>JASKMD010000016.1:3249522-3284429 GCA_030144725.1 Haematococcus lacustris
GCGGGCAGCGTATGCTTTGCCCAAGCCACCCCTAACTAACGAAGCCTACCCGGTGCCCCAAGTGTACATCTTGCTTGCAAGCCTGGCAGCTTGTTTGCTAAGCCACCGATCTAATCACTTTAATAAGCTGCATCTGCGCAAGTTGCACAAGCGGTCATATGACTTGCGAATTAAACCTTGTAATGTGCAAGCCAAACTTGCGGAGCTAGCTGTTGGTCGAGTCATCACGTCCAGAATGTGGCTATTGCATGATGTTGTTGTTAATGTTGATCTTGGTGTATTGCGTAACCACCATTACCCGCTCTTTCCATTTCTTTCACATACTTCCTCAACTGGCATCCCCCAAACCTGATCTGCTTTGTGCTGCCCAAATGTCTGGTGCCACCCACTGCAGATGGACACATAACGGCCTTGACCGGCTGATGCGACGATACTTTGAGCTATGGGAAAGCATGGTGAGCTGGGGACACGGAGCAGGCTGAGGACAGGGTGTGCCACGCAGCCTGGAGGCCCGGGGAGACTTTCAGTCCTAGGGAAAGGCTCACAGTTCTGAGTAGCCCACCAGGCGCTAGGCAAGGCCAACACATGTCGGTTATGTGGCCATGCATGCATGCATGGCCACATGCTGCATGCAGCCACAAAACCTAGGAGTAGACATGGGTGCCGCTGTCATACTGCTGCTGTCCCCTTCCACCGCTGCTGCTGGCGCACCCATCCTCAATGGCTTGCATTGGGAGTTTTGTAGCCTTGCATGGCTGCCAACACCCTGCATGGTGGTACCTAAGTTACCACCTTGGCATTGCTGTGTACCTTCACCTCGCCTTAGCTCCGCATCAGTTGCCGCCAACAGCTTAGCTCGCTAACGGACTAGGCAGCGTTCCCTTGTTTCTGTACAGATAGGTCCACACATGAGGCATGGCCACTGCTGCCTGCCCGTGTGCAGCTTAGTGTCCAGCCTGGCCTACAATGACCTTAGTGTCATTACCTATCGACACTGTCATGGTGGTGTAGATTGACTACCTTGACCATTATTTAGATTGACTACATCGATGAGCCGGGTCCACCATGTGGCTCTCCAGCCCTCTTGCTTGCAGCCTTGCCTTGGATGATCCTGAGACCGTGTGAGCGTGTGGCTTGCTTGTAGCCGTAGCCAGAGCCGTAGCTGTAACCGTAGCCGTGTGAGCGAGCTTGTAGCCGTGCCTTGTCGCTGGATTCTGCTGATCATTTACAGCAGTAGGCAACTGTGACGCGCTGTGCTCACCGTACCTCCAGTACCTACCAGTACCTACCAGTCTCGAGCTGCGCCGTGCCGTGCTCCCCTCGCATCAACATCCCATGCAACTCAAACTGTCTATCGCCTGTTCTTGTGTGGGACAGATAAATTCTACAAACGGGCCGGTACCCAACATCACTGGCCCTGAGTATGAGTTCATGTGGCGGGCAAAGCCAGACGCCCAGGTGAGACCCCACAGGCGGATCGGTGCCAGGCAGCTGTGTGACCCTGACCCTGCCACATGCTATCATGTGGCGAGGCTCATGGTCACACTCAGCTACTCACCTGCCTACTTGCCACACTTTCAACATATAACTGACCATACCGTTTTCTTACCAAACTCCAACTTTCCCTGACTTGTGCTACCAACCCTCCACCATGCTCGTGCGGCTGCAGGATGGCCTAGACATGCTGAATGAGGGCTTCCTGACCACAGTGATATCCATCTACTCCACCGCCTCCCTGCTGCACTACATCAACTTTGCCTTCACCGTGACGCTCATGCTGGCGCTGTACCTCCTGCAGCTCAGACCCTTTGAGCAAGAGGTGAGCCCTGCCAGTGCCCAAGGTGTCTGTTTGCCAGGCAGCCAGGCAGGCTGACGAACTGTGACCCATGTGAGCACCTCCCCTCCCACCGCCTGAACGCGTCTTGATCTCACAGGTTGGCTAGCCCCTCTTGCTGCACTGCTCACCCTTGGCAAGCCTGGCAGGCATAGAGGCAGATGATGACGCTCTGCCTAGCCCGTGGTGGTTTCAGTGTGCACACCCTCTGGCAGTGATCACACCTTGTTGCATTTGTGCATCACTCATCCCATATAAGCCCTCGATATCTCCATGTCTACCTGTCCAAATCATAGTTCATGTATGCTCTTCATTGTTGTTCTAGGTGCCGGTGAGCCCGTCTGACCCTGTCTGACAGCCATCACTTTTTCAGTTGGCGTGGTGGTCACAATGGTCATGATGGTGGTGATGATAGTGATGAGGGTGGTGGCGCTGGTCTGCAGGCCCGCAATGAGAAACGGAGGGTGGCTGAGCTGCTGAGCCAGCTGCCCACTGAGGTGGCGGTCATGGACCTGGTGGCACGGGCGCTGCAACTTCCCCTGGACAAGCAGACAGGTGGTGCTGGAAACAGCAGCATGCGGTCCATGAGCAGCATCCAAAGTGGACAGGGGTTCATGTTCAAAGAAGGTGAGGAGGGAAGCAAACGCAAGTGAGAGGGAGCGGGAGCGGGGCTAGCGGTTGGGGTAGAGAAGGCTGCTAGCTAGCAAAGCAGGTGGGTTGTGGTAGGTGCAGCAATGCATGATGAGCCTTGGTCGGGCAAAGGCATACAATAATGATGGTGAGTTCACACTGTGAAGCTCGTCATCCTGGAGAGGCTGCTTGGCCTTGTCCATCAGCAACTCAGGCATGAAAATTGGCAGATGGGATGAAGCTACCAGTAAGGGTGTAGGAGCGTTGTTGGGGCCTTCTGTTGCTATATTTACCATACCGACGACCTTTTGCTCAGCGTCCTACAGTTCTACAGTTATACAGCAGCTGCTCCGCATACCTGGCGACTTTGTATATGTGGTATGCCCTGTGATATGAGGTGCATGAGGAGCTTTTGATAAGTTGCAGTATTGGAAGGGTGAGGTAGAGTGTGAGTTACAGCCCAAGAGGGTGATTTTGATGATGCATGGGCATTGCATGCATAGTGAACAGCTACTGGACTTTACATGGATATACCATGTCGTGGCAAGCTCACACCTTGGCTTGCAAGGGGTTTTTGGTGTGTGGCATGTTTCACCCCTAGTTCGCTTTTCTTGACGGATACAATGATCAGGTACACTGAACGTATTTTGGAGAGCAGAATGTTTGGCGAGTGGGGCAGTTTTACGAGGCAGTCACGCCGTGCAAACAGAATGCATTGCAGTGCATCACCAGTGGTGTGCAGGCAGTTCGAGGGGAGCAGGCCGGGCACCCCATGCATATAGATGTGGTGGTAGCCAGTGGTGGAAGTTTGGTGGACAACGGCCAACTGGTGTAGGGATGGGCATAAGGCCGCCCTCGAAGTACATCTATTAGGCATTTGACAGTGTGTACTTGTGCTAGCATGCCGACAGAGTAACAAGGCTGTGATGTAGTGGACTGCTGTTGGGTACACTTCAGTTCTGAGGAATGCGTCAGAATAATGCCGCATGGGCATAAATAACTTTGGGAACTTTGGTACTTTGTTGAGCACACTTGTCATGCTGGTCCAGCCTTGGCGGTGCGGCTCAAGTGACGCTTTCTTTCTTAAAGAGATGCAACATGGCAAGCACGGATGCACGTCGTCAGATTGGCTTTTACACTATGCCGGTGCCTTGACTCCTGCATGGCCTTGCTTTGCAATGCCCTCAGCGGATGCACGCGGTGTACATGCAAAGACCACAGCCTCTAGGCATCTGACCCGTCTCCCTTGCTGCCCTCACTAGTCCGTTTACCGACTGGTCCCTTGCGGATCATCACCAGCAGCCTGCTGTTTAGAAGCATCCGGCTGAAGGTGACTGCCCACTGCTGCAGATGCGTTGCAGTTGCTATTGGCCGTAACACGTCAGACCTTCCAGCGTCCTCAAGGCCAAATGCTACTGGCCAGTAAGATGGGTTGTGTGGGAATGATGGATGGGAAGGGGAAAATAGGAAGAATGATGCCAGTAGTCTAGTAGCCTCAACAGTTGTAGATTTCCCTGCTCGTGGAGATGCGCGTGGGAGCAGGAGCTATGGGAGGAGCAACTGGGTTGATTGTGTCATAGATTGGTGTGCCTCTGCAGCAGCCCCAACAGCCACACATCTCTGTCTCGCTTGAAGTCAGGTGGTGGTGCTATGGTGGATGGGCGAATGGCAAGAGGCAGGGGACCAACTGCCTCCGTTGGTGGAGCCCACCATAGCAGCCATTCCTGGGAGACCCACAAATCGCCGTACCATAGGGCAAGTCTGGCAGCCAGCAAGCAGCCAGGGTGCGCTCAACATCGCGGACGGCACTTCGCGACTCCCTCTCCCTCCAGACGATTCCCTCAGCGGAGGCACGCGGTGTACATGACAAAGATGCATGCGATTGGTTTCCGTTGCGGATCACCATTAGCAGCTTGTTCTTTAACATGTTGCTCAGTGCAACATGTTGTTCAGTTTAACATGTTGCTCAGTTCAACATGTTGTTTACCAGCTGTTGTTTAACATGCTGCTCAGTGCAAGCCGGTGCCTCCCATGTGAAAGCCAGTGAGGTTAACCAGCAGCTCCATGGTGATAAGGATCACGATGGTGAGCTCCATGCGATGAGTGGTCTGCATGCAAGCGCCCAGGCAAAGGCTAGGGTGGGTAAGGGTGGGGGCAAGCACCACCTCCCCTCATGTCCCTCCTCCCTCCCCCCGCCCCGCCCCACCCCTAGCACCTTGCCATTGTGCAGCTCCAGCAGGAACTGCACGCGCTGCCTGACTGCCTCTAGCTTGGTCAGCAGGGCGTGGTCGCGCTTGTCAATGTCGTAGTAGCGACGCAGAGACTACACAGGGCAAGGGGCAGCAAGGAAGGGTTAGTGGCAGGGTCACTATAGGAAAGGACTGTGCTGGTCAGGGTCCAGCAGATAGAGGAAACGAAGCAGGAGCAGGAGGTGAACGCCGAAGGGCAGGTGCAGATGCTGGGCAGGTGCTGTGCAGGGCAGCGCAGAGTGGAGAAGGCCGTGCATATGTGCATGTGAGCGTGGGTTTGTTCCAAGGGAAGGTGCATGTCTGCACTTAAAGCACACATGATTGTGTCGTGCCTCGTTCACCCTGCTGAACGCAACATCATTGACAGCCTCCTGCTGCCGGCTGTTGGTGTCCTCACCTGCCACACCCGCTCGTGCTTATCACTCTCCCAGGGAGTGTGATCTTTGTCCAGCATGCCCAGCTTTTTGGTCACCGTTGCATGGAACTGGATGAGGTCACACAGCAGTGCCACCAACATGCGGGAGGTAGCATGCACTGGCAGGGCTGCAGCCGCACTGGGCTGCATCCTGGAGCTGCCAGCATTGCCACCCAGGTTTCCACTGCTGCTGCCGCCACCACTGCTGCTGCTGCTGCTGGCACTGCTGCTGGCATTAGTGCTGCTTCCACTGTTGCCTCTGCTGGTGCAGTGCTGAGCCCCACCACTGACGCTGCTGGCACCCAAGCTGCTGGTGCTGCTGCCGTAGCCTTGACCCTGGCCGTCTGCCTGTGCCTCCTGAAGCCGCTGTGCTGACGGGCGCGTGAAGGGCGGCCACAGGCGCCGGCACTGGGACAGCAGGGTGGTGGCTAGGTCACGCACACCTTCCCGCCAGCTGCTCAGCAGCTCCATGCTGTGGCGGTCCCCGATGCGCTCTACCAGCCGCTCCACCAGGCAGGACTGGTCATCGACTGTGCTGCAGGCAGCAGGGGCAGTGATGGCCCAGCTTGCAAGCCTGCAAGTCTGCGTTCCCTGCTCTTGCTTGCCCATCGCCAAATGCTGCTGGTGCTGCTCATGACAGTGCTGCTGCCAAATGGTCAGTAGTGGTGCTGGTACTGCTGTGGGGTGATGTTGCTGCTGCAGCTGCTGGTCCAGCTTGGTGCGGTGCCGTGGGTTGTTACAGGTTGTATCCATGACTGGCTGGTTGCCTGCCTGTTATCTGCACCTGTGGTAGTAGTCCAGGGCCACAGACTGCCCCACCACACGGCTGACTGTCTCAAGGTTCCCCAGGTCCCAGTTCTTGACCAGCACCTGGTCAGCGCCGGGCACCACGTCCCTGCCCAAGCTAGGCTGTAGCACCAGCTGTATGTCTGCAGGCCAGCACCAGCAGTGGTGGGGCCTCCTTCAGGCGGCACAAGACAAGCTACAGCTTCACTGATCACTCACGGCGCTTGCTCGTCCTGACCCCGGCATTACTGGGTTAAGCTGAGAAACAGGTGGAGGGCCTGATCCCCCTCATCCTCTGCCCCCACCCCGGCCCCACTGCACCCCCTACTTGGTGTGAGCACCCCCCATCTATGGGAAGGCAGTTTCCATCCCCTGGCCTTGCAACAGACCAAACATGACCAAACACCAAACACCAAACAAAGAAGCTAACAAACAAATAAACCAAGAAACCAAGTGAGTGATGGGCGGCAGCCATTGGGACTGGGGCTAGCTCATCCATGCCCTCCTGCGCCAACCCTCAGCCTACCCCTCTTCCACACACCCACCCCAGCCCCACCTTCCAGGGCCTCCAGGGGCTGCGTCACTGGCTCTGTCACATGCGGCTGCAGCCGTGTGGCCCAGGCTTCCTGCAGCGCCCTCTCTGCTGCTGAGCTGGTGGGTGCCGCGAAGAACACAGCAGCACCAAACTGGAACACCACCACCACGCCTGAGCACGGGATGTGCTGCAACAGCAGGAGCACAAGCACAACAGGCAGGAGCTACAGAACAGGGGAGTGGAAGGTATGAAAGCAGTAGCATTGACAGGACAGGCGAGACAGTTTGCAGGCATGGTCACACGGCTACTTTCACCTTTGGTGGGCGAGGCAAGGTCTAGTAGCATAGCCCATCATCGTCATCATCAGCAGCAGCAGCAGCAGCAATACACAGCTTTCGCCTGACATGGCTTTGCTCCTACAATCTTGCACACATGCATGAAGCCCGTAGCCCTTACCGCTGGCCCTGGTGGTCATTTCAGTGTGCAGGCCACTAGCATTCCTGATGCAGCTGTCCCTGCTGCTCCTACACTGGGCATATTCCTGGCTGACCTGGGGATGCTGCTAGGTGGTAGAAAACTGTCTGTGTAGCCTACTACAAGACATCAGCGTGGAACCCTACCCTGGTGACATCGTTGTCCCTGCGCTTGGTGGCAAGGCGTGCAAGGCGCCCGGCAGGTGATGGGCTAGCTGCTTCGCTTGGACTAATGCCAGCGCTTGAGGCTGGGCTGGGCTTGAGTTTGATGCTGCTGCTGAGGATGGAGAAGTCCCGGGATGAATGAAGCACCGCATAGCTGTATTCCCGCTGGACAGCTGACATGTCAATCTCACGGCCTGCAGTCAGCAGAAGAGTTTGTTGATGACAAGGCACGCAGGCAAAAAGAGATGGCACTCAGCCAACCTGTTTGGTTGGTGTGGAGGTGGCTTAGGCAACTTGACCTACCAAGGAACAGGGCTTGCACACTGGCTCTCGATGCATCCCTCTCCCTTGAGTCGCTCTGACGGCGAACTGGCAGCTGAGCAGCAGCCTCTCGGGGTTGGCTCAGCTTCGGGCGCAGCTGTCGCAGACGCCGGCTCTGAGGCTTCGCGCCCTGACCAGCGCCCGCCGCGGCAACCGGCGCAGTAGCTGCTTCGCTGAAAAGTCGGGTTCCAGTAGAAAGCGAGGGTTCCAGCACTGGCGCCAGCCATCCAGCATTTGTGAGTGGAACTCGACAGAAGCATGTCAGCAGGCCGCGCAGCATTGACTGCGGCGATGCGAGGCGACCGTGGGCGAGGCGTTGCATGATAATGGCTAAATGCCATGGTGCTCCCACCAGTGACATAACATCCCTAGACACCCCTCCCTTCTTCTGGCTGCAGGCCAAGCGTGCTAGCCATTAGCTCTGTCCTGGCTCAAAGCTGATCATTGCTTGAAGTACATGAACATTGATGAATGGTCCGCCCAGCCCAGCCAGCCAGCCCAGGCCAGCACAGCACTCAGGCCTCTGTGCGATGCCTGGCGCAGAGGCGCTTGGAGGTGAATATGCTATTTAACACATCTGTATCCTTGGAGTGCCCTACAATCAGGGCTGTGACAAGACGTCTTTCGTCTACGTCGTCTTTTCGTCTCAACCACCCGTCTTTCGTCTGCCAATCTGTCTTTCTGTCTTTCGTGCGGCCCGTGGCTCTGAGCGTTGTGCAAGCAATGCGATGGAGCCGCCAGGCTCATCAAATGCGCGTAGGCGGATGCAGTCGATGATGCAGCAGCCTTCGATGCCCACTGCCGCACAAGCGCAACAAATTTCGGGTGGAATGCGCCCATTGTCCTTGGGCTCTGCATCGAGCTTTAAGAGACCTTTCTTTTACAGTCAGTTCGGCCCCATAGACGACGGCAAGCGGCAGTGCCTACACTGCCCGGCTCAGTTAGCGGCGACGGAGGTGTCGAACCCCACACACCTCCGTACCCACCTTCTCACGAGCAAGAAGTGCGGTTTCCTGTCGAGTACTGCTGCAGCCGAAATAGCAAAGACTGAGAGCTGCGTGGCCAGCAAGCTGCCAGTCAGGTCCCACAAGGTCTCTTTGGCGAAATGTACCGTGATCCATTTGATGCCGCGCTTACACAGCCTTGATCAGCGAGCCTTTCCGATATGCCTACTGCATCAAAGGGCCTGCACGGCCAGGGCGCCCACCACCCTTGCCAAGTGTCCAGGTGGCAAGGTTACTGCAGATAGCTGCGGCGTTCTTTCTAAAGCGTGTGCCAGTAGGTACGGTCTACAACAGCGCTAGCGCGAGGGCCGGCGGTTATGTTCGGTAACCGGGCGGCTCGCATCTCGCATCGGGCTGTGAGGTGGTGTACAAAGTAAAACCGTCTCAGATTGACCGGACTGATATACTTGAACCGACTGATTACGTCTCTGCCACACCAGGTATTGTTACAATTGTTACACCAACATTACCATCAACTCTACTCAACCTCACATCCCAAACAGGTATACCATCAACTCTACTCAACCTCACATCCCAAACAGCTCAGGGTCCTGCCGGCCTGCAATGGTGATGCACTGTCCTGCCCTGCTGGTGTAGGGTCCTGCCCTGCTGGTGTAGGGGGGGCAGCGGCGCCTGAGTAAGGGCCAAGGGGGCAGCGGCGCCTGAGCAAGGGGGCAGCAGCAACGGGTGGGGCAGCCGGTGGCAGTGCATGGGCCATGGGGGGGGGGGGGGAGGCAGCAACATGGGGGTGAGAGGCGGCAGCTGCCAGGGGCATGAAGCCCTGGGGTGGCCTGATGCTGCCATGCTACTGTGCGCTGCTGCTGCAGCTGACCTGTCCCACCCCCACTCCTGAAGGGGCATGAAGCCCTGTCCCACCCCCACTCCTGAAGGGGCATGAAGCCCTGGGGGGGGGGGGGGCAGCAACAGCAAGGATTGGGGCAGCCCTGCTCCTGCTGGGTGCGTTGCCACTGCGCGGGCGATGCTGCTGCTGCCCTGTGCGGCTAAACCTGCATGACATGGTGGGGGGGAGGGGTGGGGTAGGGGGTGTGGGTGTGGGGCAGCGGGCGGCAGGGTGTGAGGCAGCTGCAACCCCCACCCCCACTGCGCCACCCTCACCACCACCCTTTGCTGTCCCACCCCCACTCAGTTAGGTCAGCATCACAGGGCAGCAGCAGCAGCACACCAGGGAATGTGGGGTGAGGGGCAGCGGGGGTGGGGCAACAGCTGCCAGGGGTATGGGGCAGCTGCCCTGTTGCCCTTCTGTTGTTGCCCTGCCGCTGCGGGTGCGCTGCTGCTGCAGGTGCACTGTGCTGCTGCCCTGCCAGGGGGAGGCTGTGGGGCAGAGGCTGTGGGGCAGAGGGGGTAGAGGGAGCAGGGAACAGATCAGGGAACAGCAAGGGCCGCAGAAGCCTTACCTTCAGCCGGTTTGCGATGATGCCGGCCATGCGGGTCCACGGGGCAAGGCCAGCTGCAACCCGAGCTGCCATTGTCGCCGATCCTTTCTTACTACGCTTAGTGCGGGGTGCCATCGCTATCAATGGCCGCCAGTCTGCATAATTTGCGCCGCTGATGAACGCTGGTGGTAGCTTGGAGGAACCAGAACAATCTCATCTACTTTCGCAGCCTGGTGAGCGCGAGATGATGGGGTACTTTAGACATGAGCATGCTAGGTATGTCTGGGCGTATGTATGGGTGATAATCTTAAGGATACCGCAATCAAAGTAGATGAAGTTCTTGGGGCAGACCGCTTGCATCTCCACATGAGGTCAGCACAGCGTTTGATGTAGTGCCTGCCCAGAAATGAGGTTTCAACTAAATGTAATTGCATGAGCCTCCCAATCTGCGCAGGGCAGATGTAACACACTGCAGATCCTTCCCGTAGGAGCTATGAGCATACCCCAAAGCTAGGGCGCAGAAACCAGACGGATGCGTAGCAGCAACAAGCAGCAAATCGACCTCAAAAACAGCACTGCAGATTTGCATGCCGGCACCCCATCGCGGCACGCCGACCGACCGACTAGTGACCGCTCTACCACGTTCGTCGTTGCGGCGTTGTTGATTCATGTGCACTACCGTCAGGGTGCAAGGAGTCACTGGTGCCAGGATACCGCGGAGGGGGGCAATGTTGACTTTAGCCCGTCCCTCGCAGGCCAAGCTGCGGAGCACCACGCCGCAGCGGGGCGTCGCGGTTTGACCTCTTGGAGTTCAGTATACGCGACAAAAAGTGACGGTACATTTTATGCCAGCAAGCTCGACCCAAAACCTCCCGACGCTCCCGACGCCATGCGTGTTTGGTGGCATGCGTGTTTGGTGGCTGCCAAGCAGCCAACCACCCCCTCCCAATCTGCAGACCCCGCCCTTTTCTCCGTGCAGCCCCACCTCGCAGGCACCCCAGTGGCAATTGCCCTGTCTTGGCTGAAGCGGCAGCAAGAGCTGCAGCAGGAGAAACACTGCCAAGCTTGGATGGCTGGCAGCAGGGAGCTGCTAGCAGAAGCTATCCCTCTTTTCAAAGCGCGTTGGCGGTACCATGTGTCTTGCACCTTGAAGCATTTGTTTGTTGCAAAATGTTTAATGGCAGCTCTGCATGGAGACTTGGAGCCAGCTGTGACACCCGTGAGAAAATGTTCGAATGGGCCAGCATGGACAAACCAGGCCACCTCGAGCCGCGATTTCTGCACCCGCTTGTTGTAGAGGTCCAGTCAGGGCTGTCCCCCGCTTATTCCTTGCGCCCGCCAAAGTCGACACCTTAATGCACAGCTTGTTTTCGTCATAGCTGCAAGGCCGAAATTGCTGTGTGTTGCCCCGTATCGCTCGTTGCTCGAGTCGCAAACTTTCCCCGAACACATGTCGTCGGCCGTCCTGCTGGGTTAGCTGCGAGTAAGGACAGCTCGCACTTGCTCCGTTGCATAGCTGCAACAATGAGCGCGTGTGGCTCACCAACCGTGGACCCGACTGCGACCATGCAGGGGTGCTGCAAACCCGGCCCCCGGCCTAGCCAGGGCGACATCTGGGCTGAAACTATACCTTCAAGTTCGTTTGGGCATAAGGTACGCAATAGAATTGGCTGGACCACCATGCATGCAGCGAGTGCACAATGGCAGGGGATCACATCACATCGCTCACTGTGTGGTGCTAAGGGGCACGGACGTAAAAGCAAGCTATGAGACTGATAAGGGGTGTTGACAATGGTCACAGTAGTGTTGTGCCTTGGTTTCAGCTAAAGGTAAAAATGCAGGCAATTCCGGCATAGTTTCAACCAATGACCGCAATGCCGTGAAGGATGTCATAGCCCAACAAGTCCCCACACTCAACACTTCCTATGTACACTTTGCAGGTACATGCCAACGTTCCCACATCCCTACAAAGGGCAAGATGTGCAGGTGGAGGGCGCTTTGGTCAAGTTGGACCGCTGCGTGATCTGCAAGGTGTCGACTGCACCATGCGTGCAAGGCAAATGGAAAGCATGGACTACTTTGTGCATGGCACCCAACGAGGATGGGAGAGACACAGTCTGGGAAGTACTTCGCGATGTTTCAACCTACAGCGGCCAGGCCCATCTTGGCTATGAGCGCGGTGATGCTCTAGGGCCAGCCCACCTTGTTGACAAAACACTCCGAGCTGGGTGTGATGCAATGCACCTTCCCCTTGTAGCCCACTGCAAATGTGTGCAGCGGGTGAAGATGGAGGCTAGCATACGCTCACACCCACCTGCCCCGGTGATTGGTTACAGCAGCAACAGCATGGGTCCTGGGGGGGGGGGGGCTGGAGGGCAAGGTGTGGGGCTGGGGCAGTGGGCACCACCCTCTCCACGCTCCCCGCCACCTGCCCCGGTGTTGGGCAGCAGCAGCAGCAGCAGCATGGGTCCCGGGAGGGGGGGGGCTGGAGGGCAAGGTGTGGGGCTGGGGCAGTGGGCACCACCCTCTCCACGCTCCCCGCCACCTGCCCCGGTGTTGGGCAGCAGCAGCAGCAGCAGCATGGGTCCCGGGAGGGGGGGGGCTGGAGGGCAAGGTGTGGGGCTGGGGCAGTGGGCACCACCCTCTCCACGCTCCCCGCCACCTGCCCCGGTGTTGGGCAGCAGCAGCAGCAGCAGCATGGGTCCCGGGAGGGGGGGGGCTGGAGGGCAAGGTGTGCATCCCCAAGGAGCCGCAGAGTTGACAGGATGGGAGCGGCGCAGGTGGCAGCCCATGTCAAGGCCCACACTGAGCCATTGCACACTTGGTACCAATACATCACAGAGGACAGCCTTGCAGCAAACAGGGCTGCGAAGCGGCGGTGCGTGGCAGATGCCAAGGCCCCCTCATGCCTGCTTGTAGCCACCCCCATCAACACCGCTGCCAGCCCTTCGCTTTCAGCTGCAACCAACGGTGCTGACATCCCCAGCCCACACCCCACCCCCGCCCCCGCCCACACTTCCACTCCCACCTCTTCTGCAATCACGGCTGGAGCACAAGCGGTCAATAGGCGCAAGCTACAAGAGCAACATAGAAGGCAGAAGCGTGCGGCAGCGGAGCTGTCCATAACCATGAGGTTTGCGTCAACTGAGACACGTCAGCGGTGCAAGGCCACGGCAGTGGAGCAACAATTGGCTGCTAAGGAGCTAGCAAACAATCGGGCAAGGATGGCAACACAACAAGTCCAAGCTATGGCCATGTACAGTTCCACGATACAGCCATTGCCTCAAAACACGCTTAAGCTCACCCTACATCAACTGAGGCATTTGTGGGGCGTGGTAGGCAAGGGTCCGCCAGCAAGGACAGTTGGTGGATTGCTTGATGCACTTGACTCAATCGACACAACCAAGACAGGCGAACGGTGCTCAGACCTGTAGCAAGGGCACACCCTCGGGGCTGGCGGTGAGGCACCTCCACGCGGTGGCCCTGGTAACAATCCGCGTTGACTTCGGTCGCACGGATTGGCTAAGCTACCTCACCACCGCACCCAGCGGTATATAAAGCTTTGTCCAGCGGAATACAAATGAGGTCCGGGTGCCGCACACGACCGCTGCGGGTCATCGAGCTGTTGTGGAGTTGTTGGCGTCATCAAGGAGGGAGCAGAGCTACCTCAATGCGGGACGTTGGCTGACAGCTGAAGTTTGGACCTTTGGAGCCTGAACTTCAGCTTTTAGTGCGACATCCGGCGGACAAGGCTGGAATTGCTCTCGTCAACGAGGAGAAGAGATAAGGCCAGCTGCCAAGTGCACTAGTCTTTGCTCCTCTCATGCCTCTTTGTTTGCCTTGGGTGCTAGCTGTGGTCTGTGGCTACAGCTAGGGCAGCTTGATGGGGACATGTCCAGCCTGTGTCCAACGTTTGGAGGTGGGAGCAGGCCGCGCCACAGGCGGAAGCTCCTCCCTTAATGCACGCCGGTTTGTACCGGAGTAGTTTTCTTTCTTTCTTTCAGGGCACACCCTCCAGATGCACATCTTACCCGTTGTTGGGATGTGCGAGCGTTGGTATGTACCTGCACAGTGCACCTAAGAAGTTTTGCATGTTTGCGTTGTAGGGCAATGGCATAACTCACAACATTGCATTCTTTGGTTATAACTATGCCGTAGTTGCCTGCATTTTTACCTTTAGCTGAAACCATAGCAGGGCGTTGCTGAGACCGTCATTATCACCCCCTACCAGTTTCGTTGATAAATATAACGTCCGTGCTCCTTGACACCACACAGTGTGTGATGAGTGACATTCCCTGCCATTCAGCACCCACTGTGTGCACTGCGCTGCAACCAGTTCCCGTGCATACCTTATGCTATAACAAGCCTGCAGGTGTAGTTTCAGCTCAGGAGTCGCCCTGGCCAAAGCGATGGCCGGGTTTGCAGCAACCCTGCATGGATGCAGTCGGGTCCACGCTTAGAGAGCCTCACGCGCTCAATCTTGCAGCTACGCAATGGAAGAGACGCCAATGTTCTTACCTGCATCGTCGGCCGATCCACTCGCAAGGGGCAAACAAGTCAGCACTTGAGCGGTTTTAAGCTTTGCGATGTGCCCTGGGTCTATCATACCGCACTCTGTCGACTGGGCACTTCATAAGGCTTCACTTGGTGCAGATGCTTGGCGGGCTGCGAGGTTGGACATCCGGCAGGGGGATAACGGCAACTCGCTGAGCCGAGCGGTGCAAGTCTTACATGTTGGGATGGCCTGTACGTGATATGCGAAAAATATCTGAAGTGTATGCAAAATACAGGATCAAATAATTCTTCATAACTCGGATGAGTATATCAAGGCTGCAAAGTGCGAGCAGCTTACTCCGCGTGTTCCACAAGTGTACTGCAAGTCGCGAGTGTGCTAGTTGCATGTAAGGCTTGCACGTCGAAACCTGCAAGTCGTGAGTTACCCGAAAAAGCTCGCATACGCAACTATTGCAACCTCAACGCAACAAAATGCAACAAAGCGCGGTAGCTTAGCGGACATGTTGCCAGGCTGGCATGTATACTTATAATTGCCAGGCTGGCATGTTGACTAGAAGCTTTGGGCTTTGGGCAGGCCGCACTCATTGCGAATAGACAAATAGAACGCTTTGTCGTTGCTGCAAAGCCACTTCGTCGTCAAAAACTTCAGATAATTGACCCGGCGTTGACTGCGCTTTTGTATAATTGCCGGGCCGCGGTGCACGCTTTTGCATAGTTGCCGGGCAGCGGGGTACGCTTTTGTATAATTGCCGGGCCGCGGACCTCAGATATACCAGATAATCGCCTCTACCTCGCTCATTACGCGAATCTAATGGACTCGTCCTCGTCTCCGCGGCCATATACACCTCGGCTGCGCCTCGGTGTATATGTCCGCGTCGACTCGGACTCGTCCATTATTTTCGCATAATGTACTCGGCCCGCCGATTATCCATTACATATTCAAATTTCCGCAGGACGTGTCACAGCTGACTTGGAGAGACTGCATGGAGACTGCATAGAGAGACACATTGGACTCCATTGGAGACACACATGACTATGAATTGTTGTTGTCACCAATCTCAGGTGGAGACGGTACCGGCTACGTGCTATTGTTGAGAGACCGCCATGGAGCTCGTGGGCTGCAAGATTTGCTCGAGCTCTGGGTTGTCAATATTAGGCTAGATCTGACCTCATGCCTCAGATCTGAACTCATGACCTCAGATTTGAAGTGGAGGATAGCCTTCGTAGCATCGTGAAAGCTGCAGCAAGTTTACATAGATATAAACAGGAAGAATAGAAGGAGCTTAGCAAGAGACAAATGTTGGTCGCATGCAGCCGAAAAAGGAGCAGACGGTTCCGTCTTTCGTCTGTTCGTCTACGGTCTCGTCTTGTCGTCTTGTCGTCTTCACAGCCCTGCCTACAATCATTGGTTTACAGAAATGTCCAATAGTGCAACTCCGTGGGCCCTTGGGCAAGTTAGACGAGCAACAAGACAAGCTTTAGGGAGCGATGCACTTTCCTAGCTCCTGCAACGCTAAGGAAACAGACAAACCTCTTGAAAATGCAACAGACATTGCCCGTCTGCCATGGCTGCCATTGTTGCCGCATGAACTCTGGCGCACTGGTGCACTTGCTTGGTGTCCTTTAAGCGAAGCTGCATGTAGTTGCTCCTACTCCAGCACCGCAGCTTCTACATGAGCGTCTGCAGCTACAGCCGCAACTGCTTACGAAGTGCCTCAGCTGAACACGAGCATTTGCAGCACATTCCCCTAGTAGTACTGGTCACCCCCGCCATTGGCCCCGCAATTCACTTTTTGGCACCGTCTTTGATCCGCTGCATGTAATTCTTCCACCATTGGGCTCTACATCTCACAACGGTGTCGCTAGCAGGTTAGGCCCTCTTTACTGCATTGTCTCGACGACTTGATTAGCTTCGCAATGTCATTCACCATCTGTTTATATGCGTGTCGCAACAGGAGAGGTGGATTGGTGGCCGGAGGCATTTCCGTGCCGAGGAGCCTTTGCTGCCGTTGGACTGGGCAACTCGCGAATACATCTCAGGTAAGCACGGGGTGCTGTTTCTTAGTGCGTTTTGCATACAATGTCAACACATGCAACCAAATCTGCTGACCTCCACAGGTGCTTGGCTGTTGTGAGGATCAGCATCAAACCCACAACAGCCCAAGGCTCTTCCAAGCAGGAGTGCAGCAAGGGAATCAGCTCTTGAAAACAGTGAGCAAGAGGTGAGTAAGGTTGTAATATACGTCACTCAGTCTAGGTCAGTTTGATGTTCGTGTGAACACTTGTGAAACGCATGCCAGGCATGAGCAGCTGAGGGAAGCACACAACTGTCGTGAGCCTTAAGATTTGATTAATTAGAACTAATTAGTAAGCATGTTTTGTGGTGTGTGCCCCAAGACCTTGTCTTTGTGATTGTGTGTGCAGGATGCCAATAAATCACCCCCATCTCCATCACCGAGCAAGGCAGCAGCGGCGTAGAGCAGCAGCCAACAAGGAGGTAGCAAGGAGTCAGCAAGGCATGACATGGAGCTGGACGTTGTTGTTGTGTTGTGTTGTGTGTTGTTGTGTTGTGTCACCTTGTTGTTAGGGTACCCCCCCCCTCCCCCCTTAAATCTAGCCCACCCCAGCCCACCCCAGCCCAGCCCAGCCTAGCCTAGCCCAGCCCACCCCAGCCCACCCCAGCCCAGCCCAGCCTAGCCTAGCCCAGCCCACCCCAGCCCAGCCTAGCTTAGCCCGCCCAGCCCAGCCCAGCCCAGCCTGATTTGGTACCATGGGGCATAGGCAGCAAGGCAAAGTGCTTAGCAGTCCCGTGGAGAGTGTTAGCTATAGCAAGGAGGTGCGACCAGTCCTTGCTTGTTGTTCACATAGCATAGGTGGTGTGTGAGGCATCGATACATGTATTTCTGTAATGATTTTGCGTGACATGTGCCTGCTGAAGTTGAGGAAGAGGGTTGAGGCACCACGGCACATGTAACACTGCAATCAAGTCTCCCGGTAACTCTTCCACCTGTGAGGTAGAATAACCTGCCGCTGTCAGGTGGAATAACCCAACCGCCAAACCGCTGCCCGCCCAAATCGTGTTGCTCTATCTAGGGCCAATGTAGCCCGATGTTGTCGAGCTAGTGTTGGGATGGGCAACAACCACTGTTACAAGTTGCGCCAGCAGCTGCACGCTGCGGGCAAGCAGTTGAACCCAGTAGCCCCCGATTCTGAGGTAGTCGTTTTCAGCTCCACAGGCGCCCACCCAGGCTTGCTGACAGCTGACAATGAACGGCAGTAACCTCGCAGCTACTGTCCACAACTATCCGGAGCGAGCAGCGAAGAGTCAGCTGCTGTGTGGTAGGTGCAGCGTGTCGTCAGCAGCCAGGAGGTGCAGCCAGGTGCCGGCAACCATGGTGGGGCGGGAGAACGCAAGCAACCAAGAGCGAAGGTGAGTGCATATGAGTGCCCCTAGTGCCCAACCTGATTGCAAAGATGCCACTTGTTTGTTGCAGGTCTGACAGGTGCCACAGCAACATTCAGGAGCAGACAGGAGCACCCGCTAGGAGCAGCAAGGAGCAATTGCTAGGAGCAGCCAGAAGCAACAGCCAAGAGCTTCCAGGAGCAGCAGCTAGGAGGAGCAGCCAGGAGGAGCAGCTAGGAGCAGCAGCTAGGAGGCGCTTGGAGCGGCAGCCCAACCCAACTCCATGACATGTCCATGACATGTTGGTTGTCCAGGTCATGCCATATTGGTTGCGTGCAGATGCAACATGGCATGACTCGAGGCGGCAGGTGTGTGGCGCTAGCAAGACATGTGTAGCATACTTGGTGATTGCAGGAAAGTGATTGCCCAGCCCTGCCCCACCCCCTCCCAGCCCCGCCCCACCCCCTTCCAGCCCTGCCCCACCCCCTCCCGGCCCAGCCCGACCCCATCCCAGCCCTGCCCCACACCCTCCCAGCCATACTCTGCCCTGCCCCGCCCTGACCTGACCTGACCAGCCCTGACCAGCCCTGACTAGCCCTGACCTGACCTGACCTGACCTGACCTGACCTGACCTGACCTGACCTGACCTGACCTGACCTGACCTGACCTGACCTGACCTGACCTGACCAGCCCTGACCTGACCTGACCTGACCTGACCTGAAAGGCCCTGCCCTACCCTGACCTGACCTGAAAGGCCCTGCCTGAAGGTGTGTGGCAGTGCAGGCTGCAGGTAGCAGCGGGCTGCAGGTAGCAGCGGGCTGCAGGTGTACTGCAGTGCATAGCAGCAGCAGCAGGCTGCAGTGCATGTGTTACAGTGCATGAGCAGCAGCAGCAGGCTGTAGTGTACGAGCAGCAGTGCAAGGACAGCAGCAGCAGCAGGTTGTAAGTGTGTAGCAGTGCAGGTAGCAGCAGCAGCAGGCAGCAGAGCATGTGGTGTAGTGCATGAGCAGCAGCAGCAGCAGGCTGTAGTGCATGAGCAGCAGTGCAAGGACAGCAGCAGCAGTGGATGGGCAGCAGCAGCAGGCTGTAGGTGTGTGGCAGTGCAGGCTGCAGGTAGTAGCAGGCTGCAGGTGTGTTGCAGTGCATGAGCAGCAGCAGCAGGCTGCAGGTGTGCTGCAGTGCATGAGCAGCAGCAGCAGGCTGTAGGTGTGCTTCAGTGCATGAGCAGCAGCAGCAGCACCAGGCTAAAGTGCATGTGTTGCAATGCATGAGCAGCAGCAGCAACAACAGGTTGTAATGTATGACCATCAGTGCAAGGACATCAACATGTGCGGTGTGTGTCTAGTTGCATGCAAGCTCATTTCAAGGCATAGATCTGGCATTGTCTGTGGTGGTCTTGGTAGCTCCATGCCGGTAGCCGCATATGGACACCACATTGGTTGTGTAAGACAATCCCCCCGGTGATGGGCAATTGCAACTCGAGTATCAAGGTCTACAATAGACAAAGCGTACTTGACCGTGCCAGTTGCAGCAACGATGTAATACCGCGTGGTGGCATACTAGCTGTCCAAACAAGGGGCATAAGGCGCAACACACCCTAGCATACGGCTGGATCTAGTGAGCATCCACTATAGGTACCATCCGTAGTCCAGTTGGCTGTGACACATTGGGCGTGGATCACTGCCAGGCCTGCACTTGCTAAGCATGACCGTGATGCATACATGCAAAGGGGGTATGTAACAGGTGGCCAACACGTTTGCAGCATCAGCGCATCACCGCGTGGTGGTGGTGTCCATACAAGGGGCATGTGGCGCACCACACCCTAGCATGTGGCTGGATCTGGTGAGCCTTCACTATAGGTACCATCCGTAGTCCAGCTAGCTGTGACACATTGGGTGTGGATCACTGCCAGGCCTGCACTTGCTAAGCATGACCGTGATGCATACATGCAAAGGGGGTATGTAGCAGGTGGCTAACACGTTTGCAGCATTAGCGCATCACCGCGTGGTGGTGTTGTCCATACAAGGGGCGTAGGTACACATTTGAGAAGAGGATACACGGCTAATGTCATTAGTAATGACCACCACCGTTTTCTTGAATACATCTTGACCATTTACAGCTTACAAAAATCACGTTGTGTGGCATGGAACTGAACGGAAGCTCAGGACAACCTTTTGAAAGCTTTTGTACCATGCAATATTCTTCTCAGGTGGGCTCAAAGTTGCTGCTGATTGCTAATACAAGACTGCACTGCCACACACCTACAACGTGTTGCTGCTGTCCATGCACTGCTCATGCACTACAGCCTGCTGCTCTTGCTGTTGATCATGCACCGCAACACACCTACAACCTGCTGTTGCTGCTGCTCATGCACTGCAACACATGCACTGCATCCTGCTGTTGCTGCTCATGCACTGCCACACACCTGCAGCCTGCACTGCCACACACCTACAGCCTGCTGTTGCTGCCCATCCACTGCTGCTACTATCCTTGCACTGCTGCTCATGCACTACAGCCTGCTGCTGCTGCTGCTCATGCACTACACCACATGCTCTGCTGCCAGCTGCTGCTGCTACCTGCACTGCTACACACCTACAACCTGCTGCTGCTGTCCTTGCACTGCTCCTCGTACACTACAGCCTGCTGCTGCTGCTCATGCATTGTAACACATGCACTGCAGCCTGTTGCTGTTGCTGCTGCTGCTGCTGCTCATGCACTGCCACACACCTGCAACCTGCTGCTACCTGCAGCCTGCACTGCCACACACCTACAGCCTGCTGCTGCTGCCCATCCACTGCTGCTGCTGTCCTTGCACTGCTGCTCATGCACTACAGCCTGCTGCTGCTGCTGCTCATGCACTACACCACATGCTCTGCTGCCTGCTGCTGCTGCTACCTGCACTGCTACACACTTACAACCTGCTGCTGCTGCTGTCCTTGCACTGCTGCTCATGCACTACAGCCTGCTGCTGCTGCTGCTCATGCACTACACCACATGCTCTGCTGCCTGCTGCTGCTGCTACCTGCACTGCTACACACTTACAACCTGCTGCTGCTGCTGTCCTTGCACTGCTGCTCGTACACTACAGCCTGCTGCTGCTGCTCATGCACTGTAACACATGCACTGCAGCCTGTTGCTGCTGCTATGCACTGCAGTACACCTGCAGCCCGCTGCTGCTGCTATGCACTGCAGTACACCTGCAGCCCGCTGCTACCTGCAGCCTGCACTGCCACACACCTTCAGGCAGGGCCTTTCAGGTCAGGTCAGGGTAGGGCAGGGCCTTTCAGGTCAGGTCAGGTCAGGTCAGGGCTGGTCAGGGCTGGGCAGGTCAGGTCAGGTCAGGTCAGGTCAGGTCAGGGCTAGTCAGGTCAGGTCAGGTCAGGTCAGGGCTGGGTATGGCTGGGAGGGTGTGGGGCAGGGCTGGGATGGGGTCGGGCTGGGCCGGGAGGGGGTGGGGCAGGGCTGGGAGGGGGTGGGGCGGGGCTGGGAGGGGGTGGGGCAGGGCTGGGCAATCACTTTCCTGCAATCACCAAGTATGCTACACATGTCTTGCTAGCGCCACACACCTGCCGCCTCGAGTCATGCCATGTTGCATCTGCACGCAACCAATATGGCATGACCTGGACAACCAACATGTCATGGACATGTCATGGAGTTGGGTTGGGCTGCCGCTCCAAGTGCCTCCTAGCTGCTGCTCCTAGCTGCTCCTCCTGGCTGCTCCTCCTAGCTGCTGCTCCTGGAAGCTCTTGGCTGTTGCTTCTGGCTGCTCCTAGCAATTGCTCCTTGCTGCTCCTAGCGGCTGCTCCTGTCTGCTCCTGAATGTTGCTGTGGCACCTGTCAGACCTGCAACAAACAAGTGGCATCTTTGCAATCAGGTTGGGCACTAGGGGCACTCATATGCACTCACCTTCGCTCTTGGTTGCTTGCGTTCTCCCGCCCCACCATGGTTGCCGGCACCTGGCTGCACCTCCTGGCTGCTGACGACACGCTGCACCTACCACACAGCAGCTGACTCTTCGCTGCTCGCTCCGGATAGTTGTGGACAGTAGCTGCGAGGTTACTGCCGTTCATTGTCAGCTGTCAGCAAGCCTGGGTGGGCGCCTGTGGAGCTGAAAACGACTACCTCAGAATCGGGGGCTACTGGGTTCAACTGCTTGCCCGCAGCGTGCAGCTGCTGGCGCAACTTGTAACAGTGGTTGTTGCCCATCCCAACACTAGCTCGACAACATCGGGCTACATTGGCCCTAGATAGAGCAACACGATTTGGGCGGGCAGCGGTTTGGCGGTTGGGTTATTCCACCTGACAGCGGCAGGTTATTCTACCTCACAGGTGGAAGAGTTACCGGGAGACTTGATTGAACACTGAAAGCCAGAGCCATCCCGAGCCATCCCGACAACATCTTGCCAAGTGATGATGTGGCGCTGTCATAAGGCAGCTTACATTTGCATAGAGTCATGCCGCAACGTCAGTGAGGTAAGGGGTGCCAGCTGGCTGACTTGTGCGCATATTCAGGAATTATATGCTCCATGCACTGAAATGCAAGCAGGCGTACTGCACTTGTGCCGTTGGCCTACGGCGTGCGTAGAAGGATTGGCAGCCTCGCCTTATGATTTGCGTAAGTCTTTCAGAAGCGGAATGCACAGGTCAGGTTTGGGCGGGCGCCGATCTGAGCTAGTGTTTTGCGGACGGTGGGTGCCGCATACACCTGTTACACCCGTCTGCGTCAAAACTTTGTCGCGAGCTTCATGGAGATTCGCGCCCCAGACCGTCTCACATTTGCGGGGCCAATGGTGGACTGCAACGCAGCCCTCAACCTCCAGCGGGCAGGGGAGAGCAAGTGGCGCCTACTGGAGCTGTGCAGGTGGGAACACCGAGGAAGGCTTCCAGCCAAGGGCAAGGAGTACCCCGACCTAGGCTTCAAGAAGCTGCGAGACCGAGCACCCAAGGCCCTAGCCCAGCAGCCTGTAGCACAATAGCATGTGTGCCCTAGGCACTGCTGAAGCTGTTGCTTACATCAGGGCATGTGTTTCATGCCAACATCTATCGCCCCATCCTTGTAAGGGGGTGGGGTAAGAAATTAGTTATTGGTGCCGGCTAGGTACCAACAGCTCGGATTACAGATAACGCAGCTCCTAGTAGTAGGTCACCCCCAATCAACCCTCCCGGTTACTCCTTGCCGATTTTCGGCAATATTATTGGTACCAAAAACGGCAAGCCCCCGCAAGCACCCCGTCTGTAGTGTTTATCCACGCTGGAGGCCTGTAGGTACGGCATCGCAGGCAAGAGCGGCGTTGAGCATACAGGTGAGCCAGCCACATTTATTGGTACACTTTTAGGCTGGCCGCACCCGATGCTCAGCTCCCTAATGTAGGCCATCCCAATGTCCGTGCTCGCTGCTAGTGTCGACCGCGGTTACAATCTGCGCGTTGCAAGCGAATGTCATGCATCGCGGCCTCAGTGCTGAGAGGGCGCACAAACAGCTCGACAACTCCTCTCAGTCCTGACGCCAACACATGAGCACCTAGACACCGTAGGCAAAAGCGCCCAGGTCAACAGCCTCCTCCTCGACAACCTCCTGCACCTGCTGCCCATGCACCAGGCACCAACAGGAGCATGGAGAAGCATTAGAAGACCAGCAGCAAGAAGAGCAGCAGCAGCAGGAAGAGCAGCAGCAATGGAGCAGAGCTGGACGAAAGCAAAGCAGAGACTGGAGTGAAAGGAAGAGGGTGGAGGATCAGCACTGGACCGCGATGAACAAGTGCATGCGGCGCTCGTACATCAGCAATGCACCACAGATGGAGGAGTGCTACTCCCACAAGCGCATGCTGGTGCAAAGCAGCCTCCAGTCTTCAGTGGATGCTGCTTGGTCCAGCCACGCATGCTGTGGTGTGGCAGGTTCTTGTCAGTAGGAGATTCTGCAGCCAAGAGACTCACTGCCTGCTGAGTATGTGAACATGAACCTGCGTTTCTGTCTAAACCCCTTGCTGGTGGTGCACATACTGTGAGCAACAAGTCATGCCTGACTTCATCATTGCTGGTTGCTACCCCAGCTCACCACAGAGGCCAAGCCAGCTCCCAGCCTTGCGTTGCCCCTCGCCGCCCCAGGCCAACCCTACCCCACCCCCTCCCAGCCCAGCCCCACCCCCTCCCAGCCCTGCCCCACCCCCTCCCAGCCCTGCCCCACCCCTTCCCAGCCCTGCCCCACCCCCTCCCAGCCCTGCCCCACCCCCTCCCAGCCCTGCCCCACCCCCTCCCAGCCCTGCCCCACCCCAGCCCTGCCCCACCCCCTCCCAGCCCTACCCCACCCTAGCCCTGCCCTACCCCACCCCCTCCCAGCCCTGCCCAACCCCCTCCCAGCCCTGCCCCCTCCCAGCCCTGCCCCACCCCCTCCCAGCCATGCGTTGCCCCTCCCCTCCCCTCCCTGTCCAGCCCTGCCCCACCCCCTCCCAGCCCTGCCCCCTCCCAGCCCTGCCCCACCCCGTCCCAGCCATGCGTTGCCCCTCCCCTCCCCTCCCTGCCCAGCCCTGCCCCACCCCCTCCCAGCCCTGCCCCACCCCCTCCCTGCCCTGCCCCACCCCCTCCCTGCCCTGCCCCACCCCTTCCCAGCCCTGCCCCACCCCTTCCCAGCCTTGCGCTGCCCATGACATGACATGACCAAACCAGACCTGCCCTACCCTGCCCTGCCCTGTTCTACCCTACCCTGCCCTGCCCTGCCCTACCCTGCCCTGCCCTGCCCTGCCCTACCCTACCCTGCCCTGCCTTGCCTTGTCCTGCCTTGCCCTGCATGTAGGTGTGTGGCAGTGCAGGCTGCAGGTAACAGCAGGCTGTAGGTGTGCTGCAATGCATGAGCAGCAGCAGCAGGCTGCAGTGCATGTGCTGCAGTGCATGAGCAGCAGCAGCAGGTTGTAGGTGGGTTGCGGTGCATGAGCAGCAGCAAGAGCAGCAGGCTGTAGTGCATTAGCAGTGCATGGACAGCAGCAGCAGGCTGTAGGTGTGTGGAAGTCAGAGCCCATCAGTGCCCAGTCAGTGCCCATCAGTCAGAGCCCATCAGTGCAGTCAGAGACCATCTAAGAAGAATGTTGCATGGTACAAAAGCTTTTACAAAGATTGTCCTGAGCTTCCGTTCAGTTCCATGCCACACAACGTGATTTGTAAGTTGTGAATGGTCAAGATGTAATGAAGAAAACTGTGGCGGTAATTAGCCGTGTATCCTCTTCTCAAATGATACCTACGCCCCTTGTATGGACAACACCACCACGCGGTGATGCGCTAAGGCCGCAAATGTGGTAGCCACCTGCTACATACCCCCTTTGCATGTATGCATCACGGTCATGCTTAGTAAGTGCAGGCCTGGCAGTGATCCCACACCCGATGTGTCACAGCTAGCTAGACCACGGATGGTACCTGAAGTGGAGGCTCACCACATCCAGCCACATGCTAGGGTGTGGTGCGCCACATGCCCCTTGTATGGACAACACCACCACGCGGTGATGCGCTAAGGCCGCAAATGTGGTAGCCACCTGCTACATACCCCCTTTGCATGTATGCATCACGGTCATGCTTAGTAAGTGCAGGCCTGGCAGTGATCCCACACCCGATGTGTCACAGCTAGCTAGACCACGGATGGTACCTGAAGTGGAGGCTCACCACATCCAGCCACATGCTAGGGTGTGGTGCGCCACATGCCCCTTGTATGGACAACACCACCACGCGGTGATGCGCTAAGGCCGCAAATGTGGTAGTCACCTGCTACAAACCCCCCTGGCATGTATGCATCACGGTGATGCTTAGCAAGTGCAGGCCTGGCAGTGATCCGCACCAAATCCAACCATATGGCACCATGCGGTATTACATCGACGCTGCAACTGGCACGGTCAAGGACGCTAGGTCTATTGTAGACGTTGATTTTCCGAGTTGCAATAGCCCATCACCGGGGAAACCGTCTTACACAACCAACGTGGTGTCCATATGAACAATCGCAAAATGCATGCCTTTATTTGCATGGAGCTACCAAGACCACTGCAGACCATGCCAGATATATGCCTTGGAATGAGCTTCCCTGTCGCAGCAGTGTTGGGTTGCCACTCCAGCTTTGTGCATGCAACCAGACACACACCGCGCATGTTGTTGTCCTTTGCACTGCTGGTCATGCATTATAGCCTGTTGCTGCTGCCACTGCCCATGCACTGCAGCACATGCACTTTAGCCTGGTGGTGCTGCTGCTGCTGCTCATGCACTAAAGCACACCTACAGCCTTGCTGCTACCTGCAGCCTGCACCGCCACATACCGACAGCCTGCTGCTGCTGCTCATACACTGCTGCTGCTGTCCTTGCACAGCTGCTCATGCACTACAGCCTGATGCTGCTGCTGCTCATGCCCTGTAATACATGCACTGCAGCCTGCATCTGCTACTCATGCACTGCAGCACACCTGCAGCCTGCTGCTACCTGCAGCCGGCACTGCCACACACCTAAAGGCAGGACAGGGCAGGGCAGGGCAGGGCAGGGCAGGGCAGGGCAACGCAAGGCTGGGATGGGGTGGGGCAGGGGGTTGGGATGGGGCTGGGCAGGGAGTGGAGGTGCAACGCAAGGCTGGGAGGGCGTGGGGCAGGGCTGGGAGGGGGTGGGGCAGGGAAGGGCAGGGAGGGGAGGGGCAGCGCAAGGCTGGAAGGGGTGGGGCAGGGCTGGGAGGGGTGGGGCAGGGAGGGGCAGGGCGGGGCAGGGGCAACGGAACGCAAGGCAGGGCAGGGGAGGGGCAGGGCCGGGCAGGGGTGGGGCAGGGCAGGGCATGGGCAGGGCAGGGCAGGGCAGGGCAGGGCAGGGCAGGGCAGCGGCAGGGCAGGGCAGGGCAGGTGCAGGGCAGGGCAGGGCAGGGCAGGGCAGGGCAGGGCAGGGCAGGGCAGGGGAGGGACAGGGCAGGGCGAGGGCGGGGCAGGGCAGGGCAGGGCAGGTGCAGGCAGGGCAGGGCAGGGCAGGGCAGGGGAGGGGCAGGGCATTGTGGCATGGCCTGCAGGGACAGGGCAGGGCAGCGGCAGAGGCAGGGCAAGGTTAATGCAAGGCGCGAAGGGCTAGGGTCAGCCGGCAGCGGCAGGGCATGCCTGAGACCGATAGAGGCCACAGGGCAATGGAGGCCAGAAGGCCTCAGCTACCAGCACGGTTGCCAGGGCACCGGGCAGGGCAGGCAGGTGCAGGGCAGGGCAGGGCAGGGCAGGTGCAGGGCAGGGCAGGGCAGGGCAGGTGCAGGGCAGGGCAGGGCAGGGCAGGGCAGGGCATGGCAGGGCAGGGCAGGGCAGGGCATGGAGGGAGGTGCAGGGCAGGGCAGGGCAGGGCAGGTGCAGGGCAGGGCAGGGCAGGGCAGGTGCAGGGCAGGGCAGGGCAGGGCAGGGCAGGGCAGGGCAGGGCGGTGCAGGGCAGGGCAGGGCAGGGGGTGGGGCAGGGCATGGCAGGGCAGGTGCAGGGCAGGGCAGGGCAGGGCAGGGCAGGGCAGGGCAGGGCAGGGCAGGGCAGGGCAGGCAGGGCAGGGCAGGGCAGGGCAGGGCAGGGCAGGGCAGGGCAGGGCAGGGCAGGGCAGGGCAGGGCAGGGCAGGGCAGGGCAGGGCAGGGCAGGGCAGGGCAGGGCAGGGCAGGGCAGGGCAGGGCAGGGCAGGGCAGGGCAGGGCAGGGCAGGGCAGGGCAGGGCAGGGCAGGGCAGGGCAGGGCAGGGCAGGGCAGGGCAGGGCAGGGCAGGGCAGGGCAGGGCAGGGCAGGGCAGGGCAGGGCAGGGCAGGGCAGGGCAGGGCAGGGCAGGGCAGGGCAGGGCAGGGCAGGGCAGGGCAGGGCAGGGCAGGGCAGGGCAGGGCAGGGCAGGGCAGGGGGCAGGGCAGGGCAGGGCAGGGCAGGGCAGGGCAGGGCAGGGCAGGGCAGGGCAGGGCAGGGCAGGGCAGGGCAGGGCAGGGCAGGGCAGGCAGGGCAGGGCAGGGCAGGGCAGGGCAGGGGGCAGGGCAGGGCAGGGCAGGGCAGGGCAGGGCAGGCAGGGCAGGGCAGGGCAGGGCAGGGCAGGGCAGGGCAGGGCAGGGCAGGGGGGCAGGGCAGGGCAGGGCAGGGGGCTGGGCAGGGCAGGGCAGGGCTGGGAGGGCAGGGCAGGGCAGGGCAGGGCTGGGAGGGGGTGGGCAGGGCTGGGAGGGGTGGGGCAGGGCTGGGAGGGGGTGGGGCAGGGCTGGGAGGGGGTGGGGCAGGGCTGGGAGGGGGTGGGGCAGGGCAGGGAGGGGGTGGGGCAGGGCAGGGCAGGGCAGGGGCAGGGCAGGGCAGGGCAGGGCAGGGCAGGGCAGGGCAGGGCAGGGCAGGGCAGGGCAGGGCAGGGCAGGGCAGGGCAGGGCAGGGCAGGGCAGGGCAGGCAGGGGGCAGGGCAGGGCAGGGCAGGGCAGGGCAGGGCAGGGCAGGGGGCAGGGCAGGGCAGGGCAGGGCAGGGCAGGGCAGGGCAGGGCAGGGCAGGGCAGGGCAGGGCAGGGCAGGGCAGGGCAGGGCAGGGCAGGGCAGGGCAGGGCAGGGCAGGGCAGGGCAGGGCAGGGCAGGGCAGGGCAGGGCAGGGCAGGGCAGGGCAGGGCAGGGCAGGGCAGGGCAGGGCAGGGGGGCAGGGCAGGGCAGGGCAGGGCAGGGCAGGGCAGGGCAGGGCAGGGCAGGGCAGGGCAGGGCAGGGCAGGGCAGGGCAGGGCAGGGCAGGGCAGGGCAGGGCAGGGCAGGGCAGGGCAGGGCAGGGCAGGGCAGGGCAGGGCAGGGCAGGGCAGGGCAGGGCAGGGCAGGGCAGGGCAGGGCAGGGCAGGGCAGGGCAGGGCAGGGCAGGGCAGGGCAGGGCAGGGCAGGGCAGGGCAGGGCAGGGCAGGGCAGGGCAGGGCAGGGCAGGGCAGGGCAGGGCAGGGGGGCAGGGCAGGGCAGGGCAGGGCAGGGCAGGGCAGGCAGGGCAGGGCAGGGCAGGGCAGGGCAGGGCAGGGCAGGGCAGGGCAGGGGGCAGGGCAGGGCAGGGCAGGGCAGGGCAGGGCAGGGCAGGGCAGGGCAGGGCAGGGCAGGGCAGGGCAGGGCAGGGCAGGGCAGGGCAGGGCAGGGCAGGGCAGGGCAGGGCAGGGCAGGGCAGGGCAGGGAGGGGGTGGGGCAGGGCTGGGAGGGGGTGGGGCAGGGCTGGGAGGGGGTGGGGCAGGGCTGGGAGGGGGTGGGGCAGGGCTGGGAGGGGGTGGGGCAGGGCTGGGAGGGGGTGGGGCAGGGCAGGGAGGGGGTGGGGCAGGGCAGGGAGGGGGTGCAGGGCAGGGCAGGGCAGGGCAGGGCAGGGCAGGGCAGGGCAGGGCAGGGCAGGGCAGGGCAGGGCAGGGCAGGGCAGGGCAGGGCAGGGCAGGGCAGGGCAGGGCAGGGCAGGGCAGGGCAGGGCAGGGCAGGGCAGGGCAGGGCAGGGCAGGGCAGGGCAGGGCAGGGCAGGGCAGGGCAGGGCAGGGCAGGGCAGGGCAGGGCAGGGCAGGGCAGGGCAGGGCAGGGCAGGGCAGGGGGCAGGGCAGGGCAGGGCAGGGCAGGGCAGGGCAGGGCAGGGCAGGGCAGGGCAGGGCAGGGCAGGGCAGGGCAGGGCAGGGCAGGGCAGGGCAGGGCAGGGCAGGGCAGGGCAGGGCAGGGCAGGGCAGGGCAGGGCAGGGCAGGGCAGGGCAGGGCAGGGCAGGGCAGGCAGGGCAGGGCAGGGCAGGGCAGGGCAGGGCAGGGCAGGGCAGGGCAGGGCAGGGCAGGGCAGGGCAGGGCAGGGCAGGGCAGGGCAGGGCAGGCAGGGCAGGGGGGCAGGGCAGGGCAGGGCAGGGGGGCAGGGCAGGGCAGGGCAGGGCAGGGCAGGGCAGGCAGGGCAGGGCAGGGCAGGGCAGGGCAGGGCAGGGCAGGGCAGGGCAGGGCAGGGCAGGGCAGGGCAGGGCAGGGAGGGGGCAGGGCAGGGCAGGGCAGGGCAGGGCAGGGCAGGGCAGGGCAGGGCAGGGCAGGGAGGGGGCAGGGCAGGGCAGGGAGGGGGCAGGGCAGGGCAGGGAGGGGGTGGGGTAGGGTTGGCCTGGGGCGGCGAGGGGCAACGCAAGGCTGGGAGCTGGCTTGGCCTCTGTGGTGAGTTGGGGGTAGCAACCAGCAATGATGAAGTCAGGCATGACTTGTTGCTCACAGTATGTGCACCACCAGCAAGGGGTTTAGACAGGAACGCAGGTTCATGTTCACATACTCAGCAGGCAGTGAGTCTCTTGGCTGCAGAATCTCCTACTGACAAGAACCTGCCACACCACAGCATGCGTGGCCTGGACCAAGCAGCATCCACTGAAGACTGGAGGCTGCTTTGCTCCAGCATGCGCTTGTGGGAGTAGCACTCCTCTATCTGTGGTGCAATTGCTGATGTACGAGCGCCGCATGCACTTGTTCATCGCCGGTCCAGTGCTGATCTCCACCCTCTTCCTTTCACTCCAGTCTCTGCTTTGCTTTCGTCCAGCTCTGCTCATTGCTGCTGCTCTTCCTGCTGCTGCTCCTCTTCTTGCTGCTGGTCTTCTAATGCTCTCCATGCTCCTGTTGGTGCCTGGTGCATGGGCAGCAGGTGCAGGAGGTTGTCGAGGAGGAGGCTGTTGACCTGGGCGCTTTTGCCTACGGTGTCTAGGTGCTCATGTGTTGGCGTCAGGACTGAGAGGAGTTGTCGAGCTGTTTGTGCGCCTCTCAGCACTGAGGCCGCGATGCAGGACATTCGCCTGCAACGCGCAAATTGTAACCGCGGTCGACACTAGCAGCGAGCACGGACATTGGGATGGCCTACAATAGGGAGCTGAGCATCGGGTGCGGCCAGCCTAAAAGTGTACCAATAATGTGGCTGGCTCACCTGTATGCTCAACGCCGCTCTTGCCTGCGATGCCGTACCTACAGGCATCTAGCGTGGACAAACACTACAGACGGGGTGCTTGCGGGGGCTTGCCGTTTTTGGTACCAATAATATTGCCGAAAATCGGCAAGGAGTAACCGGGAGGGTGATTGGGGGTGACCTACTACTAGGAGCTGCGTTATCTGTAATCCGAGCTGTTGGTACCTAGCCGGCACCAATAACTAATTTCTTACCCCACCCCCTTACAAGGATGGGGCGATAGATGTTGGCATGAAACACATGCCCTGATGTAAGCAACAGCTTCAGCAGTGCCTAGGGCACACATGCTATTGTGCTACAGGCTGCTGGGCTAGGGCCTTGGGTGCTCGGTCTCGCAGCTTCTTAGCCTAGGTCGGGGTACTCCTTGCCCTTGGCTGGAAGCCTCCTCGGTGTTCCCACCTGCACAGCTCCAGTAGGCGCCACTTGCACTCCCCTGCCCGCTGGAGGTTGTGGGCTGCGTTGCAGTCCCTGTCCACCCATTTGCCAAGGTCCCCAGGGGTAGCCTGGTCCAGGTCAGGGCACTACATGAGGCCCCGCACTGGCACCTCAAACCGCTTGCCTCCAGGCTGACTGCAACAAGCGGTGCTGCACCTGACCTGGCTGGGGCTTCCAGTCCTCAGGCCTGGTGGGCTTGCTGCGGTCCATCCCCGCCTCACAGGGCTAGGGGCTGTTCATAGCCGAGCTGACTGCAGCAAGCCGAGCATTTGCAGCGCACACTGCCGCTGTGAGCGCCACCACTGTCAGCTGTTGCTGATTAGCCAGCAAGGCTTGATGAGCCAGACGAGATTGGGCTACTTGGAGCTCTTCCTGCATAACCAATGGGCGTGTGGGTGAGAGTGATGCTATGCAAGGTGGCGGGTGGTAAGGTAAAAGGGGCGTGGCAGGTAGAGGCATGTCGTACCTTCAATTGCCCCAGTTCCTCCACAACAGAGGCGGCGGCGACAAGGGCATGGAGGTCTGCCCGTTGCTGAAGGTCATGGAGGCTGCTTCTCCAACAGCTGCTGCTGCTGCTGCCACTCATGCTTTTCCCGTGCATGCTCTGCTTGTACCTCTTGTAGCCGTTGTTTAGTAACACGAAGCTCCTAAAGACAACAATGCAACACAACAATGCATTGGTAGGGGCAAGGGCACTGGCAAGGGCTAGGCTCAGGGTCATCAACTGGCCCTAGTGATTGCGCTGGGCTGGGCTGGGCTGGGCTGGGCTGGGCGGGGCGGGGCGGGGCGGGGCGGGGCGGGGCGGGGCGGGGCGGGGCGGGGCGGGGGCGGGGCGGGGCGGGGCGGGCGGGGCGGGGCGGGGGGCGGGGCGGGGCGGGCCGGGGCGGGCGGGGCGGGGCGGGGCGGGGCGGGGCGGGGCGGGGCGGGGCGGGGCGGGGCGGGGGGGCGGGGCGGGGCGGGGCGGGGCGGGGCGGGGCGGGGCGGGGCGGGGCGGGCGGGCGGGGCGGGGCGGGCGGGGCGGGGCGGGGCGGGGCGGGCGGGGCGGGGCGGGGCGGGGCGGGGCGGGGCGGGGCGGGCGGGGCGGGGCGGGGCGGGGCGGGGCGGGGCGGGGCGGGGCGGGGCGGGGCGGGGCGGGGCGGGGCGGGGCGGGGCGGGGCGGGGCGGGGCGGGGCGGGCGGGGCGGGGCGGGGCGCGGGGGGCGGGGCGGGGCGGGGCGGGGCGGGGCGGGGGGCGGGGGCGGGCGGGGCGGGGCGGGGCGGGGCGGGGCGGGGCGGGGCGGGGGGCGGGGGGCGGGGCGGGGCGGGCGGGGCGGGGCGGGGCGGGGCGGGGCGGGGCGGGGCGGGGCGGGGCGGGGCGGGCGGGGCGGGGCGGGCGGGGCGGGGCGGGGCGGGGCGGGGCGGGGCGGGGCGGGGCGGGGCGGGGCGGGGCGGGGCGGGGCGGGGCGGGGCGGGGCGGGGCGGGGCGGGGCGGGGCGGGGCGGGGCGGGGCGGGGCGGGGCGGGGCGGGGCGGGGCGGGGCGGGGCGGGGCGGGGCGGGGGCGGGGCGGGGCGGGGCGGGCGGGGGCGGGGCGGGGCGGGGCGGGGCGGGGCGGGGCGGGGCGGGGCGGGGCGGGGCGGGGCGGGGCGGGGCGGGGCGGGGCGGGGCGGGGCGGGGCGGGCGGGGCGGGGCGGGGCGGGGCGGGGCGGGGCGGGGCGGGGCGGGGGCGGGGCGGGGCGGGGCGGGGCGGGGCGGGGCGGGGCGGGCGGGGCGGGGCGGGGCGGGGCGGGGCGGGGCGGGGCGGGGCGGGGCGGGGCGGGCGGGGCGGGGCGGGGCGGGGCGGGGCGGGGCGGGGCGGGGCGGGCGGGGCGGGGCGGGCGGGGCGGGGCGGGGCGGGGCGGGGCGGGCGGGGCGGGGCGGGCGGGGCGGGGCGGGCGGGGCGGGGCGGGGCGGGGCGGGGCGGGGCGGGGCGGCCTTGCCTCAGCTTGGTTAGCGATGAAGCCAGAAGTGCGAGTGTGAGGAGCGCGGCCAGTAGCTATGAGCTTTGCCATTATAGCGGACCCAGCTAGGCTCGCTTCGAGCGCCTGCCCATTGCTCAAAGCCCGCTCAAAAGTGCCGCTGACAGCGATCTGAAAGTCCATCTACGACCTCGACGAAATGAGTAGGATCGTCGCTTCTGTTCTTGGCATTTTGGCTGGCGGAAATGTCATCATTTGTTGGGCAGAAATGCATGGCCAAAGTCTGAACAATGTTTCAACCTGGTTCAGCAACATTATTCCCCAACATTATTCCCCTACTAATGCGTAGGGGATGTGTTATCTGTGATCCAAATTGTTTGTCTGAGACAAGCATCTGGTACTTATACCTGAATATCCTACACCCACCCGTTGGCACCTTAGCCTAATTTCCTAACCCCCCCCCCCTGCGAGAGTCAGGCGATCGATGTTGGCATGAACACATGCCCTGATGTAAGCAACAGCTTCAGCATTGCCTAGGGCACACATGCTACTGTGCTACAGGCTGCTGGGCTTGGGCCTTGGGGGCTCGGTCTCGCAGCTTCTTGAAGCCTAGGTCGGGGTACTCCTTGCCCTTGGCTGGAAGCCTTCCTCGGTGTTCCCACCTGCACAGCTCTCAGTGGGCGCCGCTTGCTCTCCCCTGCCCGCTGGAGGTTGAGGGCTGCGTTGCAGTCCCTGTCCACCCATTTGCAAGGTCCCCAGGGGTAGCCTGGTCCCAGGTCAGGGCACTACATGAGGCCCCGCACTGGCACCTCAAACCGGCTTGCTCCAGGCTGACCGCAACAAGCGGTGCTGCACCTGACCTGGCTGGGGCTTCCAGTCCTCAGGCCTGGTGGGCTTGCTGCGGTCCATCCCCGCCTCACAGGGCTAGGGGCTGTTCATAGCCGAGCTGACTGCAGCAGCCGAGCATTTTGCAGCGCACACTGCCGCTGTGAGCGCCACCACTGTCTGCTGTTGCTGATTAGCCAGCAAGGCTTGATGAGCCAGACGAGATTGGGCTACTTGGAGCTTCTCCTGCATAACCAATGGGCGTGTGGGTGAGAGTGATGCTATGCAAGGTGGCGGGGTGGTAAGGTAAAAGGGTCGTGGCAGGTAGAGGCATGTCGTACCTCAATTGCCCCAGTTCCTCCACAACAGAGGCGGCGGCGACAAGGGCATGGAGGTCTGCCCGTTGCTGAAGGTCATGGAGCTGCTTCTCCAACAGCTGCTGCTGCTGCTGCCACTCATGCTTTTCCCGTGCATGCTCTGCTTGTACCTCTTGTAGCCGTTGTTTAGTAACACGAAGCTCCTAAAGACAACAATGCAACACAACATGCATTGGTAGGGGCAAGGGCACTGGCAAGGGCTAGGCTCAGGGTCATCACCTGGCCCTAGTGATTGCGCTGGCTGGGCTGGGCTGGGCTGGGCTGGGCTGGCTGGCTGGGCTGGGCTGGGCTGGGCTGGGCTGGGCTGGGCTGGGCTGGGCTGGGCTTGGGCTGGGCTGGGCTGGGCTGGGCTGGGCTGGGCTGGGCTGGGCTGGCTGGGCTGGGCGGGCTGGGCTGGGCTGGGCTGGGCTGGGCTGGGCTGGGCTGGGCTGGGCTGGGCTGGGCTGGGCTGGCTGGGCTGGGCTGGGCTGGGCTGGCTGGGCTGGGCTGGGCTGGGCTGGGCTGGGCTGGGCTGGGCTGGGCTGGGCTGGGCTGGGCTGGGCTGGGCTGGGCTGGGCTGGGCTGGGCTGGGCTGGGCTGGGCTGGGCTGGGCTGGGCTGGGCTGGGGCTGGGGCTGGGCTGGCTGGGCTGGGCTGGGCTGGGCTGGGCTGGGCTGGGCTGGGCTGGGCTGGGCTGGGCTGGGCTGGGCTGGGCTGGGCTGGGCTGGGCTGGCTGGGGCTGGTAGCTGA
>JASKMD010000016.1:3284929-3342714 GCA_030144725.1 Haematococcus lacustris
GCACTTTCGACGCATGGCGAGCGAAGTATAGAAACGTTAGTGCCAGCTGGTTGGCGTTCGTGACTGGGAATGAAGCGTAACACAGCAAAGCAAAGGATGCTAGTGTGCAAAGACGAGAAACATAGAGCAAGGGAACGAGCTGCGTGCAGCTTGTAAATCAGTATGGACCGCGCGCAGTTCAATGCGCAGTACGGAAATTATGTGTCTTTGGCGCAGCTGGGTGCGCAATCTCCGGCCTGCAGGCTTTATAGGTCTTCTTGCTCCGATGCGCCTAGTCCTGCGGGGTTCTGACTGTGCAGGCAACCTCGCTGGAGGGGCGGTGCAGGGCGGGCTGCCGGGTGCAAGGTCAGGCCTGTGGTGACTTTCGTCGGCCTCCGGCGTCATGTAGATCTGGCTTCCTTTCAACTGGCTGCCGCAGGAGTGGCGTGCCCAGCCTGCAAGCCGTCAATGCTGGTGCAGCGGGACGCTTCGGGGCAGCACAGCTGCAGTCCAACCTGCAGCAGGTGTGCAAGCGTGTTGCCTCAATTCTGGGCGGACTTGCTGTTCTGGACTTGCTGATCATTTGCACTCTGATGACCGCAGTTGGGTCAATATCAGGCACGCCAGGGTGTCATTGCCAATGGCGCTATGCAACAGATTAGCAGCAACGCAGCAGCCGCGAATGCTGCAGCCGATGCTGCGGGCAGGGCCGCGCTGTTGAACAGCCACCGCCTCACAGCTATGCGGCCAGGCGGCGACAGGAATGTTGGCAACAACCAGCTCGGCGGCAACAGCCAGCTGATGCAGGCATTCACGCAAAACCAGCAGTCAGCCCTGGCCGCGGCCCTGAGTCAGCAGGGCATCAACCTGCAAGGCATGAACCGGCTGGCCAATGTAGGGCTGCAGAACAACCTCAGCCGACTGGGTCTGGGCAGCAACGCAGTCAACTTGCTGCAGCAGGGCCTGGGAGGCAGCAGTGCCAGTCAGCCAGCCGCGGACCTGCTGGCGCTGCTGTCCAGGCAGACCAAGGTAAGGGGCAGGGGGGGGGTCACAGTGCCATGCAGAGCAGCAGCAGCAGCACAGGGATGGCCCTGCTAGGGCTGCTGCTGCGCTGCATCACAGCCGGGGGGCAGCCTGGTCCAGGGGGCACAGGGCAGGGGGGACAGCAGCCAGGGCAAGGGGGAAAGCAGCCAGGGCAAGGGGGAAAGCAGCCAGGGCTGGAGGCAGCGCAGCCAGGGGGGCGGCAGGCGGCAGCGCATGGGCCAGCAGAGGGAGGGCCAGGGGGGGAGGGGGGGTCACATGCCTTGCCATGGTGGGCTGGCTGGACCCCTGCTGCTGCCAGCGCAGCCCCTGTGCCGCTGCAGCAGCTAACCCAGGGCTTCTACCAGGGCCGCTGCTACTTGTGCTGGTGCCCCTTGTTGCCCCTTGCGCCGCTGCTGCTGCTGCTGCCCTGTCCTGTGTCAGACAAGCTGCGTGCTGCCGGCTGTTACTGCCATCCCTGCCATGGGTGGCATCCCAGCCCTCCCCCCCTCCGCTGTGCCCCTGCTTGCACCCGGCTGCAGCCAGAGGACTTCCCTGCCCTGCCTTCTGGCCCAGGCCGGGGGGGGCTGGAGGAGGGGCGCCACCCCCCTGACTTCCTGGGCTTGGCCGCCAACATGCTGGCAGGGGGGGCGGGGCAAGGGACTCAGCCAGGCAGCCGGGGGGGCGGCTTTCCTGCCCTGTCCCCCCCCTCGGGGCCTGACGGCAGGGGGGGGCAGGGCCTGGAGCAGTTTGGGGGGCAGGGGGATGGCAGCGCTCGCACCCAGCCTCCCACAACCCTGAGTGCCTCCGACCTGGAGCAGCTGCTGAGGTACCAGCACCAGCAGCAGCACCAGCAGGCTGTGGCGGCAGCAGCGGCAGCGGCAGCAGCCAGGGGGGCAGCAGGGGGGGCGGGGGGGGGGCCCACAGCCAGGTGGCTTCCTGCCCCTGGGGAAGGCGCCGGGGGGCGGGGCTGGCCCTGGTGCAGCCCCTGGCCTGAACCTTGGACCTGGCCAGCAGCAGGGCATGGACGCAGGCAAGCAGGCATTGCAGCAGCAGCAGCAGCAGCAGGGGGGGCAGCAGGGGGGGCAGCAGGGGGGGCCAGGCCTGCCCCCAGGCACGCCCTCCAAGGGGGGTGGTCCAGGGATAGCTGGCATGCCGCCCGGCCAGGCTGCTTCTGGGGGGCCGGGGGGTCCCCCTGACAAGTATGGTCTGCTGGGCCTGCTGCCGCTGCTTGCCATGCGTGACCTGGACCTGACCATGCTGTCGCTGGGCACTGACCTCACCAGCCTGGGGCTGAACCTGAACAGCACGGACAGCCTGAACAAGCTGCTGGTGTCGCCGCTGTCAGACACCCCCATCAAGGGTGAGGCCAGGGGGCAGGGGCAGGGGGGGGCAGGGGCAGGGGGGGCAGGGGTGAGGGGGTGGAGGAAGGGCCAGGGGGCCAGGGGTTAGGGGGCGGGGGCAGTAAGGATAGGGAGGTTGGGGGCAGGGAGCAGTCCCCAGCCCAACCCCCACCCCTGCCCCCGCCCCATCTCAGCTCCAGCCTCAGCCCAGTCGTGTGCATGCCCCCCCTGCAGCCCACTAAGCAGCTGGCCTGCCTGCCCCCCTGCCTGCCCCCCTGCCTGCCTGCCTGGCTGATGTTGCAGCTGAGCCGGACTTTGAGCTGCCGGCCTGCTACAAGCACAACCCCCAGCGCCTGCAGCCGGGCTACCTTGCCAAGTTCAAGGAGGAGACGCTGTTCTACATCTTCTACAGGTCAGCAGGCAGGCAGGCAGGCAGGCAGGCAGGCAGGCAGGCAGGCAGGCAGGCAGGCAGGCAGGCAGGCAGGCAGGCAGGCAGGCAGGCAGGCAGGCAGGCAGGCAGGGGCAGGTCACACTGCGAAGGCTGCCCAGAGTTCAATGAAATGTGCGGTGATGGTGAGATGCAGTGGGTGGGTGGGTAGGTCCACCGGCGTGGGCACCGGGGGAACAGGCCATGCCAAGCATCGCAGGGCCCCACACAGCCTGCATATGCGGATATCACACATCATGCGGATATCACACATCATGCGGATATCACACATCATGCGGATGTCACACATCATGTGAGCTAGGGACTACAGGAGCCCTTGGCCTGACCCACCGCAGTGGGCCCCTCAATGCCGTGTCAGGGGGGGGGGGGGGCAGTGGGGGAGGGGATGAGACCTGCCCCCCTACCCCCCTGACCGCAGTATGCCCAGTGACGAGGCGCAGCTGATCGCCGCCGACGAGCTGTCTGTCCGCGGCTGGACCTTTCACAAGCGCTTGCGCATGTGGCTGCTGCATGCGGGCAGCAGCGCGCCCACCAAGACTGCGCGGGGGGAGCGGGGCGCCTTCCTGGTGTTCAACCCCGGGGTGTGGGAGGTGGAGACGCAGGCGGACCTGGAGGTGCTGTACGAGGAGCTGGAGCAGCCGCCCCGCCTGCCACGCAACATCGCCCCCCCCGCCGCCCCTCAGCCCCCCGCCCCTGCCCAGCAGCAGCAGCAAGGGGGGGGGCAGCAGGGGGCGGGAGGGCCCCCGCAGCAGGGCCAGGGGAGAACAGGGCAGCAGGGGGTGCAGCCAGCTGGGCAGCAGGGGGGGCGGGGGGCGGGGCCTAATGGAACACTGCCTGGGCCTCCGGGGATGCCGGGTGTGGGGGGGGCACCCGGGCCTGGCCAGCAGCCGGGGGGGCCGGGCCAGCCGCCCCCAGGAGGCCTCAGGGCCTGACCCTGCTGCCCGCTGTGTCGCCCCCTGGGTCGCAGCAGTGAGTCAGGGCTGTGGGTAGGGGAGCAGGCTGGCCGCCCCCCCCAGCCGCCTCTGGCCCCAACCAAAGTTTGGGTCATGATGGGGCAGCTCTAGGGGGGAAGGGGGAAGGTGGCACAGCTGGGTTGCTGCTGATGACCGCGGCGAGTAGCAGTAGGGTGGGTCTGGCCTGCAGGGACAGCTGCAGCGGCACCGCACTGCCTCCAGGTGGAAATGGGGGGGGTGGCTTCAAGCTGCTTTGCTGCTGACAGCAGCGGCGGCGGCGGTAGCAGCAGCAGCACCCTATGAGGGGGAGGTTGCTGGACAGAGCCTGATGCTGCCCCTGCCAGCCCTGGCAGCAGCAGCAGCAGGGCGCAGCGCAGGCAGCATGGCCAGCCTGGCAGACGGGGGGGATGGCCTGTGTGGGCTGTGCGGGGGGCTGTCGCTCCCAGCTGCTGGGTTGAGCCCTGCTGGGGGGGTCACACGCAAGGAGTAGGGGGCAGGGCTGGCTGGAGGGTCGCAAGGCCAGGCAGGGCCTGTGGGCCAGGTCAGGGGCGCCGGGGGTCCTGACCGTGCCCCTAGCCCTCACCTTACCTTCACCTGTTGCGCCTAACCTTGACTAATCCTAGTGGTGGCAGTAGAGCCCTTAGGCCAGGGTCAGGGGCTCCAGAGCAGTGTAGGGGCGCCAGGGTCAGGGGCAGGGGCGCCTGCTGGCTGCTGTAGGGTCCCGGTTGGCCCCTGGACCAGGTCAAGGGCGCCCGGGGCGGGCGGCGGCCCTAGAGCCCCTAGGACAGGGTCAGGGGGGCCTGGCCCAAGGCGGGCGCTGGCTGCTGGTTCGCCCGCTGGCCCGCTCTCAGAGCCCTCCTAGGCCACACAGGTGCAGGGCTGCTAAGCCAGGTCAGCCGGGCTGAGGGTGGAGGCTCGCCCGCCCTCAGCTCTCAGCTGTCCGTCATCAGGTCGCGCTCACGCGCACCCTGGCACACAGCAGGCAGCGCTGCCGGCTGGGCAGCTGGGTCGACTGCTGAGTGGCTGCAGCCAGCTGGAGGGCATGGCTGGGCTGGTCCTGGGTGCCGACATATATTTGAACCCGTGAGGCCTCCACGTCGGGCCTGCCACGAAGTCCTCCGCTCGCGCCCTCCCTCTCTTCCCTCAAGGGCCTCCCTTCGACCGAGGCCTTCTCAACGCTCGTGGGCTGACGCGCGGCCTTGCTAAATATTACGGCAACCGCGCAGCCGACGCATGCCGCCATGTGATGTGATGTTCGTGGGTCAGAGCAGGGCAACTCTAGGCAGGGTACGGAAGCAGGGCAGACCAGGGGCAGGCCGGGTGCTCAGTGCGGACATACTGGCAGCTGGCATTCACAGTGTGTTTGTCAGGGCTGGCCTCGGTTGACATTGAAACCTATAATAAGTCACGTCAAGCAGTACAAACCGGGACGACTGGTGACGATCTAGTGACGGCGGCATTGAGGCTGCTTATCAAATTGGATGGATGAGCAGCCCTGCTTGCCCGCTCGAGAGGAAACGCGTGAAAAAATGATATTGCAAGGGCAAGCACCAGAATTTTCAGTCTTGCAGCAGACATTATGGGAGGCAATGTGAGCGCGGCCGGTAGAACTGGCCCAACTGACACTGTCTCTTGACTGGTCTCACTGGACCCTTGGCACATTGTTGCCAACATCAGATTCAGTGTGGAACAATAGCAAGCTGGCTTCGCACACACCACGCTTGAAGTTTGGCTCGAACTGAAGGGAGCCGTGGAGGGAGAGGGTGGTCCAGCAGCCTAGAGGCTGGCGGCTGAGGCAGTGTGGATTATCAGCTCAGCTCCTCACCCTGGCGACCTTGTACGGTGGGCTCCACACCGTCAGCCTGCCAGCCAGCCAGCCAGCCAGCCAGCCAGCCAGCCAGCCAGCCAGCCAGCCAGCCAGCCAGCCAGCCAGCCAGCACATCAGGCACCTAGCTAGGGTTCGCCGACCAAAGCTAGCTACAGTCTTCTAGCCACCGCAGTCCACTGCACAGCAGTCTAGGTGGCGAAGAGATGCCATCCTCACTGCTGTACGCTGGCTCGGACAGCCAGGCTGACGCAGCTGCGCCCGTCACAGTTGAGGGGGAGGGTGAGGGGCCACAGAGGGTGAGGGTGAGGGGCTGGGTGGTGCTGCGGGCCTGGGGTGCAGTCTGTGGGCAGCAGGGGTCACAGGGTCGACTGTCCAGTCTGGGCTACCTGGCTGGACACCCCAGGCGCCAGGGGCTGGGCCCGCCTCCTCAGCCCCTGCTCCTCTCACCTGAACACTCACACTGACCCACATGGGCAGGCCCCCCCTGCCTAGGCTGGCCTGGCCTGGCCTGTGCTGTGCTGGGCTGGGTGGCCCTGGTCCCTCCAGCAGAGTGTGTTGAGGGCTGCCTGGCTGCGTGGCCCTGGTTGCCCGCCGGGCTCTATCCTAGCTCAACCCTAGCCTGCTAGGACCCCCTGACCAGCCTGCCCCCCTGGTCAGCGCCGCCCCTCCAGCTGCTGCCCCCCCCCTGGCTGCTGCTCCCCCCCTGGCTGCAGCGGGCCGATGTAGAAGGCGGGCAGCTGCTTGTATGCCAGCGGGTAGGGGCGGTGGATGTCATGGAACTCGGCGCTGCACTCGCGCCCCGCATGGGCCAGGATGGACAGCGGCGTGCTCACGCCTGCACACCGCCAGGGGGGAGGCCACTAGGGGGGGCGGGGGGCAAGCGGGGGGGGGGCAACAAGGGGGTGGAGGGAGGGGTGGGGGTGGGGAGGAGGTCTCTGCAGGGGGGCAAAAGGGGGGGCCGGGGCAGCAGGCTGTCCGGGGAGGTTGGGGGGGGAGCTGGCTGCCCCAGCCAGTCCCACATCAGCCGCAGTGCTGCCCACATCCCCCGGCGTGCTGTGGCGTGGCAAGGCCTGGCTTGGCATTGAGGGAGCCCGAACTGATGGAATCTTTGGTTTCATGAGCTGCAGCCATGCATGTCATGATGGCATGATGGCACGGCAGCCAGCTACCCCTACCCCTACCTCTACCTGTGGGCGGGGTGCACCCAATGAGTCAGGGAGGCCTCCAGGGGAGTGGTGGGGCCTCCAGGGGAGGAGGTGATCACTGTCAGTGTGACCCCACCATGCAGGCGCTGCACCACACCCTCCCAGGACAGGCCACCGAGCAGGGGGGCTAGTGGCAGTGTGCTGGTGATGCCGGCTCAGCCCCCCGCCCCCAGACTCCCCTGCCCTCCCTGCCCTGCTGACCTCTCCCCTCACATCAGACTGCTACCTGGACGGCCTCCTCCTTCCCAGCGCTGGCAGCAACACGCCAACAGCCTGTACACTGCCCTTTGATTTGGGCGCTTGACCCGCCCGCCCGCCCGCCCGCCTGCGCACCTGCATTGCCCCAGCCTGGGTGGTGCAGCAGGTGCTCCGTGATGTCATACACGCGGCCATCCACCACAATCCAGGCATCGTCCCTGCCACCAGGCAACACTCTTTACTGGGAGGAGGGGTAGAGCCTCACCATGCAACAGGGCCAGCCATTGCTGGGTGAGGGTGAGGGGGCCCTTTGCCAGGGGAGGTCCGCCAGCCAGCACCAGGCAGTTGGCAGGTGTGGGGGCAATGCAGGTCCCAGCAGCACATGGTGCCCCCCTGGCAGAGACCTGCAGAGCCAGGCCTGACACAACCCTAACCGGCAAAGCTGCCTGCCACCACCCTAACCCAGGAGGAGGTCACCTGGCTTGCTATCTGGTCTGCTGGAAGCGTTCGCGCTATCTGGTCACGCCCTGCAGGAGGCACCCTGGTCTGCCCGCTGCACCTGGTCACGACCTTCTCACCCCGCCACCTGCCGGTCGGGTGTTTGCTGCACTGCCGCTGCTTCCCACGCACACATCAGTGGAGTGAGAATGGTGTGAAAGGAGCTGCTAGGCAGCCAATGCCACCTCCCGCTACACGCTGTGGCCTAAAAGCACCTGCTGATACTGTTACTGCCGATGCTTGCTGCTGCTAAAGTTGTTGCTGCTAAAGTTGTTGCTGCTAAAGCTGCTGCCTGCTGTCCGCATCTGCTCATCAGCTTGCAGCCCTTTGGCTGGATAGCCATGCCCTCCTGCTTGCATGGACCCCACTGCCCCAGCTGCTGTGCCTGACTCACACGTAATGGTGCAGCGCCACCTCGCCCTCGCTCCAGCTCCTGTGCACGTGGTCATGACAGGCAGCACACAGACAGCACACATTGTCACATGACCGGCACAGCTGCCGACGATCAGACACTCGCCTCAGTAAAGGCGGTGCACAGCCTATGAAGCCTCAGCTTGGCCAGGCGCGACGGGGGGCGAGGGAGCATCTTCCACAGCTGACTGCGCTTTCGGCACTTAGCACACGCTCATCGAGGCTCTCACCGATCCAGGCATCGTAGTTGTCGTCGTCTAAGCTTGGCCACGTCTGGACTTTGCCGCAACCAAACAGGCAAATTGGTCTGTGAGTCGCTGCGGGTGGTGGAGAACGAGGTGGCGGGGAGCTTCATGAGTGTGGCTTCATGGGATGCGAGAGGGCACGGCATAACCTGAAGGCGTGCCCACGAGCTGCAAAGAAAATTCCTTGCTAGGTCTTAAGTGCTTAAGATGCCTGAGCACGTGTTGTCGCTGGGGAGAGGGCCAGGCTACCCATCCCCCATACTACGACCCCATTTCCAATGGCCTAGAGCAGAGCCGCCTAAGTTTGATGATGAATGATGTTGTATGATGAGCTCTGGCGGACTGCGCGCTGCCTCTGTCTACACGCTGTGTCCAGCACGCTGCGCAGCCCCAACGGGGCCGATGCCGCCGCTGTCGCCGCGTCAACGGGAGGGTCGGCTTCCCCGGGTAATGTGGCCTTCCTGGCTGCGAATAGTTGGCCACGATGGAGCCAGGCTGCAGCCTGGCAGCTGGGATGGAGCTGCCTTTGCTGCAGTAAGTTTTGCCGTGCTGGTGGCTAGTGACAGTAGGATGTGGCAAGTCAGGAAGCGCCCCACCTGACTTGGTCTATTCTCCTTGCCCTTTTTTTCTCCTTGCCCTGCCCCACATGATACCTTGTGCTCAAAACACGACAGCGGCATGCATGCGGCGGCATGCATAGCGGCGGCATGCACACACACACATAGGGAAGCTGACAGGTAGCATTGCCTTAGGGTCAGCTATGGCTGAGGCTAGTGCCCTGCCAGTCAGCGATGAAGTGGACAGAAAGCTGTTGGTTCCCAGCAGCAGCCCAGCACATATGTCATTGGTGACTGGAATTGCAGCACTGCACCTGAGGCGGTCTCGGCTTGTGCTGGTAAGGCGCCGTGCACTGCATCAGGGCGGCAACAGGGCCCACCAGAAGGCAAGCTGGGGCCAGGTGCCGGTCAGCGGGGGCAGGGGCTAGGTAAGCTGCAGCCCTGCAAGTGGGGCGTATCACAGCTTGCTGTGTGCCTGCTGCCCTTGAGCCCCTGCCCAGTTGTCCACAGCGTTCCCTCAGGCAGGCAGGGAGCGTGCATCTCTTGTTGGGATCATTCCTCCCGCTTCAGTAGCTACCCAGGGTGCAATAGGTGGACTGGGCGGCTGCGGCCAGAAGGGACACAGGCTCTAGTCCATTAACCATCAAACGTCCATACACCAGTTATACTGACACTTTCTCTTCCCCTGATGCATGTAAACTCACACCATGCGGCTTTGGCTGCCGACTTCTGTTCCTGCTGCTGCCTGCCCTTGATTGCAGTATGAGCGCCCAAACATTTGCGCACTGCGGGAGAGATGCCAAAATGTAGAGGATCTGAGTGATTAGGAGATTAGGAGATGTAGAGATGTTCATACAGACACGTACCAGGATGACGGCGCAGTGATGTAAAGCAAACAATAAGAGCATCTAGCGGCGCCCACCCTGCTGCTGCATCAGCTGTATCGTTGAGCACCACTACTATCTGTTCCTTCGTGAACACTGCACATGATGTGCGCTGCGAGGTAGTCGCTAAACGAGACATCACTCTCTTCGCCATGTAAACGAAAGCTATGCAAACTTCGCCTTCATACAACAAGGTCTCGCTGCATCACGCGCACGGGACGTGAGCAAGACAGGGGAAAGGTTCGCCTGCCAGGTGAGAAGCATGTCGACAAACCGCTGGATTCCGCGCCATAGCTATTCCTGGCTCGACTGTGCTGCTAGTCGTCGCCAGTGCTGCTAGCTGTTGTGGTCCTACGCAAGCATCCCCTCCGCAAGGCACGTAGTCCTGCTTCCACTCTAACATCGGGAAGTGCTCCGCAAGCCGGGGCTAGCAGGGGCTCCGCAATCAGCCTGACGCAGCATGTCGACATTGCCACCATGTTCTGCTGCCCTTCTGTTGTTTCCAAGCCTTATGCTCCCAGCACGGCTGCCTTCTCTGCGGCTAAATGTTGCTGGACGAATAACACAACCAGCGTTGCCTGGACTGTCCGGTGCGCAGCTCTGAGATACCAGCGGGATGACCGCACGGATAACATTGGCCGCGGCTCTTCTCTTGGGAATTGCATTATCTGCGTATGCTCAGCCCGCACCCGTCAAGCACCTGCGGCCGCTGAGTAAGTGATGCTATAGCGATGCTATACACAGCATAACACAGAACGTGATAACAATGTTGTGTCGTTCGTAGGTTTCAATGGCTCCTGCCTTGACGGAAGCCAGCTGCAGAATCACTTGGATGCAAGCGGGACTGTGACTGGCACATGCGTTCTCTGCCCGCCTGGCACTGCCACCATGGATGGAATTCGTTGCACTCCTTGCGCCGCTGGCACTTACACCCACACCTCTGGCGCCAAGGAGTGCACACCTTGCAGTCCTGGTACAATCAGCGCAGCTGGAGCCCAGGCCTGTATTGGCTGTACAGCTGGATACTTCAATGCCAGGGTTCGGGGGACTGTGTGCCAAATCTGCCCTGCAGGTAAGAAGCTGTCATTTTGTGGGCCCCAGTCTGTTCTTCTCAATAACTATAGCCCAGCATTGCCACATCATGATGGGTCACTAGCATTCGCTGCTGCAAGACTCAGTCATGCTTATTGTCTTGCTACAGGTACCTATTCTGCCGCCAATGCCAGCGCTTGCATTACCTGCGGCCCGGGTTCAATTGCTGCCACAGCTGGTTCCAGTGCTTGCACAAACTGTACCGCCAATGAGTTTGCTCCTTTCAACGCAAGCACGGTGTGCAGGTATGACCCAGCTTGCAAAGCAGTGAAGTTCCATGTCCAAGCTATCTCATTCTTACGGCGCTCAATGCTGGCTGCAGGAAGTGTGACCTTGGGTTTGCCTCTTTGGCAGGCGGTGCATCTAACTGCACTGCCTGCCCTGCTGGTAAATACCGTGACACAACTGTGGCAGTGTGCACCAACTGCACAGCTGGTTTCTTTGCTCCTGTCAACGGTAAGCAATGCAGCAACGTCATCTGGATGCTTCTTATGCTCAAGTGGGGGTTCACATGAATTGACCGCAGGCACTGTCAACTGTCTGCCCTGCCCTCGTGGCTACTACTCCGGCCCTGGGCAATCCTTCTGCATGCCATGTGACATTGGGACCACTTCACTGCCAGGCTCAGCGACATGCGAGCCATGTCCTAAAGGTACAAGCAGGGCGCTGCTGCACACAGCCTTGCGCCTTGGTCATTGTTGGCCTGTCATCACAGGGCAGTTGCGTTGGTCAACCCGTGCAGGTACATATGCTGATCAAGTGGGGCTGCCAGTGTGCTACCCCTGCCAGCCAGGCTCTTATGCTCCCGCCACTGGCTACAGCAACTGGTGAGGGTGCAGGCAGTTCTCAGTGCAGCTCCCCCTGCTGTGCCCCAACCCTAACCCACCCTAACCCAAACTCTAAACCTAAACCTTCTCCAGCTTGTTTACCTGGAGTGCCCGTCATTAGCCTGTCCCACTGCCCTGCCCGCCCTGTTGCTCGCTCGCAGCACGGCCTGCGCCCCTGGAAGCATCAGCTACTGGCCCACTGGGCCCTACCTCTCATGGAGCCCCGTCTCTGCCTTTCCTGTCAGCGTCCTCACCAGCACCATCCTCAAGGTCAGGAACACCCTGAGCATCCAGCCTGGTGATGTAATACTGCAGCTGATGCTGGCTGGCTGCATTTCCTTGGGCTGCAGGCCACCAATGTCGCTGACACTGACCCGTGGCTGTCTTCATGCCAGCTGTGCCCAGCTGGCTCAAGGCAGAGCACAGCTGGTCGCACCGCTTGCATTCCTTGCGAGCCAGGGACCTACTCCAACTTTGACGGTGCCACCACCTGCCTGGCCTGCCCCCGTGGCACCACTAACGCTGGCAACTCATCAGTTTGCATCGGCTGTCCTCCGGGAGAGTTTTCGGACATTGTGAGCAAGCAAAGCTGCAGCCCAGCTGCTCCAGCTCACCCTCTTTGTCTTGATCAGGTGTGACCCACAACGCTATTTGTGTGTTTGCAGGCCTCTGGCCAGTGCAGGCCCTGCCCTGCAGGCTACTTCACCAGCACTGCCGGGAACTTTGCCTGCACTGCCTGCCTCCCTGGGACCTTCAGCTACGCTGGCGAATCCTCGTGCAGGAACTGCCCCCGCGGCTGGGTGTCCAGCTCCAATGCGACAACACAATGCACAATGTGCCAGGCGGTACGAGTTGCCGTGGTCACCTCACCTCAATCCTCAACCAGCTGCGAGCCTCTGTCTGATAGAAAACATTTGTGCTCATATACATGTTGTGTTGTTATTGCTATTGCAGGGCTTCATCGCTAACAATGACACCCAGGGCACAGCTTGTCTCCCATGCCCTGCTGGGACTACGTCTTTCAATGGTGAGATGCGCCACTGGCAATGTGAGCTTACCTGCATTGGTGGTGGTGATGGTGGTGACATCATACTGTGTGCCGTGCACTGCCCGCAGCTTCTGCTGTGACAGCTGTCACTGGGGCCATAGACGAGTGTATCCCATGTCCTGTCAACTTCTTCGCCGACCGGCCAGGGGCCAGGAACTGCACTGCGTGCCCCGTCAACACCCAGACGTGCGAAGCTGGCTCAGTGCGGTGCATAAACAGCGCCTTCCGCTGCCCCCCTGCTGCCCCCGCCCCTCCTCCTCGCCCCCCCTCACCACCTCCAAGTTCACCCCCCCCTGCTCCTCCCCCACGCCCTCCCTCACCACCACCCCGCCCTCCCTCACCCTCTCCCCCCCCCCCCCCTCACCCTCACCCCCCCCCCCCCCTCACCCTCTCCCCCCCCCCCCCCTCTCCTTAGTCCCAAGGTACTGCCTGCTCAGTGAGCCTGATGAGGGTCTGCCCTGCCAACCCAAGGCTCAGCTTTGCTGTGTCATGCTTAGTCTGGGCTGGGAGCATTGGGTGGACGCTTCAAGCAGCAACCATGCAGACATGCACCGTGAAACACCCTTTCAGCTGTGGCCATCACTGCGTCATGCTCCCTAGTGCTTGAGCTCACAGCCTCCTTCCCAACTATGCCACCCACTGATCAACGTGCGAGTCCATGTGCATCGTCAAGTAGTTTGAAAACATCCATGTGCACACCACTTCATCTCCCCAGGCCCAGTTCACACACCGCCAGTGTTCGTGTCTGTTGGTAGGTGCGGGCTGCTGGCAGTGAGTGGGCAATCATCACCTCATCCACATCATGTCTGTGAACATTAAGCATGCTTTTGTAAGACTAGTATCAGGCTGACTTTCAGTGCAGCGGTAGGTGCTACGTCTCGTCTTGGGCGAACACAGTACGCAGGACACACCAGTCGCAGCATCCCTCTGCCAATGCCTTCTACGTCGCTCCACCTCTAGGTTTGCTCACTGCTCAAAGGCCAGTTGGCTCACTTTGATCTGCGGAACTGCGTTGGGCAGCTGTTCCATCTAAGAAGCAGGTTGTGACTAATGCTGCATAGTGCGCCAGATGTATGTCAACAACACAAGTACCGTGCTAGTGCTAGTTCAACATTTGACGAGGGAGCTCTCTTTAAGTTCTCTCGTTGAGCAGCTTGTTCATCTGTGGGGCAGAGCCGGCGCTCCAGAGCTGTGAGCTAGATCTGTCTCAACAGCACAGGTACCGTGGTGCTACACCTGATGATGATGGTGGCTTACAACGCTTGAGGCGTCATCGTTAGGCTGCTTGGCCGCCCTCCCCCTCTAGGGGTTTGGGGCTTTCTGCAACGCACTTTAAGCAGGGTGCACAAACAAAGGTGCACATGGGCTCAAAATGAAGTCTTGCAAATTCTCATTATTGTTTTGGAAAGTCATGGCAAACTCCGGCTGCTCCCTGATATCTCGTGGCAGTGCACTCAAAGATAAAATGCATGGCGTCATCCCTTCTGTGCATCTTGTGCATGTGCGATCAATGAAAGTTACCGGGTTACCCCCTCAAACCGGGTAACTTACCCCCTCAAATCGAGCCTTCTCCACCCAGACCGCTGTTGCCTAACCTGAACCTAGTCAAGCTCGTGCGGAGTTCCGTAGAGAGCTGTCTGTTCAGCAGGTGTGGTGCCATACCAATGCCGTCGCCATGCTTGAACCATGCAGCATACGAGCATCTCTCCCGATGCAACGTCCTAGACAGCCTAGGGTCTCCCTTAAACCCAGCCCATTGACCCAGCCTTGCCATTGAAGACCATTACCTATGACTTGCCCACATTGACTGTAAGTTGTTTCCTGTCTGCAAAGCCTTGTAGGGTTAGGGTTAGGGTTAGAGCTAACCCTAACCCTAACCCTAACCCTAACCCAGTGGTCCCTAGTATTCCCGCTAGTGGCCACTACTAACCCGGCTGAAATGGAGGCCCTAGTGAGGGACAAAGGGGCCTGTGATGGTCTATACGGGTGATGGTAGGTCAATACAAATCCTGCATCATGCAGTCACCATTCCAAACATTCCAATCTTGCTAACCAGCACTCAATCAGGACTAACGACCCAGTGACTAGCCACATATGTTGTGGTTACCCTGATCAGTACAACTGAACTGTGACAAAGGGGACCGGCCATGCAACACACCATGCTTCATGCGGTCCTCGCATGTCCAAACCGTGTAAGAACAGCCCCAGAGTTAACCACCCACAGCCGACAGTGCACTCCTGTTCCTGCATTGTCAAGCTGTCCTTGTCTTGCCTGCCAAGGACAGTGCATGACAACTCCTCTTGGGTATAAGTGCATCATGCAGCTCAAGTAATGAAGTCATTGGTCCTAGCCTAGTTTCTGTCTCACAACCCACTGTGGATGCCATAGTCTTATGGAGCTGCAGTACTCTAGCCTGGTTTGCACCAGCAATGCCTGACCTACTTGCATGGAATTAGCTAGTGTTGCTAGCGACCCTGTCAGCATTCAAGCCCACCAATGTAGCAGCCAGCACCACGGTCAAGGCATTGAAGACACTGGTCAGCACTGGCCCCTGCCACGAGCTGCGGGCCAGGCCACCACCTGCTGCTGTCACCCCTTCCCTCCCTCCCTCGCTTCGCTTGCTGAGCTCACATGGCCTGATCAGGCCAGCTGTGTGTGGAGGGCCACGAGCTGCGTGTCCTCCTTAATGGCGCTGCACACATCATCCTTGTGCACTGCCAGCGTGACCTGGCCTCGTATGCCCTGCAGCGCAGTCAGGCGGCAGCAGCCAGGCAGCAGTCAGGCAGCAGCCACAGCCCCATCAGCAGCATGCCCCTCTCCACCCTCCTCCCTTCCCAGCACTCAAATGCACACCACATGGCTGCCGGAGCCAATGCCAACTGCACAAGGCCCTGCTGCATGGTGGCGCACACTGTGTGGCTGCAGGCAGGAGGGTGTGATGGGTGGCGGCTGGCAGCAACACAGCTGGTGGCAGCACTCATGGGCGGTGGAGGTGGGCGCTGGTGACTGACCTGCCAGCTAGGTGAGGCCAGCAGCAGGCGCTTGGCTGCCAGCACCGCCAGGGCCCTGTTCAGGGTGCCGGGCTGCACTGCAGCAGCGTCTGGGACCAGCAGGCTGAGGTGGCTGACCAGGCGATGGTGCAGGGCCTGTGAGGCAGAGGGTGGGCCAAGGGGCAGCAGTGCAGAGCAGGTGTCATTTGCAACCAACCGCCTGCCAGAAATGCCTGCAGCAACACTGACACCGTGCGAAAGCAGTGCAGCAAGCAGCATGGTGTGGGGTCATGGAGCACGACAAGAGCATGGCTGGACAAGTCAGGGCGCCAGGCAGCTGCTGCTCCACACACCTGCACCGACACCTGTGGCCTGTTTGTGGCGCGCATCTCCAGCAGTAGGCCCACCAGCGCTGTCTTCTCCAGCTGGCTGCAGGCCCTCAGGAACTGCAGGATGGAGCGCCAGGGGACAGCAGCAGCAGGCAGGGGTGGAAAGAGGCGAAAGACAAAGGAACAGCCATGGAGGCTTGCACTGCCTGGGTGCTGTGTGCGTGAAAGCCCAGGAGCGCCACATCAGCAGCTGGTCACTCACCAGCATGTGAGGGGTGCCGAACATTTCATTCACTGCCACCTTCACGTGCCCCTCCTGCACTCAGGTCAGCAGCAGTGCACCTGGTCAGTCCCGCATCACACCACTCACTGGCCGCCCTCAGCTAGCAACACTGACCGTGATGAAGCCTTTCAGCTCAGCAGGGCTTGAGGCAGCTGTCAGCGGGGGCGCATTGGCCTTGCAGCGTGCAGCCTCAGCCACCTCCACTGCTCGCCGCAACAGCTCAAGCGCCCGGCGCACATCCCCTGTAGTGGCGGCCACCTGCAGGCCACAGCCCACCCGCACTGCCAGCCTCACTATCTCTTCTCAGCCTCAGCCCCGTTGAGAGCCCCTGATACCCCTGTGGCCGTACCCCTGCTGCTTGGCCTGCCTAACACACCGCCTCAGCAGCCCCACCCTGGACCACCTAGAGAGCAGGTGCGCTGACACATAGCTTCAGCACCAAGCAGCCCAGCAAGCTGGTCTGGCCATGCAATCCACAAGCCATCGGTGGCTGAAGCTGGCAGCTGTCCCAAACCAGTGGTCAGCTGGGGTAGCAGCTGTGACATCACACAGCTGAATGATTCATGGTCGAGGCACGTGGCGGGACACAGGCGACTGACATGTTCTGATAGTGCTGCTGCTGATGCAGGTGATGGTGGGGATACTGATGATGGTTGAGGCACAGTGTGGCCTACCTTGCGCGCAACCCATTGTATGGCTGCCTCCTTGAAGAGCAGGCCACAGCCTGCAGCTGCCACACGCTGCCCGATGATTTGGCGCAGCTGGTCAACACTGTACGGGTTGAACGCGAGCTTCGCATTGGCCAAGCGGCTGCAAAGAAACCGGGAAGGCAGCAGCAGGGCCGGGAGACATGAGCGCCGTGACAGCACTGACAGACCAATCGCTTTCCACACATTCGCATTGGCCAGTGGTTGTCGTCCCAGGCCAGCCTCAACCCGAGGTCTTTTCACCTAGTCAGACGTGCCCCACCTGCTGATGCGCGGGAGGACACGCTCGTCCAGGTCATGAGTGTTGGAGATGCCAATGACGGCCAGGCGCGCGCCCGGCCTCATGGGCCACTCAAACAGGTTGTACAGCACCTGCAGGCAGGGTAGGGTGAGCAGGGCAGGGAGGGGCGCAGGGCCCATCAGGAGGCGGAGAGGGGTGTGGTGGATAGTGCAGTGTGGATAGCCTGGTAGATAGTGCAGTGTGCCTCACCGACTGGTCCTTGGTGATGAGCACGTCAATCTCGTCCACCACCAGCAGCGTCATGCATCTCCCGCGGCCCTGCGCCGTGGCCCCTGCACTGAAGTGTGCCTCCAGGGCGGCTAGAGCACGGGCCGGCCCTGCACGCTGCCCGGCGACCTTTTCCCACAGCTGCACAGTGCAGTGGCACCAGGCGGCCGGCAGTAAGGCAGTGAGGCAGGCAGGAAAGCAGTGGGGCAGGCAGGCAGGCAGTGACAGTGTGTATGTCTCATGGTGCACTCCTAGTGGGCCGGGTGTGGGCATGGTGGAGGTGGACTGGCAGACTGGGTTACTGGGTAGTTGGTGGTTGAGGCAGCAGCATGTGGCAGCATGCAGCCAGCTGGCGGAAAGCGCCCAGGAGCCCACCTTGGAGTAGACGTGGCCTGGGGTGGGCAGGCTGAGCGCGTTCAGGCTGATCAGCTGCACCCCAGCTGCCTGAGCAGAGGCTCTGCGGCACAGTATACAAACAGCTGGTGGCTTGCCTGCTTGATATGCTGGACACAGTCAAGGCACAGGTGGTGACCTATCCTGCTGATCACAGCTGCTGGGGGCACGCCCTAGGCATACGCATGCTACCGGGCTGCAGCTGTGTGGTCACACTCACTTGTTTGCAGCGATGACCTCGTTTATGCATGCAGTCTTGCCAGTACCAGGCACACCACACACATACATCACGCCTGGGCCAGTGCCCTGACCCTCTGCAACAGCAGTGAGACAGGGGGGATTGGCTTCACTGCAGCCCTGTTGGGTTGGGTGCAAGCTTCGGTGCTTGCAAGCTTACCATCACCAACAGCCTCGCTGACGAAGCGATGCATGTGGGCCTTCTCTGTATCCCTGCAGTACCAAGAAGGGGTTAGGGTTGTCAGATCATTGTCATCATATGTGCATATGCAGCTTGCATCGAGGCGGCCGTGCAGGCATGGCAATGGTGGTAGCCTCAGTAGAGCAGTGGGATCGTGTCCCATGGCCTCTTGCTAACCTACCGGCAGGGCAAGCTCCCTGGAACAGTGGCCAAGGACAGGGCCCGGCGTGCAGCTGCCAACGGAGGGAGAGGCGCCCGACTAGGCAAGGCAGAGGTGCCACCTCCGACTAGCTCCACACCATCCTCCTGCACAAACGATAACAGTAGACAGGAAACTTGTGACAACATGTGCTGTACTGATACGGTGCTGGTGATGTCATCAATTGCTTGAGCAAGCAGCCATCACCAAACCCACAGCAAACCCTTCACCAGTCGCCAAACCTTATGGCTGACAAGGATACTGCTGCGTTTGAGGTCCTTTACCCGATGCCAGAGACAGCAGCAGTGGCAACAGCTCAGCCAGCAGTACTAGTAACCCTCAGCCATCAGCCAAGCTCTTTAACCAAGCGTGTGTCAAGAGGGATTTGGGGGCAGGTTTTGGCGGCTATCGTCAACACACCGTATCAGTACAGGATGCACAGGTGGGTGATCTGATGCTGGACACACCAACATCCCACACCCTTGAACTCCTCAAGCCTCAGGCCTGAGGTGGGGTGGTCACCCTGCACTGCCAGCGTGTATCATTGCTGTGGCCTGTAGAGTAATCCTCATGTCTCCTTAGGGCCAAGGTGGGGTAGTTACAGTGCACTGCCAGCGCCTCCATGCATGTAGATGAACAGCAGGTGGCTGTGGCAGCAAGACTGTGTGCACTCACCACCTCTTGCGCTCCTACGTGCCGGTTCAGTGCCCCGCCTGCTCCCCGGACGGCCTGGCGCCGGCCCTTGAATGCAGCCTTGGTGCCTGCACCCGCCAGCATCCCCCGCTCCGCCCAAAACGCGTAAATCGGTTTGAAGCTGCGGTCCCTGCTGGGCAACGGGGGCATCCAGCACCAATCGTCTCAGTCGCGACATCCGGGGATGATAATGACCGGGTCTGAACGTATCGCACCTGTCTTCGTCGTCGCTGCTGAGTTGCTCTGCTGCTGCGTTGAATTCCTCGTCGCTGTCATCCTCGCTGTCGGTGTCAACCGCGCAGACGCGGGCTCCTTTCTTGGTTCGCTGTGACGGCGCCAGGGTGGTCGTCGCCTTTAGCGAGCAGCGTCGGAAGCGCTGGAAGGCAACGGCACACGCACTGTTGTAAAACGCGGCGAGGGAGGCAGCGACCGGCGCTCAAGACCTGGCGCTTGCTGCTGCCGTGCGCACCTTCCACAGCTCGTCGTACTCATACTCACACAGGAACACGTCCGGCCCACTGGTCGAGTCGTAGTCCTGGGCAAAGGGGCACAGGTGACAGTATTTCACCCCACTGACACACAGGACTTGCAGCTTCTAGGCAGCTTCGGCAACACATACATAGAACAGACCTTGCCCCGCAGGACCTCACCTGGGGCTTGCACACATGCGCCTTGTCAAAGATGCACTGCACTGACTCGTAGTGCTCTGCTGCCGTTTGGAACACCTCCCGTGCTCCATGGTGGGCCTGTAGCCAGGGGGGGTGCAGCGGGGGTGCAGCGGGGTGTGCAGACGGTGTAAGCGGGTGTACGATGCAGTGGATGTTGGTTGCAACGATGGGGCAGTGCAGATGGCAGCCCTGGTGGCTGTGTGCAGCAGAGGGCCGGAGAGCCTGGTGGCTGTGAGCGGCAGAGGGCTGGTGGCAGCAGACTGGTAGCAGCAGAAGCTGCGGGCTGTTGGCTACCTGGCGGCCCAGGTATGTCTCCTCAGGCTTGAGGTAGTAGCGGATCACTACCTCCACTTGGCCATCGCTGCCTTGGCGGTTCTGCAAGCAGCAGGACCACCCCAGGTGCAGAGGAGCTCATCCCAAGCCCCAGCTGCAACACGCTTGCACATGCAAGAAGTGGTGGTGCCACACCCACGATGACGGTAAATGTGATCTGGATCTCCTTCACCTTGAGCTGTGCCTGTCTCATGGCCCATAAGAGTTTTTGTATAGCACCATACAGGCTTTCCCTACCTTCACAAACGCCATGATGCGCCCAAGCGTGAGCACTGGCTTGTCGCGAGAGGCGAACAGGTACTGCTCAGCACAAAACACAGCACAGGGGTCAGGTCAGGATAGCTGCAACCAGCTCACTGGAGCAGCAGCCTGCTGTACAGCATCGATCGAGCTGGCGGCAGGCAAGAGGGGCAGCAGGTGCACCTTTTCGTACGCCATGCGCAGTGGTCTGCTTGCAGCCGGCGCCTCCCCCCGGGCGCAGCTGGGGCACAGCCAGGAGCCCTGGGCAGCACCAGCAGGGGAGCAGGGATACAACCAGGTCAGCAACATGGTCCCATGCTCCAGGTGGATCAGGCATGGCACGATAGCTCCCGCAGGACCATGTGCTCCAGAGCAGCTGAGGGTATGGCCGGCTGCCAGGGTCTGTGCATACCTCTGGCACTTGCTTCAAGCGTGGCTTGAGGCAGGACATGTGGTAGCCACCCAGGCAGCGGTCACACTCTATGAGGGTGTGTACCTGACCGACCTTGGTGCAGATGGAGCATACCTCCTCTGCACAGAAGGCAAGTGACCAGAGTCTGAACTTAACCCTGGTGACCAAACATGGGCTCAAATCAGGAGTTGGTTATAGCTGCAGCACCAGGCTTACGCTGGACTTCAGCTGTCCCATGGTGCTGCCATAGGCTGTGCTGCCACCTGCCTGACTCATTGCCATGCTCACCGACATCATCGTCTGGCAGTGCAGACCAGTCCTCTGTCATTGTCACGTAGATGTCCTGCCCCACGCGATACTCCTGCCCATTGACAGTGTACCGCTCAAAAAAGACTGCTCCGGACTGCAGGCACACAGGCAAGGCCAGATGTGCTGTGACATGCTGGCTGGAAACAAGGATGTACTAGTTGGTGGTGTAGTCAAAGTAGCTGCTTGTCCAGTGCATCTTTCTCAAACGTCCTGGCATGGCATGGTAGCCCTGGTGCTGCAATATAACCATTCCATCTCACAGCAGTCCTTAGCAGCATGCACTCATGCCAGTCAATACCTCTTGATTTGTGCCTGCGGATGCCTTGTGCCTGCGTGATGCCTTGACTGGGCTGCTGGGCGCTCTAGCTTTCTTGCCAGGCTGCTTTGTGCTGCGTGTGGTGCGCTGCTCCTTGGCTGGCTGCAGCACAACGGTAGCAGGTGTTGGCTGTGGAGCTCTCTTCCGTCCACTCAAAGCCTGCTGTGTCTGGGCTTCAGCTGCTACGCTGGAGCGTGTTTTGCGCTTGTCGGCCTTCTCAGCAAAGACGTCAACTGCGAGTAGCAGCACTTGTCAGCATTCCACAATTCCTGACCTTGACTGCGAGAAACTCACAATGTTTGACTGCCGGGTATGCGATGTTCGTCTGCTTCATTCCAGGCTCGCGTCCCATCGTATGGCTTCCGTTGTGGGTGTACCACGCCTCCAGTCAATGGTCTGTGCGACTTCCTGTTTGAATGCTAAATGTAAGGAATGCTATCCGATACCACAAGAAGCAAGGATAGTGTGGTGCCTAGACACCCTACGCACCCCCACTGGCGCCGTAGTCACACTGGCGCCAACACGGCCAGTCGCGCATCATTCAAATCACCAGACTGCACGATGCCCAGCACATGATGCGTTTGCAGGAGTCGCTAGGCGCTCCGTACCCCGTACCACATACAAAGCCCGGCGTCGCGTATTCTCGTGGCCTTACTGGCCTAGACAATGGTAACAGACGGGGAAGGTCAGCGAGGTTGCCTGTGTGGCTGCCTGGTTGAGTGGGGCTGTGGGAGCTGTGGGAGCTGAGGTGTGGGCACCTGGGGGCACCACACCGGCCCCACCCCGGCCTGTCAACCCGCTGGCTCCGGGCTAAGCTGACCTGGCTGGTGCGGTGCTCATGTACCAGCACCACCAAGCCAGGCAGCCTGTGCGGCTGTTGCTTTTGCCTGTCGAGCCTCCCTGGGTGACCAGGAGCACCGCATCTGCACCCCAGCCACCATTCCCTGGCCCAGCTTAACATAAGAAGACCACCAGCTGCTTGCGCTGTTGTAATAGGCTGCCAGGTGGTGGCTTGATCAGTGGCATAACTGCACAGCGATTACGAAGGGAGGGTGAGCTGCCTGTGGCCAATAGTTGCGTTGTGGTGCAGCTACGGCTACAGTTATAGCTCGTCAAAGACCCAGCGCACACCTCCAGCAGAGGGCGCAGGGTCACTCACAGCTTTGCTACAATCCTTCACTGCTTGTTCTACCCAACTATATCAGCTGCCTGGTTGGCCACCCCAGCGTCCTCACACCAGCGTCCCCACACCACCTGTGCAGCCCCCTCTTGTACCTGATGCAGCCCCTGTACCCCCTCACCACCCGCGTGCCCCTGCCCAGCCAGCCAGCATGGACAGGGACCCTGATGGCTGACTGTGAGCCAAAGTCAGACTTTGGCTCAGAGTCACAGTCAGAGTCTGACTCTGGGCAAGCCTTTTAAGCTGTTAATTGTGATGAGGTGCCCAGTGGTTTAGTGGGGAAATGCCACCGGAGTGGGGGCTGTAGTCATCAAGGGTGCGACCGAGGATGCTTCAATTGAATTGTAGCGGAGTGAGCTTACCCACAGTCAAACATGTTGCTCCATGTTGAATGAGTTTTGTTTGTCTGATCATGGGAGCGTCAAGAGTGTGTCAAGGAGCTGGTGGTCTTCTTTGGAGCAGCTGGCATTGGCACCCGTGGAGGCTGGTGCGCTGATTTGGTGCAAGGTAGTATTCAGGCCCAAGGGCACAAACCAGCGGCGGGTCAGGGTGGTGCTAGTGGATGAGTTCTACACCAGCCGGGTCAGCGCAGCATTGCATGGTTGGTAGCCCTGTGAGGAGCAGCTGTGGGGACAAACACCGGCTCATCAGGTCTGCAGGCTGGAAGCCCCCAGCACGGTAGGTGCACCACAGCCTGTTGCGCCCAGCCTGGAACCAGTGGTGTGACCAGCCAGTGCGGGGCCTGATGTGGTGCCCCCCAGGTGCCCCCACGTAGCTGGGCAGCCATACAGGCAGCAGCCTCTGGGCCTGGTCTAGTGCTCCTTCGCCGATCAAGCGCAACACGCCCACCATGGTGGGGTAGGTAGCCAAGCACACCCAGCCTGCCAAGGGCAAAGGTCAGGCCGAGGGCAAGGCTGCCAAACCCAGCTTGCCTGTGCCACTGCCAGGCAAGTGAATAGACAGGGAGTACAATGCTGCGTGTCACATTCAAAGCAATGGGGAGAGCAGGGGCCGGCCGTTGGAGCTGTGTGCTGGCGGACAGAGCTGAGCTGCTAGTGCTGGCGGACTAAGCTGAGCTGCCAGAGCTGCTGGCCGAGTCCAACAAGTTCCATGAAATGGGATATAAGCGGTTGCGAAACCGCCCACTCAAGCCCAACAGCGGCAACAGCAGCAGCCAGAGGCAAAGCAGTGTGTGCTAGGGGGGCCCTTTTTGAGCTGTTGTCAGCTTACATTAGCGCATGTTTGTCATGTCAACTTCAGGCTATCGCCCTGCCACAGGGACCAGACAGCAGTGTAGGTAGAAGGCGCTCATGCCATGTGTTTGGGAGGTACTCCACACTGACAAAACACTGAACCTAGTGAGTCCTAGGTGCTGCATGGACAGATTCACGCCTTTCAATTCTTTTCATCGCAAGCAACTAACGTGCAAGGCAGTATTGCGCACCCCACACTGCACCCAATATTGCAAGAGGCAATGACTACTTGATGATGATTATGATAATGACTGCAACACTACAGTGGGCGGTGTCCGAAGCCAACCCGACAAATGCTCGTACCAACGCCAGCTATGTTTTGAACATAGGGGATGTGCAAACATGCTCCACGGAATCCTTGCTACATCATTGCAGCATAACGCATGTCAGAGCCTGCGACTTCAGCATGGGCATCATGTAGACTTGCACATGGAGAGTATCTATTGAACTTGAGGATAACTGCCTCGGTAGCCAGTGGGCGTGCCGTTGGCGGGAGCCGCGTCCATGGCTGCAACATTGGAAGCCTCGTACTGCATGGGTTGCTGCAGCGAGGCTTGCTGGTGGGCAGCAGCAGGGTAGTACAGGCTACCATCTGGAGGGTTCAAGGTGTTGAGCATGCTGTTCAAGGTCGTCAACACCTGCAGGCCATGACACCACCCCACACAACAGATGCACTGCCTGGCAGGCACTGGTGAACATGCTCAGATGCTGCATTTGCATAAACTTCAGGTGCAGCAGCTGTGGCTGCCTGGGCTGGGTAGAGCGCACACCATACCTCATCGAATGTTGGGCGGGCGTGGGCTGAGCCTGACCAGCAGGCCTGTGACAGTGATACATATGGCTGCGGGGCGTCGAATGGGAACTTGGGACGGAGGCCGCGCATGACCACCTCTTCCACCAATTGCTGCTGCTTCAGGTTTCCATAAGGGCGTTGCCCAGTATACATCTGGCAGCACACCAGCAAGGCCAGCGCAAGCAGGCGAGCCAGTTGATGCTGTCATTTGCGCAGGCAATGCCTACTGGACTGAACTCAGTGTGTTGCCGCCCTAGCCTTTCCCTAGGCCTGTTGGCCTCAGCAAAGACGAACAGCGCATTACTGGCATCCTGATGCCATGAGTCGCTGACCACTCCAGAGCAGGTGTGGTGAAGCAACCATGCCTTGTCCCAGACTCAGAGCCAGCAGCGAAACAGTGGAGCAATTGCCCGAGACTCTTCGAATGCAACAACCACTTACGCAGCAAGCTTTTGCTATGGTGCTTGTTAGCAGCTGCTGCCTTTGCAATGACACAATGCACCGTACTACTGCTTTTGACAAAGTGACATGCCTCACTCTGTCAGTGCAGCACAAAGGTATTGTGAACATCTGTAAATGACACCATCAATGTGGAACAGTAGTGTGTTACAATCGAGTTCTCCCTGCCAGAGCACTAGGACTCAGCTCTTAGGCTGGAGCAACTAGCAGTGCGGGTGGCAATACACAGCACATCACAGCCAGCCGAGCAATACTGAGCACGGTGCCCTGGGTAAGGACAGCACACCCTGGTAGCCTTGCCTTAGCTGTTGCACTCACCTCCCACATGAGGATACCAAAGGCATACACGTCTACGCTGCTGTTGACCTTCTTGTTACAGATGAGGGCTTCAGGGGCTACATAGGCAGCTGTGCCGCAGCTGTTGAAGGGGAAGGATGAGTTATTGTCGTCATCCTCGACCCTGCACAGCGGACATCATATACGCTGCCACTGGAGCCATGCCCTGCTGCATCCTGGTGCCTGGTGGGGTTTAGCTGGCCACGCCGTAGCTTCCCAGCTGGCCGACTGTTGTGCCCTGCCAGGCCTTGCTCACCGGGACAGACCAAAGTCTGACACCTTGGTGGTGAATCCTCGAGAGTCCATGTTGCTGCTTTTCAACAGCACATTGGCGGGCTTGAGGTCACAGTGCACCACGCCTGCAACGGCACGCAGGCTAGGGCACGCAGGTCAGGGCAGCACACCCAGCACTCTGCAGGCAACGCTGCAGCTGGCCACCAGTCATGCCTGGTCAGCAGCTCTGCTTGGTGGGCAGCAGGGTGGCTGACCTGCCATGGGAGGGAGGGGCGGATGGCACTCACCCATGCGGTGGAGGTATCCCATGGCTGATGCAATCTCAATGAGCGTCAGCAGCAGCGTGCGCATGTGCACCTTAGCACCCAGGGGCAGCCTGCCCTCTCTGTTCCCCTCTGGACCCCCAGCAGTAGGCTCCACTCCTCCATTGGCAGCCAGCACTTGGGCCAGCATCTGGACAGCCAGGTCACATAGACATGCAGCGCATGTGGACAGGCTTCAAGGCGACTGCAGAGCCATGATGTTGTTACCGAAGTTGCAGGTTATCAGGGTAAGGGGTTGCTACATGGGGTCGCAACATGCCCACCTCCTTTAGCCCATGGGGAAAAACAATGGCATGGAAGCAGCACACCGGCAGCCAGCTCAGCTATGGACAGGGCATAGCAGCCAAGCATGCCGTACCTTGTCAGGCTGAGCGACCTGGAAGACGCTGTTCTTCAGGGCAGTGCTCATGTTGCCCAGGTCACACAGCTCAATGACCTGCAGGGGCGCAGCCACATCACCCAGCCAATCATGACGCAGGTAAGCCAAGCCGCCTGCCGATGCTGCCTGCCTGCCTGCCTGCCCATGCAGCCTGCGCTGGCTAGGCGGGGCACCTCAATGTGGCAGGTGCGTTCCTCCATGCCTGCCAGGTACTTCAGGGCTGAGGAGCTGAGCAGGGCGGGAGAGGCGTGGCGCAGGCACTGGCTCAGCAGCTCCGCCACCAGCACGTCCGTCATGCAGGTGTAGGCTTGCACGATGTTGGGGTGCGACAGCGCCCTGCACAGAGCCAAACACAGCCAGGCTCAACCGAATTCAGTGAGGGCACCTTGCAGCAGACTGGTGCACCACAGGCATCACAGGTAAGAGCTACAGCTCCCATCCAAGCTGCAGCTCCCCTCCTCACCCCAGAATGGCAATCTCATGGGCATTCTTCATCACCATCTTCTCGTTCTTGCCATCATCACACACCACCTGGACAGGTTAACAGGGAAGATGCATGAAAGACCAGGAAGAGTGTGAACAAAGCAGCATGCATGCATGCCATGCAGTCAGGCTGCCTCAACACCGCAAGAGGTTTCAGCTGCTGGGCTGCGTCATGGTCAGTGTGCCTTGGCAGCCACTCGCCTTGATGCCTACCACCAGGCCGCGCCAGAGTCCCCTAAACACCTTGGCAAAGCCGCCTTCGCCCAGGCAGTTTGTGACCTGCAGGTCCCCCAGGTGCGCGTTCTGCGGGCACACGCAAGCCAACACCTTCAGCAGCACCTCTGCAGCACCCGCCTGTCACGACATCACGCACATTTGCTACAGCCACACTGCCCTGCCCTGTGCCACTGGGAGACTCACCCCGGCAAAGTCCATGCTGCTCTTGATGCGCTTCTGGTTCAGCTTCTCCGTCAGCCCCGTCACCAGTGCCCCAGTGGAGGACCTGCACATCAACCAAGGCTCGTGTCAGGCAGCTGCCACCCTGAGCCTGGTGCCTAGGAGCTTGGCGCATGTGACCGCGCAGCAGGCAGGCAGGTGGGAGCGTGTGCGGCCAGGTCAGCCTCACCTGCTCTGTGCAAACACAAAAGACTCGGCACTCATGTTTACCCCCCCGGAGTCGTTGATGCTGCGGCCGCTGAAGGACTGGTTGCGGGAGCCAGACACGCTGCCGCCTTCGCTGCTGACTGGCTGAGCATTTTGTACCACCTGCAGGTCAGGTCAAGCAAGAGCTGCTCGGGTCCAGCAACGGCTGGCTGCGATGCCAGCTTGACAGACAGTCCCTGCCTTCAGGCCTGACACAGTGAACCATTGCCTGCTGGTCACTGCACAGTACGGCCAGAGCTGGATTGACCACTGCGACTAAGACACTTCCCCCTCGGCCCTCACCTTGTAGTCCTTGAGCAGTGTGTTGTTGAGCAGCAGCAGCAGGTGCGGTGACATGACCTCGCACACCTCACGTAGTCGTGGGCTGACATCATTGAAGTCGGTTTGCACACTGGACATGCAGAAGATGACGCCAAAGATGTGCTGCTTCACCTGCAACAGAATGCAAGGGTTGAGATGGTAGCTGCACTGAGGTTACAAGTATCCGGGTGGGTGGACCCTGCTGGTGTCTGTCCATCCTCACGCACACCCTGGCCCTCCTCATCCAATACCCACATCCCGTTGCACAAGAACAGATAGCCAATGCATGCCAGCGCAGCTGTATTGATGCCTCAAATCAGGGCTCAGCAGCTATGACTTCACCTTCAGGGGGAAGACCAGCACAGATGTGGGGGGCTTGATTAGGCGGGTGTTGAAGATGTCGATTGACACATTGCCAGACTGATTGATCAGCTTTTGCACATCTGGAATCATGACTTGCTGCCTGTTGTGCACACTGATTTTCATGACGGTGGACTTCATAGCCACGGTCGTGCGCATGACCCCTGCTTGGGCCTGCACCTCCTTCAGCATCTTGAAGCTGCTGTTGGTGGACTGATTGCTGAGCCCTCGCTGCATGAGGCTGGCTGGCACCTGCCCAGCGCAATGACACAGGCCAGCATAGAGCGTGAGTGCACTTGCCAGAGGGGTCCTGGCCTGTTATGCGGTGCCTAGCAGCCTGGCAGCACACAAGTGGGCAGTGAGGCTCCGTCTACCACCATGAGTCGGCACAATGGAGGCATAGAGGCAAGGCTCAGTCTGCCAACTGAAAGCTGCGCCCAGAGGGAAACCACAGGTCTTGTGGCAAGCATGCCTCTCACCTGCATTAGGTCATCAAATATTGTTGCAGCCATGTTATTGGTGGCTGTCAATGCGACGCGGTACCACACTTGGTGGTTGCTGGTGTGCCCCAGCACGCTGCGCATGTGCACCACCACCTGCGGACCCCAGTGCGATGGCAACAGCACACTCGCATGGTGCAGTGCTGTGGAGCCACAAGCCTGTCTAGGTTGCTTTCCTGCTGCAGGTGCCTGCTAGGCGTTGTCACCATCAACATCATCAACATCATTACAGGGCAGCCAGTCATCATCAATGCTACAGCACACATGCCCAGGGAGGGATCAGCTTGCCCTGCATCTCACCCTCCTCCACCACCACCCTCCTGCTAGGTGCTGTATGCATGGGCCAGGACAGAGGCCCACACCTTGTGCACCAGTGTGTCAATGTCTGCAGTGTCATGCAGGTCCTTGACCAGCGCCTGGTACTTGGCCATGCTGCCGTCCTTGACCAGGCTGGTGATGCTGGCTGCCACCAACTGCATGTAAGTGGACCACCTGCCAAGCAGCCCGCATCAGGAGTGGTGTTGCAAGTCTGACTTGCAAGTCTGACCACCGGCAGGGTGCACTGGCAGGCTGGTGTACAGGAAGCTGATGGCACTGGCAGGCTCACATGCTGTTAGCGCCTCTGTGGTCAGACTTGTCTTTGAAACCCAGGGTCAAGATACCCAGCACCTTATCTGAGGCTTTGATTGGCACTGCTGATAGCTGCTGCAAACCTGCAAATGAATATGCAGGGACATGTGTCAGTAAGGGCACGCTGGAAGACTCCAGCAGGCTGGGTTGAGGTCCACTACCTGCATGGACTGACAACTGCTGCCAGTCTATGGGAGGCTGTGATAAGTCTGCATCGTTCCAATGCAGGTATGCACAGCTGCTGGAAGCAACCACATCTGCTGCTGTCCCCGTTCCACCCAAGCGCTGCAGCCTGTTGCTCTCAAGGTAGATGTCAGGAGCTCCAATCAAGGCCACAAGCAATGCGCAATCCATTGTGTCCCGGATCAGTTGCACACTGCATGGTGACGAAGCAACCCTTCTTAGCAGCATGCCAACACCAGCTTCAAGGGTAAACCATTTTCAGCACAACAGTGTGCACCTTGCGAACTGGGCTTGGGCATCAGTGATCAACAAATCCAAAGCCCTTTTCAGGCCCTGTATCGGGGTTGTACGCTCGCTTCGACCCTCTGCAAACTTTTGAATAAGAGCGCTGACCTGCGCTCAGGTGAAGCCAGCAACACTGTCTCGCTGTGTCTTCACTTGGATGCCTCCGGTGCATCCATCATACCCGCAATAGCGTGTCTTGGACGTTGTTGGCCTCCATCGGCGACAAAGCTTTCAGGTTGCTGCCCACCCCCGAACTGTTCGTGGGAGGGGTGGAGGCCCCTTGCACAGTCGACTGCCCATTCTGCCCTGCGCCTGAACCTGAGAGCGTGGCCGGGAGCTGGCTTGGCTGCTTGTCTGTCGAGGCTCGCACTGATGGCTTGCCGTGATTAGATTTGTCCAGCGAGCCCTGAGGGCCTGCGGACTGACTGGCTCCCTGGCTGGCGCTGGGACTGTTTCCCTGCTCCGCAGGGCCGGGTGCAGGTGCTTGCAAACTAGCACGGGCAGAGCTGCTGACATTTACAGTAGTGTCCGGCACGCTGTATTTCGCGCTACCGGGCGTTGGCTGAAACTCGGGCTCATGAACCGGAGTGGAGCCTGCACAACCCTACGCAGTACCCGGCAACAGCAGCTAGTGGGGTTTTCTACGCCAACACATGCTGCTGCGGCACTCTTACCATCGCCCCCGGCTGCCTGCGTTGCTATACTACTGGTCTTACGCTGCGCATTCAATACGCTGTACTTTGGCCACTCAGCGATGCCTGTATCATCTGGAAAAAGATAGCAGAATGAGCAGAATTCAACATGCGGGCATGATGAAGAGTATCAGCTCTTTTTACTTATTGGCGACTGGAACAAACAACAAATAGTACCAGCCGACCTAATCAATGACGAGATGAGTAGAGCTGCATGGGTAGACAGGTCAGGTCAGGTCATGTCTGGTCAGGTCATCCATAAGCTCCCATGCGCCCCTGACTTGGGACTGCTTCACATGGCTGCCGCATCACATGTCCAATCTTAGAGCACACGGGTTGTCTCATGGTTTCCGCAAGTCCCTCTAACCCCATGGCTATGCAGCTAGTGAGTGTCGCTGCAACTGAAGCCAGCTACCAGAAGCTTGAGCCAGGACACAGCCCTCTTGTCCCTCACTAGGGCCTCCGTTTGAGCCGGACCAGTAGTGGCCACTAGCAGCCACTAGCGGGAATATACTAGTGGGCAATAGTGGCCCGACTCAAACGGTGTTGTTGGGCTGTGTGGAGTAAACCCAGTGCACATGGATATGGTGCATGAGTGCCTACCACCTACATTATTGCCTGACCCCTGTGACAGGGCTATTGTGTGGAGTTGGCATGATGGACATGCGCTAATGTAAGCTGATGACAGCTCAAATGGGAGGGCACACACTACTGTGCCACAGCGGGCTGCTGCTCCTGGGCCATGGGTGGCTTGTCTCGCAGCCGCATGTAGCCCAGACCAGGGTAATCCTTGCCCTTGGCTGGCAGAGCTCCCTGCTCTGGCCAGCAGCACAGCTCCAGCGGCCGCCACCTGCTCTCCCCAATGCGCTGCATGTTCAGCGCTGCATTGCAGTCCCTGTCCAACCACCTGCCTGGCTGCGGTGCTGGCTTGGCTTTGGCAGCCTCGCCCTGTGCCTTGCATTTGCCCTTGGTGGGCTGGCTGGGCTCAGCTGGCGGCTCAGCCTTGGTGCGCTTGTTGCGCTTGGCTGGCGGGGGAGTGCTGGGCCCAGGCTCTGAGGCTGCTGCCGGTGTGGCTGACTGGCTGCTGCCTGGTGCCTGTGGGGGCTTGCGGGGGGCCACTACTGGGCACCACATCAGGCCCCGCACTGGCTGGTCACGCTGCTGGCTCCAGGCTGGGCGCACCAGGTGCTGTTCCACCTGCCCTGCTGGGGGCTTCCAGTCCGCAGGCCTGGTGGGCTGCTCATGGTCCAGCTCCTCCTCACATGGCTGCTTGCCATTCACTGCTGAGCTGACCCGGGTGGTGCGGTGCTCATCCACAAGCACCACCCTGCCCCGCCGCTGGCCTGCGCCCCTGGGCCTGCACACCACCTTGCAGCAGGCCCGCAGCACCGCATCAGCACCCCAGCCTCCCCTGGTGCCAATGCTAGCTGCGCCAAAGAAGACCACCAGCTGCTTGGCATGCCCATGGCGCTCCATGGAAACCTTCGCCATGTCCTCCTCCAACTGCAGCCATGCACACAAGGCACACACAGGGTGGCTGTCGTGGTGGTACCAGGTTAGGCATGGCACCGTCAACTACTCTTTCGTTTCGTGCCCGACCCACCACCTCTCAATCCCTTACCCTCCCTCCCTCCCACCCACCAACCCTCACCTCTTGAAAAACTGCTCCAGCGCCCGGTCCTGGATGTGGGGGCGGGGGGCCTTGGCAACAGCCCATGGCTGAGTAGCTCAACTTGCTGTCAGCGCACCATATCCAGCTGCCAGGCTGCCATGGCTGCCTCCACCTCTCTGGTGGTGTGTATCGCACGGCGCAACAGGCTGCTCAGGATTGCTGGATCCTTCAGCCACTCATGCGTCACCTACTCCCCCTCGTCAAGCCCCAGCATGCCCCGTTGTGAAGCCATGGTTGGAGTCACCACCAACCCACCCTCGTCCAGTAGCCTTCTGACGGTCATGCCGCACACCATGCGGCGCACATACGTGCACCGCCGCTTGGACCACGCTGGCAGGTGCCCACAACCCAGCCCCCTTACCTCAAACCTGCGCTGGTACTCCTGGGTGCCCACCAGGACCTTTGTCACGGCTACGGACACTGACTTCTTGAGCCTGCCAGCGATGAGGAGCGTGAGCATGTCGGTAAGAATTTTCTCCAGCTGCTTGCCGACGGTGTCCACCATGTTAGAGCCAAAGCGTGGGACTGCTTTGAGGCGGGCGCGGAGATAGGGGTGCGCGGCCAGCACGACAGCGACTGCTGCGCTTGGCCGAGTGTTCTCGCCGTCTCCAGGCAGGCCGCGGCACAGCTGCAGGTAAAGGTTCCTGCAGCTTAGGTCCAGGAGGTTGGCCTTGGAGACTGGGATGTCGGTGTAAACCAAGCTGGCCGTGCTCGTCGAGCTGACCGGCCACGTGATGATGAACAGTCGCCCGCAAGAAACCTCAGCACCAGGCTGCCGAGCACTGCCCGCTCGCTGCGGGCCTCCACCCCATGCCAGCATAGCGAGGAGGAACGCATCCCACAGCTTTTGCGGGAGGTGACCGGTGAGGTAGCCTAGCTTGCATTTCCTTGCGTGGGATGTCTGTGTCGTTGCGTGGTATGTCTGTGTCGCGAGCAGCGCGGGACTCTGCGGAAGCCTTAATATCGCGCTCCGCGTCGTTAGGCTCTGGCTAGCCGCGTCGCCGCGTCCTCAGAGTTTGATATTAGCTTCCTCCGGCACGGGTACGTCTTTTCTTTCTCGCCATAACTAACAACGCGAAGCAGCAACATGTACTTAGACGTTTCCTTAGAATAGGTTCTGGTTACCGACCAAGTGACTGCCTTGGAAGTTACCATGTCATGACTGGTCCAGTTTCACAGGCACGTGCCTGACGGGCCTCCAGCGGGAGGTGCATGGGTGGTTGGGGCAGCAGTAGATCTAATACTGGTCGACGTAATGTTCGAGGTAAAGCATGGCCCCCCACCAAAATACGGCAGCACAAGTCTGCAGCCTGCCTTGCGCCATTGCAAAGATCAGAACCGACCCTCTTGTCCAGAACTTCACTTCGCCCAGCTTCATAGGTATTGGTAGGTGGTGCAACAGCCACAATGCTGAACAATCACAAGCGTCATGAGATATCCTTCCCGACCGACATGTGGTAGGCATGGCATTCCCGATCGACCTTGCACCAAGCCGATGCCGAGCTAGTCAATGTGGACAGCACATCAGGCAACCACAACCGCGGTCTTTTTTTCCGCTGCATTGCTATGCATCGCCTACAGTGAAGGGGGTCTTACATCAATATTGGCCGTACAGCAGGCGCTCTGGCGAAATGACACGGACGTCATTTCCTTGGCTTCTGGTGTCTTTACCTTGACTCAGACGCTCACTGTCGCCCCGGGGAGGGACTCCTTGCGCCTATCAGGTGCTGGGTTGCCGCTTTCCTTACTTAGCACGTGGGTGCCTACGATGGAATGGATGCAAACCCCTGATGCCTGAACCGCAGGCCAAGGACCCGGCAAGACGGTTTTGGACTGCGGTGGTGTAGCGGGAGCCATAAACATCCAGCACGCTGGGCACTTCGCCATCACCGGGATGTCGATTGCTAATTGTGTATCGACGGCGCTGGTGTTCAACCTTCTAGGCCCTGCCAGCCCAACCAGAAGTGGCGTGTCCTATGTCCTGAATGCCGTGACGCTTGAGCAGCTTCACATCGTCAACTGCACAGGCTTTCCAGCGGGAGGAGCATGGGTGGTGGGGGCAGCAGTGAACCTAACACTGGTTGACGTGACGTTTGAGGTAAGGCATGGCTCCCCACTACAGTTCAACAGCACAAGCCTGCAGCACGCCTGGCGCCATTGAAGAACTCAGTGCCAAGCATCTTGCCCAGCACTGCATCTTGCCTAGCTTCATAGATACTGCTAGATAATGCCCCTGTGCACCGCATGTGCTTGGTTGAGCTCTTTCGGTGCAGTTTTGGCTGTGCCATGCATGTGCCCACCCTCTATACGGTGGCCTGCAGGGCAACTCAGGCAAAGGCAATTCGGGCATTGCCCCTGCGCCCTGCCTGGACCGTGGCGGGGCCCACACCCTCCTGGCAGAGCTGTACCACAGCGCCAGCTCAGTCTCAGCGCTGCACCTCAGCCTCCTCAACAATGGCAGGCCAGCAGGAAGCAGCCAACTCCTGTCCACCCTAGGCCTGCACATGGAAAGTGGGTGTGCAATACCACAGGCCTACCTCCCACCTGACCTGCATGACATGCCCCTGGGCTTGCAGCAGCACAGCAGCGTTCCTCAACTCTCCTTCCTGAACTTTACAGCTTCAGGCAACTGGGCCACCCAGTTCAGTGCCGCACACATCTCCTGCAATGCGGGCTGCGCTGTGACCATCAGCAAGGCTGACATCACAGACAATGTGTGTGAAGCACCCCAGGGGCTAGGCTTGGGGGACACCCAACTGCAGCTCCAGCAGGATGCAACGCAGCAGGACCAGGCAGGCCGGCTGGGCTTCAAACTGCGCCGTCCAGCTGCTTTAGCAGTGCTGGGCACCTCCACCCCTTGCCAGCCTGCCCTACTGGCCTGCACCACGCCGCTGCACCCCACCACCTCTGCCCCACTCAACTTGCAAATGCTGGCCGCTGGCCCCTCAGGAGCTGGCCCCAGCCCCCCCGCAGCACAGGGGTCAAGCCTGTGGGGGGAGGGGCTGTTGGTGCAGGGCAACCAGGGTGGCAGCGGCATGTTGGTGGGCAGCACCTGGTGGGTCCAGGACACGGAAGAGACGCGGGCGAGGGTGGGGTCAGCAGCGCAGCAGCCCAGGGTCTGGGACATCAGCCTGCAGCTCCACCGTTCTCTGATAGCAGACAATGTGGCTGCTGCTGGTCTGGGGGGGGCGGGCCTGACCCTGCTGGGCATTGGCGCTGCCCAGCTGCTGCACATGCAGTTCCTCAACAACAGCGTCCCAGGGCTGCCTGACCCTGAGGCCCCTGACCAGGCTGAGGCACCTGGTGGCACCCAACAGCCCTGGGCTGAGCCCGCGCCCTTTGGCTTTGCTGGCTCGGGTGCCGCCCTGTATGCCGAGCTGGCCTCCAGCGCCCTCACCCTGGCAGGCAGCTGGAGCCCAGATGGCAGCAGCAGCTGCACCATTGCAGGCAGCGCATCAGAGGGCATTTGCGGTGCTGTGGTCATCCTGGGTGCCAACCAGGTGCGCTGCACCCTGCCCCTTGACTCTGGAGGCCAGCACTGGCCCGCTGTGTGTCCTCATGGACTTGTGCTGATGCTGGTGCTGTCAGGGTGCTGTCCCGACCATGAAAATGTGTTGCCTCAGCCTCTAGTAGCTAAACCTCATGCTGGCCTGCTGCCTCAGCTGTTGCGCAACTGCCCAACAAGGCATCCCCCGCCACCAGCGTGTGCACTGTCCAGCTGCTCTCACATGACCAGCAGCGGTCTGGTGCCTGGTTGGGCCCCATTGCCTTCCTCCCTTGCTCAATCAGTGGCCTCACAGTTGCTCCAACATGAACTAAACATGCAGTAGGTGCACTAGCATACTGGTGGGGGTCCAGTGTGGCTAGGCTGGGCTGGGTCAGGCTCAGAGACTGGTTGGGCTGGGTGGGTCGTGGATCTTTGGGTGGGGGTTATGGTTAGCAGGCAGGGTTTGTTTCCTTTAGTGTGATCACAACCCCTGTGCCACCCCACTGCTGCGCTCCCTACCCACCACCTTGGGCCATTATCGGCTGCACGCTCTGCTTCGCCTGTCTGCAGTACTCCTCTTTGACGGTGGAGGCATAGCCATGCTGCAATGCCATGCCATGCAGCCATGTCTGCCAGACCGTGCTACAGGCTGCCTGGCACCCCATGAGGCCCTGCACTCACCACCACCTGCTGAACAGCCATGCATGGTCGCTTGCTGCACCTGGCCTCTGCCAGCCTGCGCTGCGTGCTGCTGCCGCCCTGCAGACCGTGACTGTGGACAGCTGCGCTCTGAGGGACAACCTGCACGGTTGCGGCATGATGGTGCAAGACGCCGCCCTGTCCCTCACCAACTCCAGCCTCACCTTCACAAACTGCCTGGTGCAGAACCACGATGGCGGGTGAGAGCCACCTAAGTGTGACTCCTAGCCCCGGCCTTTCATGGAGCCTGAGCAGCATGTGGCACCACTGCCTGCCTCCCTCGCAGGCTCTGTGCTGTGAGGTTGCCACGGGTGTGACAGGTTCATCACCTTGCCGCTTCAGTGCTGAGTTGTTGCCTCAATCTGTCCCCCATCACGTGTCCCACATCACCTGCTCAGCCTATGCACCAAACCCACAATGCTATGTTTCAAGCAAGTAGTGTTCAGCATGCGCTCCTAGCTGCGGTACAGTTCCAAGTGTCGAGGGTGCCGCGGGTGCTCTAGCTGTACCTCCCGTAGCTCGAACCCCCATACCTTGCCCCACTTGGCCCATAGGGCCATCATGTGGGGCCCACAACCCTAGATGATGGTGCCAGGATGGACTTTATTATATGATACTCACGCTTGCTTACTCATGGCAATCACGCCCTATTGCTCCTGGCTGTGGCTGCAGGCACCCCAGCAGCATCATCTACGTGGACAGTGCCGCCACCCTGGGTGTCCTCCCGGCCCTTGCCTCCGCCGCCATGAACAACACCCTGATTGCCAACACCACCTTCCGCCACAACATGCACGGCGCCCTGTATGTGAGTCCTGGCCTGCAGCCAGCAGGCTTTAGGTGGTGAAACCTGGTCTGTGCTCCAGGTGATAGGCCCGACAGAGGAGGACTTGGGAGTGGTACCAGGCAGGGCTCCCACTGCCACTGCTCCATAGCTAGTCAACTAGTTCCCAGCCTTGCTCTGTCTAACCAGGCTGCATGAGACAAAGGCATGCTCAGCTCTGCACCTTGCAATTTGAGTACCAGATGCCATACTGCCCGGCAGCCCGTCTGCCGGCCCCAGCTGCAGCCCTCCAGCCATGTGCCCACTGTGGCTGCGCTGCTTGGATGCGGCTTGCAGGCCAGCGCCTTGGCATTGGCTTGTGTACAGTGTACTAGAAGGGCAGCAACCCAGGCAGCTGGTCTGTCTGCCTGCCCCACCTGTCCCACTGCACCTGTCCCACTGCCACCACATTCAAGTTAGTTGGCCTGGATGCGCACCGCCCCCTTGCAGGCCATTGGCACCACTCTCAGTGACAACACGCTGACCATGGACAACTGCGTCTTTGAGGTAGGCCAGCCGTTGCCTTGCCCACTGCCTTGCACCGCCATAAGGGAACCAGGCAGCCACATTGAGCATGTACCTTCTGCCTTTGCACAAGTTCCAGCTTGCAACACATCGCACCGTTCATGACCATGTCCCCGCTGCTCATTGCAGCGAGGTGCCCTGTGCTGTGTACTGCGTGTCTTGGCCCTGCCGCCACCTGCACAGCCCGCGCTGTCTGGCACCGCTGCAGAATAACCACGCGGACCAGGCCAAGTCCTACAGCGACTCTATGGCCATCATGGAACGCTACTCGCGGGTCAGCGTCCGCAACACCCGGGTAGGCGCCACTGTCCTTTTCGCGCTAAGTACAGCGTTCACTAAGAAATGCCATAGTTCAGAGCTCGACTTGCACCATATTTATAAAGAACGGGTAGGCGCTGCACTGCTGCTTAGCTGTTGCTCAGCATTGTTCATTGCCCAACCCGCCCCCCAACACCCTTGGTTGACGCACTGTAGGCACCTCACCCTGCATGCCACCCTGCCCTGTGATGCTTACATGCAATTAGGGCCATCGGCAGCACAGAGCAGCAGGCTGCAGCGCTGTGGTGTGGTGTGGTGCCTGGTGCAGGTTCATCGCAACCTGCTGAACGTCAGCGCTAACTGGAACTCGCCTTTCTGGGTGAGCGCAATGCTGCATACATTGCACTGCCGCTGCCACTGTCCCAAGGCCGTGCCCTTGGTGCGGTCATGCCACAGGCCACAATTCACCCCCTCCCTCCAGGCCTGCATGGTGTTAGGCTGCGGGGACGCTGCAGAGACCCTGCCAGTGTCCTGGGGCTAGGGCAGGCACGAACAGCTGCTGCGTCCTGGGCACAACAGATGGCTGCAGTGCGGCCATCAGGACATGCGCCATGATGATGACTACAAGGGCCCTACCCGCACCCTTTGCTGCAATGCCGTTCCACTGGCCAGGCACCGCGCCCGGCTATCCCTCGCTGGTGGCCCCTGCCCTGCCCCTCAGCCCCCTCAGGCCCCGGGCTGGTGGCCCTCTTAGCTCCCCGCACGTCACCTAACACCCCGAGCACACGCCAATGCCCGCACTGTGCAGCCAGTGTGCAACCAGCATACGCTGCTGCCGCCCCCTCCACCGCCCCCCTGCCCCTGCCGCCTGCAGGGTGGCACCACAGGCCTCAAGTGCTACCAGGTCAAGAATGCCTTGTTCTACAAGTGCAGCTTCAAGGAGGTGAGGCAGACTGCATCACTGGGGCCCCTACCCCCGCTGGCACTGCACCCTGACTCCAGCTACCAGCCTGGCAGTACGGCCTGAGGAGCACCAGGGAGCAGTCGTCCAGTTGTATGGGAACCTGCGCATGGTGTGCATGCTGGGATGCAGGCTGGAGATGTAGGCCGGTCCGGGTATCTTTGCCGTCAGCAGCAGCAGGGACCCTGACTAGCACAGCCTCTAGGACTGCCGCATGCTCTCCCACCGCACTGCGTGATGCTTGACCGTCTCAGGCCTGGCTGGCTGGTAGCTTGCTTGGTTCAAAGGGCTGTTTCAGGCTGTACTGCTCCTCATCATCTTCAAGCCCACTATGCCCACTATGCTATCAGTTGCATGTACCAAGTGTGCCCGCAAAGTTTACGCGAGCTTGTAGAGCTCAGCACAAGACAAAGCCGCACAGCTGCTTGCTTGCTGCCAGACGCCTGGTGCCTGGTGCCTGCAGAACCGGAATAAGAGGGTGCTGATTGGCTCGCCCTCCTTCGCCGCCGCCCTCAACCTGGACGGTGTGTCAGCAGGTGAGGCACTGTGTTGCGGCAGCGCTGGTGAAGTCTGGGAGCACTGCGCACTGCTGAAGACGTGTGCCTACTGCTTGCAATACCTCTTGCCCTCCACAGATAGCCTCCCACGTGTTGCTGGTGGTCCAGCCAACATGTGCCGTGACTGCGGCCGCTGCTGACAGCTGCTGACTGCCTGCTGCCTGCTGCAGGGTTAATCCTCCAGAGCACCTTCGAGGACAACCTGGCATATGGTGGCGGCGGGGCGGGTCTGGCAGTGGGTGTGAACACACAGGTGCGTGCTGCCCTGCCTGCCGCCACCACACCAAATGCCTATGCCTGTACCCACACCCATTTATGCCTACTCTTATAGATCCCAGCCTCATGTTTGACCTGGACGGCCCGGTGTCATGGTCTGGTGTTTGTCGGCCTCTTCCTTCCCACCCCTGCTGTTTCTTAAACCGCTTCTTGCCTGGCATCTTGGCCCTGCTACCTACAGTCACGGCACTCCCTGTGTGGCCAACTCTGTGGCTACTGCCCCTGGCCTCAACTGCCAAGAGTGCTGTGGCTTGGATGTCCCGTGCCTCCTGCAGTGTCACCTCATCCTCCCTGTTGGGCTGTGCTGCCTTGCCCTGCGTGCCCTCACCTTCTTCCCTCCCCTGTGGCCCTATGCTGCCCTGCTTAGCACTGCCTCAGCCTGTCTTGGCTGCTGCCATAACCACTGCCACCTATGTTATCACAGTGTGTCATGTGGCAAGCGGTTGCTGTTAGTGGGACGAGGAGACCGCTGCTCTGCAGGTCGCACTCATGCTGAGCAGCTTCACCAACAATTCCGCCCGCCCAGCAGACAACCAGGTGGCTGGCCTGTTCCCTAGCCTGGTGGGCGGGGCCATGCGGCTGGACCCGGGCAGCCGGGCCAGCATCACCGCCTGCAACTTCACCGCCAACTCGGCCGTCATTGGCGGCGCTATCCACGCAGCCTCAGGTTAGCTGGGGCCCTGACGGCTAGACTGTCATGGGCAGGGGAGAGGGGTGGCTGCGCCAGCTGCGCCAGCTGTGCCCCCGATGCCCACCAGGATGGCAAACTTATTAGGTCACAGGCCTGCAGCGCCAGTCTGCTTCCTGCAGGCAGGTCAGGACTGCGGCTGCCTAGGTCAGCGCCCTCAACAAGAGGGCCAGGCTGATGGGAGGATAGGCCATGGCCCTGCCAGTGTCTTGTTGCTAGTAGACTGCATGCATGCGACTGATGCATGGTCTGGCTCATGCGGGCTTTGCTGATGTGCCTTCTCTCAGCCGCCGCCTACGACTGCCGGGGACTGGCTGTTGCTACGCAGGAGCCTCCCTGGAGATTGACATTGGCTACATGCACGCCAACGGCCCAGGCTTTGGCCGCATCCGTTGGTGAGTGTGCACAGCGTCAGCCGGGCTCTCCACTGCCCACACACTGTGCCGCAGAGGCAGCGCCCTGTTAGGTCGTCCCTGTACAGCCCCTCCCTCCCCCAGTATGTGGCGGTGAAAGAGCACCCAGCCACTGCTGTGCTGAACTGCAGCAGACTGGAGCTCTGCGGCAGTGCTGACACACCCAGCTGAAGTGCTGCCATGCCTGTTGGTCACAGCTGCTACAGCCCCAGCATAGTGAACCGCCCTGCTTGCGCCTGCCCCCTGCCCTGCCTCCCCCCAGGCTGGCCAGCGAGTTCCAGGAGTATGTGAGCCGCTGGAAGAACAGCCCTGAGGCCAGCACCCCCACCGCCTTTTGGGAAAACAAAGCCGTGTCAGGCGGCGCGATTGCGGTGAGCTGTCCCATCGGAGGCCAGCAACCCAAGCAGTGCCGAGGGCCAGCACCCAGTGCCAGTGTTCAGCTGTGCCAGAAGGCCAGTGCCATCCAGCTGTGCCAGAAGGCCAGTGCCCTTGGGACACTGCCTGGGCCCAGCTACACAGCTGGCGTGGCAGGGAGCTCTTCAGCCGCTGCGGTGTTCTTCAGCTGGCCTGTGGCACCTGCAGCCTCCCCCCATCACTGCCCCATGATGAGCCCCCCTCACGCCTTGGCCCCTGGCTGCCTGCAGGCCAGCGACATTGGAGCACTGCAGTTTGCCAGTGACTCGTACTTCCACATGTCAGGCTCCGGGCGCCTCCCCCTGACCCTGCTGCACAGCAACACGGCTCTGTCAGGCGGCGCCATCACACTGTCCAGGGGCCCCTTCTTCTCAACAATGAGCGGTGAGCCCCGGCCTGCCTGCTGCCAGTCGTTGACCTACTCTTTGACTTTCATGCTGCTGCAACCCCTCTGGTATGCTACGCAAAGTAACGTGTGAGGCAAACTGTCACCTGTGTCAACTGCCTGACATGAGCTTCCGTATTGGCCAGGGATTCACCTAGTCACTGACTCGCACTACGTGATTTGATTGGGACTGGGTTATATTGAAACAGTCAGGAGAGCGTCAGGGGTGGCAGCAACACTCCCCTCCCACCACACTGTGCCAAACGTTTGCCTGCTTGCTTGCCCTGCTGGAGTGGCCTTGAGTGGGCTCGCCTTGACTCTACAGCAAGCGCCCTGCCCAAGCCCAGCCACTGCATTGGAGCACAGCCTGGCTTGAGACACAGCTGGCAGAGAGGTGGTGCTGCTTGATCAGCAGCTGTCTGCGGCTGCCATGGCCCTTGCCCGCAGGGGTGTATGTGTGCAACACCATCATCGACAGCAATGTAGCACTGCAGGCTCAGCACGATGTGGACGCCCTGGCCGCACTGTTGGGCATTGACTATGCCACTGCTGACGGCATTGCCAGCAGCATGGCGTGTGGGGCCGGCGGTGGAGGGGGCGTGTGCCTGGTCGGCGCCCAGTGAGTGTGACCTCCCTGTAGTGTTGCCAGCATGTGTATGCCCCCTGAGCCTGCTCTGCGATGTGCTTCACAGCCACTGCCCAGCCACTGGCCAATCACTTGGCCCCACTCTGGCTTTGTAGACGTGAAGGAATGATGAAATCACAAACATCCACGTACACACAACTGGTGCCTTGCTGAGTAGGTCAGGCGCCCGCTACCACTGCTCTATCCACGTCCCTCGCACCGTGTACACGGCTGCACCTGCACCTGCTGCTCCTGATGCAGCGCCCTGCTCTCGATTTACTGACACTCCTTGTGCACATAGGCACTCGGACGTGGCCTTTTTTGGCAATGTGAGCTTCACCAACAACCAGGCAGCGTACGGAGGAGGTCTCTACGTCACCACCAACACACAGCTCTGTGGCCTGCTGCCTGACTCGTAAGGGGCAGCGGGCACCACACTACCCCTGGTTTGCTGCCACACGCTCACAGCCCCTGCCAGCCTGCATTCTCCCTTGCCTCACTGCCCGCTGCAACCTAGTCAGAACGTGCAGCTGCTGGCCAGGCGCAGCTAGGTTTTAGCAGTGCATGGTCACCACGGCCTGATGGCTGCTCCCCACAGGTGTGGCCGCTTCAAGGTGGCGCTGGCGGGCTACTTCAACAGGTCTGCAGCCCAGCCCAGGCTAGGGTAGCGCAGGCCAGGCCAGCCCAGGGTAGCCATGCAGCGGCGCAACACCATGGCCATCCTTCACAAAGCCTTGCTGGCAGGCAATAGGTGGGAATAGAGCTAGTGGGGAATGGGCACAAACAAGAATCACCGTGGTTGCTCTGCCTGCCTGCCTGCCTACTACTTACCTGCCTGCCTGCAGGTGGCTGGATGACATATTGACTGCGGAGCGTCTAGACACCGCACAACGGGACAACATGTGCCATTTCAGGTCAGCATGTGCCGTCTCACTTCCATCAGCCTTTCCTGCCGCACAGTTAGTGCATGGTCCCACAGTGAGTAAGATGTGCCACAGTGCCACACCGTGCTGTATGGGGTGTTGTGCAAGCCCAGGCCAGCAGCTCAGCAGCGGTAGCACAATGATGACAGTGCATTGAGTGCTTGCGCACCTCGTGTTGGTTCGCTCCCACCCTCTTCTGGCTCATGAGGGAAGGGGCTGAGCAGGTGGGGCTAGGGAGATGCCATGCAGAAGGCAGCAGCCTCATCTCCCTGGCGCTTGTCAAAGCCACGAGCTCCTGAGCAGCTGTGCCTCCAGCCCCTGAGCCTCATGCGCCACCTGCAAGGCGCCAAGCGTGGCACAGGGGCCTGCGCGCGTGCAGCACTGGCTGCCCCTCCTGAACCCCACTGGGACACCACCACCTCCCAGTCCTGCTGACTGGTGCTTGCCACCAGCGCCTGCAGCCATGGCTGACACCCTGTGCCTGGCACTGTGCCCTGCAGCAACAACAGTGCCATTGGCGGGACCGGGTCAGCCGTGTACTCGGACCTGCCTGTGGGCGTGTCCATCAACTGCGGGGAGGACACACTGGGCGGCATCGCCTCCCTCCAGCCCTGCCCCTCCTGGACCGGGAGCGTGCTGCAGGCCACCTACCCTGCGGCCCCACGCTCTGCGCTAGCCACTAGGCACCTGCGGGCTGCACTGAGTGAGGAGCTGCAAGCCCCCCTGCCACCAGCCCAGCCGGAGGACGAGCGGGGCCTGGTGGCCACCTCTGGGCTGTCGCTGCAAGTCTCCCCGCAGCAGCTGCTGAACTTTACGCCCGATGACAACATCGTGCTTTGGGTAGGATGTCACAGCACAACTGGGTAATCGCAGCACTTGACTGCCCATGCTGGGTTTACCCACCCTAGCTGCCAAACCTTGGCCGCAATGCTCCACAATGCTCCATCAGCAAAACGCATGCACCAGTATGGATGCTGCACTTGTGTATAGGTTGATCAGGTCAGCGGCCAGCTGTATGCCACAGCCTAGCGGCTCAACTGTATCAGAGCCCTGCTGACAGGTGGCACGGTGTTGGCCCTTGCTTCACGTTTGTCTGCAGGTTGCCTGCCAGGATGCATTTGGCCTGCCCCTGGCGTACCAGTATCCCAGCGGGTCGGGCTCAGACGTGCTGGCCTGCCAGGCCTCCACTAACCTCTCCCTCAACAACGCCATCCTGTACGGCCAGACCTCCACCCAGGTCACCCTCAGCGTGGCGTCAGCCTCAGTGCCAGCGTTCACCTCCCTCAAGCTGCGGCTCATGCCCGGGACCCAGCAGGCCATCACCATCTCCTGCTCGATCAGCAGCCGCCAGCGCACCCTGCCCCCTTCCACGGTAAGGCCCCACCCTGCACCCTCCAGCTGCCCCAGCTGCCCCGCAAGTGCCAACTGCTGCAGGGCAGAGCACCCAGTAGGCGGGCTATGCCCCAGGCTGTTCTCCTGGCAGTCTACTTCATCCTTGGCTGTGTCACCCTAGTCTACACCACCATGTGTCTGCACCCCCTGGGGACTCGTGTTTGCTGGTGCTGGGTGCAGGTGGTGGTGCGGGCTCGGCCCTGCAGGATCAACGAGGTGGTGTCAGACGCCATGGATGCCTGCGTGCGCTGCGATGTTGGGTTTGTGGCGCTGCTGCCCTCAGGCTCCTGCCAGGTGGGCGTGCTGACCCTTGCCCCCCTGCTCGCGACCCACTGCCCACAGCAATGGATCTCAATGGTCCACTCAGCCGCGGCGACAAGGGAGTGGTCCCCACCTGATTGTCGAGATCAGCCAACTCATTGTCTAGGTCCCACTGTTGAGGCCCTGGGCAAAGGGCCTGTGTAGGCGACTGGGTGCTGACATTAGGCCCAGATGTCTTGCCAAGGCTAGCGCATCAGTGTGAGGTCTGCAAGCAGGGCTGTGCGCGCAGCGTGACAGGGGCGGTGGCTGGCGCTAGTCATGTGATGGGCAGCGGGCAGTATGGCGGGTTCACCATGATCGGGAGAGTGTGGGTGTGGGTGTGGGTGTGGGTGTGGGTGTGGGTGTGGGTGTGGGTGTGGGTGTGGGTGTGGGTGTGGGTGTGGGTGTGGGTGTGGGTGTGGGTGTGGGTGTGGGTGTGGGTGTGGGTGTGGGTGTGGGTGTGAGTATGGGTGTGGGTGTGGGTGTGGGTGTGGGTGTGGGTGTGAGCCTCCGGTGGCAGAGCCGCATATCACTGGCTCTTGGCCCACATTGAACACACCGCAGTCCCACTGCTCTGCAGGCCTGCCCAGACCAGGCTCTGTGCAATACAGTGGACAGCAACGCCGTGGATAACGACACGGCCACTGGCATCATAGTCCCACGCGATGGCATGTGGTGGGCAACGCTGGCAGTAGCAGGGCTATGCAAACCAGCAGCTAGAAAACAGTCAGCGCTGTCCTCCGCAGCTTTCCAGGCAAAGTGTCCGGGCAAGGCTGTGTGACAGAGCAGACAAAAGGGTAGCGCTGTGGCAGTGTGTGTGGAGCACACTCTCATCATGTACAGGCGCCTTCTTTCTGAGCCATTGCTTGCTGTATGAGTCGAGACTGCGGCATGAGAAGTAACATGGAGAGCATGCACTCATGGTGATACGATGCCTTGTTCCGCTGCTTGCTATGCATGGCTGCAGGCACAGCTCTCCGTTTGCTATGGAGCTGTACCCCTGCCCCAACCCTCAGACCTGTTCCGCTGCTGGCAGGTCAGCTCTGCTGACCGCCTACCAGGCCCAGCTGGTGCGCGATCCCAGCTCCTACAACTACACCACATGGAACCAACTGATGTGCGCCACGGGCTATCAGGGCAACTTCTGCGGCTCCTGCGCTGAAGGCTATGGATTGACCCGGCCAGCACATTGTGTGCGGTAAGGTAGCCCTGCAGGGCCTGCTGCTGCTGCTGTTGTTGCTGCTGCCCCAGATGCTGCTGCCTCAGATGCTGCTGCTGCGCCTGCTGCTGCTGCATCTGCTGTTGCATCTGCCTCTGCTGCAGCCACTGCTGCTGGCCTTCCTCCTTGACTCATTCAAACCCTTGGCACACTTCTTCTATCCCCCTATGTAGACTAACTTTTGCTTTTGTGGCATGGCTGGCACAACCACAGGTGCACAAGCAAATCCTCCTATGACATGCTGTACTTCTTTCTCTCCTCGCTGCTGGTAGTCGTGCCCTTGGTCCTTGCACTGCGTGCTTCGCTCAACGAGTCAGGGATGATGTTAAAGAAGTCAAAGGAAGCTGAGGTCGAGGAGCCACAGGAGCTCATGGCGTTCGATCGACTGCGCACATGTGCCAGCCGCTTCATCAAGGTGAGCGGTCCTTTCATGCCACAGCCCTTCACAAGGTCACACAGCATAGAGTACACAAGGCAAACAGTCTGCAATTCTGCAATTTGCAAGGTGGTGCATCAATTGCGACCTTTGCCCTGCTACTGTAGCATTCATCGGTGAAGTCACGCGATCAGTCATCCTGCTCGCAACTCATCGACTCGTTGAACGGCTCCGTGACGCGCTTTCCCATGACCAGCCCACCCGCCAGTAACAACGCGCGGTGCCCCAGTGCCGCAGTGGATGACCCTACTAGCTGTAGCCAAGCTGCCTTCCTCATAGCCTCACCAATGGCGCAAGACAAGGAACCAAGCAATGCGCAACAGACAAGTCCAGCGCACCTGCAGTTTCCAAGCACGACTGACATCAAGCCTATAGAGCACAGGTGTGGCCACCACGCCAGCAGCCTGGGGCTGGCAACCTCAGCTGGTGTTGAGATGCATCAGGTTCAGACGCCGGACATGGAGGACAGTGCCAGGTCATATGCCGCCGATGACTTTGGTCGCACAATGGGCCCTGCCACGCCCGCAAGGGCACAGCCACAGCCTTCTTCGACCTTAAGCAAGCAACTGGTAGACTGGCGCCCGCCCCCTGGCATGCATATACAGTGGTCAAGGGGCTGGGGGCCCGACTCAATTGATGCGCACGAGGCAGCTGATGTGCAGCGCGGTCAAGCAGTGGCAGAAGGAGGGAGGGAACAGGAGGAGCCAGCCCCTTCCCACCTGCATCCATGTGGCCGGCAGAAATGCACTACTCTGCTTCGTCGTCTGCCTAGCCCGCTGGCAGTTGGGGATGTGGAGCTCGACCTGATGGGCTCACTGCCAACAAGCTGGGGTGGGGCCTTCCCACCATCACCTGATGAACAAAGGCCCTCCGCACAGACTAGAGTGAAGTTCAACCCTGTGATAGGTAAGGCATGGGGCCTGATGTGCTTGTGCAACCACAACATAGACCTGGCAGTGACAAGGCCATGGTGCGCAATGCTCGTCATGGGCAACCTCTCTGAAAGCCTGGTTAAGGAAGGCTGCGGCAAAGGGGCACACAAACTGAGGGCGTTGCCAAGGCTGCTGCCACTGAGGGGCTTTGGTGTCGATAGCACGATCCAGGGTTCCTGTGATATGCACAATGCATGCAGCCCATGCCACCAGCACCGTTTTGGCACCACCACCCTTGCCTCACGTTCTGATGCCATGCACTCCAGTTTTGGTTAAACTCGTACTTGCTTGCAGCATGATAGGATGTCTTCCTGTGTCTCCTGCTCTTGCCCCTTGCCTGGCTGGCTCAAGGCGTCAAACAACACATTGAGCTCTCACACCCCGCAACCCAGCAACGTATTACCGACAGTACCCGTCAGTTTACTACCTGCTGATTCACAAGACTGCTGATCCAAGCGAACTCGCCGTGTGTCTTGGTCATCTACGAATGCTACCAAGAAGCAAATGAGCACTCCAAGCACCATATGCGCCAATGCCAGCATGGTATTGATAGTCTACTACTAACTCTTGAATTCGCAAATGCATATTCATTTCAAACTTTGAGGCTTCGTGAGTCAGAATGGAGGGAACGGTGAGCAAGATGATGTGTTTTAGCCTTGCACAAACCAAATGCAATGTGGTCATTGCTAGTTTGGGCACATGAGAGAGGTTTGCATCGTCAGTGATGTGGGGGCCAGGGTGTGTGGTCTGCATGGACACCACCATCACCTTGGCGTGCATGGTGTTGTTCACCAGCTGTCCATGCCACTACGCCTGTTACAAATGCACCGACCAAGATAACCATGTTCAAAATGGAGAAACTTTGCCATGACTTATACGCAGAAACGCGTGTGCAGCCAACACAATCAGAAGCAGATCACCAGTCTCCTCCCAAAGACAACGCGCTCCCTGACAAAAATGGGGATGATGGCAGTGACGCTGCCGGCTTGGTCAGCCCTCTCTTAAAGGTGAGCACTCGTTGTCATTGATGCCTCACCTGGAAGAAGGGTGGGGCATGTCCAACATCCACCGGTGGTAGAGATGAATGACATCATAGCTTGGACCGGCTTCCTTTGCACACCGCAGCGATCTAGGTTCGTCGGAGGTAGAGCGAGCACTCCATTGGGCACAACAGTGAAGCATTCTACCTGAAACACAAAGCTGGAGGGGTCTCACACTGAAAGTCAAGATAAACCAGCAAAGTAAGGGCTGGGCTGATAAGACTACACACAACCTGTCTCAAGGTGGTGCTACCTCTCTCATGCTTGCAGGTGCTCGTGACATACTTGCAAGTAGCTTGCATGGTAAGTGCAAGATGACGTGTGTACTGAACTCCTAAGCTGCATTTCTGCAGGTAGCCCTAAGATCTCAGAGAATGGAGTCAGCATGCTGACGTGTTTGCATGGGTGTGGAAACTAGCGCCTATCCCTTGGTCACCTCAACGAAATGTGCCCTTGCAGGTCTTTTGTTATACGTTACCTGCATTGATAAGCTCCTGCAATGCATGCAAGTGTGGATGTGCAAATTGCAATGACACACTTGAGAATTGCCCATCATCTTGCCTCCATGTTGCCCCCCTCTTAATGCTTGATGCATGCGGGCTTGATATACTTAGTGACTTGCAACGGACACACCACACCACGCGACACCGTTGGGGGCCCATGTGCAGTGCCTCTTTGTTCATCGCCTACACTTGCATACCTGATATGTAATGGATAATCGGCGGGCGGCGATGCGGACATATACACCGAGGCGCAGCCGAGGTGTATATGGCCGCGGAGACGAGGACGAGTCCATTAGATTCGCGTAATGTGCGAGGTAGAGGCGATTATCTGGTATATCTGAGGTCCGCGGCCCGTCAAATATACAAAAGTGCTCCCCGCGGCCCGTCAATTATACAAAAGCGCAGTCAACGTTTGGTCAAATATCTGAAGTTTTTGACGACAAAGTGGCTTAGCAGCAACGACGAAGCGTTCTATCCGTCTATCCGCAGTGAGCGCAGCCTGCCCAGAGCCCGAAGCTTCTAGTCAACATGCCAGGCTGGCAATTATAAGTATACATGCCAGCCTGGCAACATGTCCGCTAAGCTACCGCGCTTTGTTTCATTTGCCGCGCTGAGGTTGCAATAGTTGCGTAGGCGAGCTTGCGTAGGGTAACTCGCGACTTGCAGGTTTCGACGTGCAAGTTTTACATGCAACTAGCACACTCGCGACTTGCGGTACACTTGTGGAACACGCGGAGTAAGCTGCTCGCACTCGCTCTTGATATACTCATCCGAATTATGAAGAATTATTTGATCCTGTATTTTGCATACACTTCAGATATGGCAGTGTTGATACTTCACAGGTGCGCTACGCACCTCTGAAGCTGCCCAAGGTCGTCGAGTTCATCATCGACATTGCAGTGACAGCCTCCACGGTGTGTGTTCCACGAGATGCTGCTGCTTGTTGATACCGCCTTCATATGCAGATGCTGTTATGCATATGGCATTGCTATCTGCATTCATTGTGGTATGTTTCATGTCACTGCGCAGGTGCCAGGATCAGCTGTTTCGTTAGATTGCGCCCTGCCAAGTGGAGGCCATCTGAGCAAGGCCACGCAGCGCACGCTAGTCAGCTTCTTTACACCAATGACCCTTCTTGCCATAGTCCTGCTCATCTTCACCGTGCTACATACAATGCAACGACTCCATACAACGAAAGGAGAAGCCATACGAGGCGAGGACAAGATCACAGATGAGGCGGAGCAATTGCCTCATGCAAGGTGCCTAAGGGTGTAATCAATGATGTCATGTGCTCTCATGCATGAATGAGATGTAATCGACATGTTGGTTGAACGCAGGGGTTCTGTACCAAAACAGAAGCAAAACGAGGCATCAAGCCAAGCAGAGGACATTGCAAGGTCTTTGTGGCTCCGCCTGGTCATTGCCACAAATACAACCGTGTTTGTCTTCTTCCCGGTATGTCATAACGCCACCACCTTGAGCATGGAGAAGGCTCTTCCTGCATAATGGCCATAATGTGCCCAACACCTGTCTTTGGCATGCGCCCGCGCACGATGTGCTGAGCACAATGGATTAGCTAGCTTGCCTAGCTACTACTCTTGTGGACCTTGTCATGGCCGTTTCCTGATGCATGACTGCCCCTTGCTTACCTACATTACATGACATGTGCTTGTCACATGCTTGCGTAAACGTCTTGCAGTCCACAGTGACTAGTCTGTTCAACATCTTCTCTTGTGTAAAGGGAGACGAGCTCTCAGGTGAGCTGTGTGTAGCCGAAGTGCCATAACATGGGTCAGCTAACATCCCCATGTTGCACTTTTCAACTCTCACTAAGAGGACCCCGTGGAATGGTACACATAGGCATGCGTGCAGTTGCCGTGACAATTGACTTGAGAAGAGCTTAGACTTGATAGATGTGCTTAGTGCATGTATGTAACTTGGACCATCGTACCTGGATGCAGACAGCTCGCTCATTGCAAGCCTCCACTTGGCGCCGGGCACTAGGCTGAACCTGCCTGGGACATGGTGGAACATGGACATGGAACAGCAATGCTTCCAAGGTGCACACCGCACACTGGCTCTCAGCCTGGGCATCCCTGGGCTGCTGTTCATCGCGGGCGGCATTCCCATAGCCTCGGCCTGGTACCTGGCGCTGCATAGCGTTGAACAACGGGAATCAGATGTGCAGCTACGGGCATGTTGGATGTTTATGTATGCCGACTACCGCACCTGCCGCTTCTTTTGGGAGTCAGTAGTCATGTTGCGCAAGGTAAGCCACCCAGCCAAGGGCATTGGCTAGATGGCAGCCGCCATGTTTGCATCCTTGCGTTCATCGTGTTGCAGCGGCTGCTGTGTGGACACCCTTCTTGGAATGGTGCAGGTCGTCATCGCGGCAGCGATGGTTTTTCTTGCCATCACCGACATCGGACTTCAAGTGGCTACCTCAGCCATCATTGTGTTGCTCTTCCTCTTCCTTCACCTGGCTGCACGGGTGAGTGCCCATCTTAATCTTGACCCAGCTGCAAAATGAAGCAATTCCCACTGTTGAGGTCTATGTCATGTGACGTGCAATGCATGTTATGTACTAGCCAGTAGCCCCTTCCTGCCCTTGGTATAACAAGGTGGGTGGTCGGAAGGGGGTGGCAGAGTTGTTTTAGGCTCGTGAATGCACCCACCAGCTGTTTTCACAAGCTCACTCCCATTCTTGGCATGATGGCCAAGCACTCGTCTCCCCACTGGTTGCATGGTTGTGTTGTCAATGTTGCAGCCGTACAACAACGAGCTGCTGAACAAGCTGGAGCTGTTGAGTCAAGCTGTTGTACTCACCAACTTGTTGCTATCAGCATACTTAACCTACCCGACTACTTCACAGGTACGAGTCCCAAGTAAGACGAGGTTTGATAGTGAGCCTGCCACATGTACCCCCCTTGGTGACAACACATGCTTAGTGTTTGTGTTGCAGAACTGGTTGCTCCCGTACGTCCTAAGCATGTTCATCCTTGTCCTCAACATGCTCGTCGTGTGCACCTTTGTGTGGTACCTCGTTTTGGCTATGCGTGACACCCTACTGTACCAGGTAAGCTTGCATATGCTATGAGATCTCCACATACATCTCTTGTAGCTACTGGCAGCCTACTTTACACAAGAGCCAGCCACTACTGAACACACCATTGGCTGTCAACGATGCTTCTGGTGATGAGCCATGTAACACAAACACGATCCAGTTGTTCCATGCAATGCAGGCTGGCCTTCGGCATTCAGATGCGGTGCACCTGAACATCAAGGGCCTCACACACGCCATGCAAGCAGAGTACGGGCGCTTCTCCCCCTTGACAGCCCATCTTCTTCGCATCGGATTGCATCTACCTAGCAATCTACCGCAACGCATCTTTACCGCTGGCAAACGCCTATTGAGGTTCCTCTTACGATGTGGAGCCCCGGCTGTCGACTCTGAGAGATCTCCTCAACCTAAGATTACCTTACAAGGTGTGCATCGCTCAACCACCTTCAATCGCCGACGTGCTTCGACAATAGCAAGCTTGATGGACTCCTCATCAAAGGCTGGGACTTTGCCTAGGTACCCGAGCAGCCTTGCCTTGTCTCGAAGCCAATCTCAGGCTACTGCCCACTCGTCTGTGAGTGGCAACCTATCTCCATAGTGCATGCAGCATTATCTCGCACCAAAAGCAATAGAAATAGATGCATATCTTTTTTTATGTTGAGTATTGAGTATTCACCCAAGCACCAGGATCGCTAGGAGATTGATGTATGCACGATGAATGTAGAATTGCACACAAATACATATGCTAATGATTCTGCATGTTGCACAGCAAGTGCATCTATTTCCTATAATTTGTACAACATCTTTGCGTGCTGTGCAACACCACAACATCGTTAAATTCTGTGCTAGCTTGCCTTACACAGCTGTAAGCTGTTTGGCCATGGAAATGTTTGAGCAATGTGATAATAGCAATGCAAGGGTCGTGGACCGAGTAGTAGTAGTTGTTACACTTAGGAGGCAGGGCTTGGGTGGATACAAGCCAACCCCCAAAGGTGAAGGGCTGAGAAAAGAACTGTGTTTGAGGTTAGAGGTGAGAGGGCTAGAGGTTGAGAGAGCTAGAAGTTAGACAAGTCAGAGTTTTAAAGGGAAGGGAGCCTGAGGAGGAGGGGGAGAGACTTCGAAGGGGGAGAGAAGCGAAGTAGGGCCAAGGTTTTATGTAGTAGATAATAGGCAGTACGAGAGCATTATGCGAAATGTATGGTAGCAGAGCCGAGGCCGAGACCATTAGTTCGCTCAATGCGCGAGGTCAAGGCGGTTATTTAGTATATTTGAGGTTTTCCAATTACGTAACTGCCCCCCTCCCCCGTTAACCAACACCATAGCTCCCGCTGACTAACACTATGACCAGCGCTCTCCGACACTGATTGCGAGAAACGTACTTTGCCGCTTCGACAATTATCAATTGCCGCTCGATGATTATCAGAAAGTGCACTTCGCCGCTCGACAATTGTCAAAAAGTTCACTATGCCGCTCGTCAATTGTCAATTGCCGCTTGAGAATGATGGAAAAGCGCTTGTTTTGGAATGACTCGCGACTTGCAAGTTGCGACGTGCAAGCCATACGTGCAATTAGCACACTCGCGACTTGCGCTTCAATTGCGGAACACGCGGATCTGGTTGCTAACACTTTGCAGCCTTGGATGACGGACCCGAATTATGGAGAGTTATTGACGCCTATAATTTCTCTATACCTCATATATGGAAAGTTATATGATCTTATACTTTGCATACACCTCAGATATACAAAAGCAAACCCCGCGGCTCGTCAAATATACAAAAGCGCGGTCAACAGCGGGTCAATTATGTTGAGTTTTACACGTCCAAATGGTTTAGCGGCTAGTGCGATATGCTTGCCTTGTTCATCCCAAGCTAACCAAGCCGGCCCGGAGCCCAAAGCTTGGTGTTTACATGCCAGCCTGGCATACATAGACATACTTGCCAGCGCGGCATCATCCCTTATCTTAGCTTCCGCGCTTAGTCGCATTGGTGAGGTGCTATCGCGCAAGTTGCGGAACGTGCGGAACAAGCCATACTTGTAAGCCATACTACCGTACTGATACGCCCTGTTGGTGATATGCTGATTTGGTGAAACCCGAAAAAACGGTCCCAAAGGCCCTATTGGCACATATTTGGTGACAGCGCCTGGCTCAAACATTGAAGTGATACATGTTTGGTGACTCCCTATTCTTAATAGATCAACGAAGCCAGAGGCTGCCAAGTGCAACACCTAGCAATAGCACATTGTCCACATATGTATTTGTTCACTAGTGGGGCAGCGGCCTTCGAGCACTGAAGCGTGTGGCTGCTTCCATCACAGCCTCATCATCCTCACAATCACTCTCGCTATCAGAGCTGCTGCTGGCTGAGCTGCTGGCACTGCTGCTGTCGCTTCCATCAGCCTCCACCGTGGCAGCAGCCCTCAAAGCTTGTGTGACGATGTCGTCCTCATCACTATCAGAAAGAGGTTGCCTGCCCCTGCCCCTGCCCCTGCCCCTGCCCCTGCCCCTGCCCCTGCCCCTGCCCCTGCCCCTGCCCCTGCCCCTGCCACGGCCAATTCGCAGCATCTATAGGCTGAAGGATCGAGGTCAGCAGGCTCTGTTTCAGCTTTGGCGCCATATACCATAGAGTTATGGTGAACTTGAGGGTGCTGCTACAAATTTGGTGACAGCCACATCTCAAACAAATGGTGATACAATTTGGTGACGATTTGATTTGGTGAAATCACCAACAGGGCGTATCAGTACGGTAGTTGTCGGAGGGGTCCTCATGGCTGGAGTGCGACTATAATCGGTAGCATAGTGGCTCCGTCCACCCCGACTTATGGAGAATTATTTGATCCTGTATATTGCATACACCTGAGATATGTAAGAAACAAGAGCAAGGGAGATGTATAGCATGTACATGCATAGCATGTACATGCAAAGCATGGGCGGTATGCACGTTTTGATCTGGGGTGCAAGCCCGAGATTCGGACCCGAGCTAGTGTGCCACCCCATGCACGGCCTCGTGTGTGCAGCCATGCAGATTGTGCTAGAAGGGGTGATGCTAGGCAAGAGCAGCCAAACAGGTGGTGATCGGGCAGGTGCAGCTACGCAGGTGGTGTTTGGCCATGTGAACCCTACTTGCCGCTCTCGGGTTTAAGCAGTTGCGGCTGGATACCAGTGACAGCTGTTAGCGGCTATAGCTGACTGTCGGTTTGGACGGCGCGTCTAGCGCCCACCTACATCGGCGCTTTCTCACCCAACCCCTGGTGGTGAGCACATTGCTCATCAGTGGTACTGATATACCCAACCTCTTGGTGGCAGCTGCGGCTCTTGACCTAGGACAGGCTCACAGGCTACTCCTTAGAATCAAATTCTTGGTGCTGCCCATGTATGATGGCAGCATGTTACGCAAGCAATGCTATCACACTGCTGCCAAAGGCGCATGAACGCTGCAACAGGTGCAAACCATCCTATCTTTGGCACATGATTGTTGCTTAAAGGAAGCCGTGTTGTGGCGCTTGCCCAACCTTGAGGCAGCCGGCGCCACGATGCTGGCCCCACTGTGCTCTTGATGCACCCGCTTGACGTTACTTAAAAGAAAGAAAGAACTACTCACCCCGGAGGGGGCGTGACTAGACCTCACTCGCGCCGATTAAGGCCGGAAGTCGCCTACGTCATTTCTTCCCGGGAGGCATACTGCAGATAGCCCCAGGAAAGGCCGACTCATCGCCGTTGTAATCATTGAAAAACTCAAAGTTGCTGCGATGTTTACTCATTTGAAAAGTTACCTAACCCTGTACAGGGTCCTACCGACCCTGTACAGGGTCCTAGGCCACAGGGTTCTGCCGCACGGCTACAGGGTCCTGCTGCACACGTCTACAGGGTTCTGCCGCACGCCTACAGGGTCCTGTTATCCATGTCTACAGGGTTGTGCCGCACGTCTACAGGGTCCTGCTGCACACGTCTACAGGGTTCTGCCGCACGCCTACAGGGTCCTGTTACCCACGTCTACAGGGTTCTGCCGCACGCCTTCAGGGTCCTGCTGCATTAGTCTACAGGGTTCTGCCGCACAGCTACAGGGTTTTGTGACACACGTCTACAGGGTTCTGCCGCACGGCCACAGGGTCCTGCGACACACGTCCACAGGGTTCTGCCGCACGCCTACAGGGTCCTGCTACCCACGTCTACAGGGTTCTGCCGCACGGCTACAGGGTCCTGCGCCACACGTCTACAGGGTTCTGCCGCACGTCCACAGGGTTTTGCGCCACACGACTACAGGGTTCTGCCGCACGGCTACAGGGTCCTGCTGCACACGTCTACAGGGTTCTGCCGCACGGCCACAGGGTTTTGCGCCACATGACTACAGGGTTCTGCCGCACGGCTACAGGGTCCTGCTACCCACGTCTACAGGGTTCTGCCGCATGGCCACAGGGTCCTGCGTCAAACAGCTACAGGGTTCTGCCGCACGTCTACAGGGTCTTGCGACATTTGTTTACAGGGTTCTGCCGCACGGCTACAGGGTTCTGCGACTCACGTCTACAGGGTTTCGCCGCACGCCTACAGCACTCAGGCAAATTAGTAACAGCATTTTTGGGTGGGTTAGGGTTAGGGTTAGGGTTAGGGTTAGGGTTAGGGTTAGGGTTAGGGTTAGGGTTAGGGTTAGGGTTAGGGTTAGGGTTAGGGTTAGGGTTAGGGTTAGGGTTAGGGTTAGGGTTAGGGTTAGGGTTAGGGTTAGGGTTAGGGTTAGGGTTAGGGTTAGGGTTAGGGTTAGGGTTAGGGTTAGGGTTAGGGTTAGGGTTAGGGTTAGGGTTAGGGTTAGGGTTAGGGTTAGGGTTAGGGTTAGGGTTAGGGTTAGGGTTAGGGTTAGGGTTAGGGTTAGGGTTAGGGTTAGGGTTAGGGTTAGGGTTAGGGTTAGGGTTAGGGTTAGGGTTAGGGTTAGGGTTAGGGTTAGGGTTAGGGTTAGGGTTAGGGTTAGGGTTAGGGTTAGGGTTAGGGTTAGGGTTAGGGTTAGGGTTAGGGTTAGGGTTAGGGTTAGGGTTAGGGTTAGGGTTAGGGTTAGGGTTAGGGTTAGGGTTAGGGTTAGGGTTAGGGTTAGGGTTAGGGTTAGGGTTAGGGTTAGGGTTAGGGTTAGGGTTAGGGTTAGGGTTAGGGTTAGGGTTAGGGTTAGGGTTAGGGTTAGGGTTAGGGTTAGGGTTAGGGTTAGGGTTAGGGTTAGGGTTAGGGTTAGGGTTAGGGTTAGGGTTAGGGTTAGGGTTAGGGTTAGGGTTAGGGTTAGGGTTAGGGTTAGGGTTAGGGTTAGGGTTAGGGTTAGGGTTAGGGTTAGGGTTAGGGTTAGGGTTAGGGTTAGGGTTAGGGTTAGGGTTAGGGTTAGGGTTAGGGTTAGGGTTAGGGTTAGGGTTAGGGTTAGGGTTAGGGTTAGGGTTAGGGTTAGGGTTAGGGTTAGGGTTAGGGTTAGGGTTAGGGTTAGGGTTAGGGTTAGGGTTAGGGTTAGGGTTAGGGTTAGGGTTAGGGTTAGGGTTAGGGTTAGGGTTAGGGTTAGGGTTAGGGTTAGGGTTAGGGTTAGGGTTAGGGTTAGGGTTAGGGTTAGGGTTAGGGTTAGGGTTAGGGTTAGGGTTAGGGTTAGGGTTAGGGTTAGGGTTAGGGTTAGGGTTAGGGTTAGGGTTAGGGTTAGGGTTAGGGTTAGGGTTAGGGTTAGGGTTAGGGTTAGGGTTAGGGTTAGGGTTAGGGTTAGGGTTAGGGTTAGGGTTAGGGTTAGGGTTAGGGTTAGGGTTAGGGTTAGGGTTAGGGTTAGGGTTAGGGTTAGGGTTAGGGTTAGGGTTAGGGTTAGG
>JASKMD010000016.1:3343214-3364842 GCA_030144725.1 Haematococcus lacustris
CATGAGTGACCTCGTCCTTGCATGGCGGCTGCAAGAATGCTAGTACTTTGCGTGCTTGTGATGACAGCTACCAGCGAGTCGCTATGACCCAGCAATAACACAAGCAGCGAGCAATGACGCAAACCCCAACAACGACGATAGCAGTGCCAGCAGCGAGGGGTGGGTACTTGGCAGGTTTTCAGCCGGGGTGGCTGGCTGCACAAAGTCAGATATTGGGGTGTTTGGTCAGGCTGGGGCAGCAGCCAGGGTGGCTGGCCAAGCTGGGGCAGCAGCTCGGGAGGCTAACAGCACAAAGTCAGCTACTGGGGTGCTTGCCTTGGCTGCGGCATGGGGTGACTGCTTGGGCAACTTTGAGTGTTCAGAGGAGGATGACGAGCTATTTCAGCACTGCGAGCAGCCACAAGAGCACCATGACTTCATGTGGGAGGTTCAGTGCCCTATCTAGTTCAGAGTCCAAACGGTGACTTGTTGCATCGTGACAGTGCCCTTGCACAGTGGCTTTGACTTGGTGACCGGTTGGCTTGACTTGATGACCTGAGCAAGAACACCCACATCCTCGGAACTGTATTTGGGAAAAGTAAACAATGTTTTTTGAGGGTCGGGAAAGAGTATTTTGTTTCCTTTGGGGCCTCGCGAATCGAAATAGATAGTACGGTATATTCCCTTTTCTTTACTTGGTTTATTGAGGCTGGTGTTGTTCAACAAACACACACCGTAAATCTGCGCCTCGTGCCACAGCAGCTGCACCATGGCCGATGACTTGCAGGCATCTGTCACCTTGACCGCCACAGGAACTCCCCGAAGCCTGAATCAGAGCACAGATCGTTGACAAGGCCACACATCAACAGTAAGTAAGGGAGGAGGGTACTGCCAGGGCATTTTCACCCACACATCAGCAGTAAGCAAGGGAGGCGGGCGCCCTACCTGGTGGGCTGAATGCCCTAGATTGCCATTAGCGACTGCACCCTCATAGCAGCAGGCACAGCAACACCCCAGAGCCTGAATCAGTGCGGAGCCCGTGTCCGCTCACACAGCACCAGTATGCAAGCAAGGAGGATATAGCCAGTGGCGACTACACCCACACCCACATGGCAGCAGGCATGACCAGCAAACAACCAAGGAGCCTGCTTGCCTTGTGCGGGGTGTTGTGTGCCATCCCAAACCGAGGCACAATGCTTCCAGAGGCATTAAAAAGCTTAAGACAAAAGATCGCCGTCGGGCATGCATGAAGGGAGGAGAGTAGCCTCGGGGCACGGGGCCCTTGCTACCCTCCCACCGGACATCAAGAGACCTGCCACATTCCAGCCAACACCTACCTGCCTTGCACGATCAACCCGCACTGGCTAGTCCCCAGGCTTGTGCTGCTGAGCTGCAAGGAAGCCAAGGGATGCTCCGGTGCGTCTTCAATGGCAGTCCAACAGGCTCCTGGCTGGTCCCTCCGCTGTACCGCATTGCGGGCCGCTGAAGAGGTCCCCTCTTCAACAAGAGGCCCAGAGGCTGTATTTGTGTTGCGAGGTGCTGCAGTTGTCCGCTGTCGCTGGGCTTTGCCAGGTGTCCTAGGCAAGGGGCGTGCACTGCGCTTGCCGGTAGCGAACAAAACAGCGAGTTCAGAGGTGTGGGGTCCCCTAAGCCTACCCTCAGAGGTGGGGTCAGGGGTAGGTTAAGGTGAGGGTCAGCTTTTGAGTGCACTTGGCAGCAGTATCGCCTCTTCGAGCCAACAGGACGGTGAGATCAGCAAGCGGCTACTACGTGCCTGATGCATTAGCTCAGCAAGCGTGCCACATGACGCATCAGCTCAGCAAGCGCTTGCGGGCCTGAACCAGCGCCCACCATGTGCTTGCACTTCGTTTGCCCGTCCTACCCTGGCCCTGCCGCTCTTTGGGCCTGCCATGTAGCACTGCTACCGCCGCCTGCCCCTTGAGCTTCGCTTCCAGCTCTTGGAGCTGGCCAGCCGGCAGTTTAGTGCCCCACGGTGCCTCCAGCGATATCCATATGATGTCTGCAGCACATTGGAAAGAGTGTTGCGAAAGAAAAACGTGTGTTGCCATGTATGTGGGATCAGCGGTCACTCAAGTAAAGAGTAACACAGCTCCGACCAGTGCGCGTAAGTAGAGGGGATTTGTGCACCTTGCCAGCACCATTTACTCTTTGAGCCAACAGGACGGCCACAATGCACACGCCACATGATGCATTAGCTCGGCAAGCGCGCAGCCAGGCAAATGCCACATTGTAATGATGATGGTGTTGACGGTGGTGATGCTGAGGCGGGTTATGCGACTATGTAATGGATAATCGGCGGGCCGAGTACATTATGTATAGTATAATGTCGGTGGCCAAGCTGTTATGCCGAAACAATGGACGAGTCAGGGAACGATGCGCCTCGGTGTGTATGGACGCGGAGACGGGAGGCGATTATCTAGTATATTTGAGGTATAGGGAAAATTAAAGGCGTCAATATTCTTCCGTAATGTAAAGGGATGCTGTACAATGTCTCGGCCCGCGCTGTCCAATTTCAAGTAACAACCTCGGTCTCGTCTCAAGCCCACCCTGCGGTACGCAGCTGCTGAATTGAAGCTTATATGCGCAGCAGCACCCGCTGCCTGCACCCCTGCGCCCAAGGCACTCTGCCCATCCGCCTTAGCCCCTGATGTTATCAGCCATGCGGAGATGGGGCAGCGCACCGGGCAGCGCACCGCCCCCTCTTCATGCCCTCTGCCCCCCCTCTGCCTTCCCCCTGCCCCCCTCAGCGCTGTGCAGCACACCGGGCAGCCCACTAAGCAACCCACTGCACATGCGATTTCAGTCTGAAATCTGCAGGTATAGTGTATGGCACTGGGCATTAGGCACTAGGCAGCTCTCGCAAGAGCACCGGTTGCGCTGACTGGGTCTCGTCCCGTGCATGCCAGCACATGGCATTGTGATGCAGCTGTTTGCCACACAGGGACCCTTGGTGGTCAGGAAGGCAGGGCAGGCTGGCAGGGCTGTGGTCAGGTGCGCACATGACCTGGAACTGAGCAGCCAAGGCATCAGTGCAGGCTGTAGGCCTCAACACGCCAGTGGCCAGCCAAGTGCCAGACGCATGAGGCATGGCATGCCCGCATTACTTGACCCAGCAGCAGCAGCAGCAGCAGCGGAACGGCAGCGGCAGCAGCGGCAGCAGCGGCAGCAGCAGCAGCAGCAGCAGCAGCAGCGGCAGCGGCAGCAGCGGCAGCAGCGGCAGCAGCAGCAGCGGCAGCAGCGGCAGCAGCAGCAGCGGCAGCGGCAGCAGCGGCAGCAGCGGCAGCAGCGGCAGCAGCAGCAGCGGCAGCAGCAGCAGCAGCGGCAGCAGCGGCAGCAGCAGCAGCGGCAGCAGCAGCAGCGGCAGCAGCAGCAGCAGCGGCAGCAGCGGCAGCAGCAGCAGCGGCAGCAGCAGCAGCAGCGGCAGCAGCGGCAGCAGCAGCAGCGGCAGCAGCAGCAGCGGCAGCAGCAGCAGCAGCAGCAGCAGCGGCAGCAGCGGCAGCAGCAGCAGCAGCAGCAGCGGCAGCAGCAGCAGCAGCAGCAGCAGCAGCAGCAGCAGCAGCAGCAGCAGCGGCAGCAGCGGCAGCAGCAGCAGCGGCAGCAGCAGCAGCAGCAGCAGCAGCAGCGGCAGCGGCAGCAGCAGCAGCAGCAGCCTGGTGCCATCAGTCTGGCCTGTTCCGTTGTGGCAAGTCTGGTCCGCATTTACTTAGCGTGATGTCATGTTGACCCACTGAGTATCAGGAATGTGGTGCAGCAACATTGACAGGCAAGTGCCGTTAAGTAATGGTGATGGTGTTCATAGTGATAGTGATGATGTTGAGGAGGGTGATGGTGATGGTGATACTATGATGCTGATGCTGGTGTTGTCCTGCAAGCACTGCACTGCTCCGGCAACTCACAAGCGAGAGCCTCTCGAGCAAAAAGATCATACGGATCGGCGTCATATAAGATGCCAATTGTGACAGCGTATTTGTCCTCCGCCACCCGCCAAATGATGAACGTGAGGAGGTGTGTGGTAATGAAAGTGAAGCGCCAACCCTACAATACAAAAGGATCATGCCACGCCAACATCAGTGTTTTTTTGGTTTTGGATTTATAGCTCGACCTTACTTCAAAGCATCGCTCAGGTGAAACATTTAGCAAAAAGTTCCGCAAAAAACGCAAAACCACAGGTTAAAGTTCATTCTTTATAGCGCAGTGCGTGGTAGTGCAGCTCGCAAAGCGACCATTTCATAGCACAAAACGACCCCTACAATATGCCAGTTCATAGCGAACGCTATTCATATGCCGGAGCCACTTGTGACAGATCGCTTGCGCTTGATCAGCTGAAGGTTGGATGCGGCAGCACTTACCTTCTCCTGGCAGTAGCTGCAGGCCTGCATGAGCATGTCACCCACCCCTCCCTGCATGTCGGTCAGATGGAGGATGGGCTGGTATACGACACTGGGCATCTGCAACGTGTCAGGGCACCACAACTCGCCCTTGTAGGCGTGGTATGGTGGGCTTTACTGAGCTTTTCACACCTAAAGCCTGGTACAGCACCTAAAGTAGCCCGTGGCAAACCTAACATCCTGCTCCAGGAATAATGGCCCCTCCTGGAGACCACAGTGAGGTATGACAGTCCCTTCCCTCCGCTCAACCTGCTCTGCCTCAACCCCTACCTCCTACAACCAACACCTACAACCTCCTACAACCTCCTACACCTACAACCCACACCCCCTAGTCTTGCTCCAGCACCAGCGGCCCCTCTTGCATCTCCATCTGTAGCAGCCCTATGTCACACCACCGCCCATTTCATTACCCAAACCACCTCCCAACCAGGCCGTCTTGCAGCAAATGGTTTGAAGGATGACCCTTGCGGACTTGCCTCGCCCTCACCCCCGCACACATCCACTTCTCCATGAACTCCTCCAGCTCCAGTCTGCTTGATCAGAAAGTCTGGCCGCCCAGACCCCTCGCATGGACTGCCCTGTACATGGAAGGACACCTCCTTCCAGGTCGGCTGCTTTTGCTTTATGCAGACATTGACCACATCCGCAACTCCCGTGCCCACCACAAACCCATACCTGCAAACACACACGACCATAGAAAACACATGACTATGACGCAGCTGATCAGGCAGCAGTCAGGTGATGAGTTGTGCTCAGGTGTGGTGTGCTGAGTGCAGTCAGGTAATGAGTTGGGGTGAGCTGAGGTGTAGCGCTATACCACCCAAATGCGGTAAGGCGGGTGCAGCAACGTGCTTGGCTGTACTCTAATCAACCAGCCTTGCAAGTGCGGTATGCGAGTGTACTCCCCAATGTCACTGCACCTACACACCACTCAAACACAACCAACACTGATGACAGTCAATGGGTACACTCCCAATAAGGATTAGGGGGAATGGTAAACCAGAACACCCCTTGGCAGCATACCTCGCATTCAGCTCAGCCTCCGTTCTGACGGGTATTATCTTCCCAACTTGAGCCGCCTCAGCCCCTGCGGTAGACAAGGCGCAGTCGGGCAACACATCAACCACCCTTAGCTGGAGGTTCAAGAGGCAGCTTGTGTTCGCAAACTGCACACACTCATACACACTCATATACACACACACACACACTCAAATACACACTCATATACACCCACACCCACACACTCACACAAACCCACAGCATCTGCCATACCCATAGCTGAGTCGTACCTGCAGCAGCCATGCGCATGAGCATTGCCTCCTCTGCTGGGATAGTCACACCCCTTGTCACGTCATGCAGCTTTGCCTTGAAATGTTGAAAAATTGTTTCCAGTTCAGCTTGACGAGCTCGCAGTCGCCATTGTATTGCCTCTTGTGGCTGGTGAGGGAAGTGCTGTCAGTGACAACGCTCTTGTAGCCCCGATGCAGCAGATTGAGAACTGGCTCTGCGGCAACAAACAGGTTTTACAGCTACAAACACGAGCAGCTGTCCCAGCAGCTTAGGGAGAAGCCCTTGTTCCGTACATGCCGCCCATGATTTGTTCCGTACAGCCGCGCTCAGCACCTTCTCATTTATCAACATAGTGCTAACATGCCATGACGGACTGCACCCAATGGTGGAGTCTCAATGTGTGACAGCCCCATCGTGAAGATGAGCATGGAGCTGCCTGGACACAACAGTGGTCACATTGCAGGGGTATGGACCAGGTGTCGAGCTCTTGGTCCTCACCTGGTTGTGATGCACCACCGCCACCACCTGCACAAGGATCAGCAGTCAAGCATGCAGCATACTGGAGCCATGCACCTGTCACGTGCACAGCAATGCAAATGGTCAAGCTGCAGGGTTGTCACTACATGTGCAAGCTGACAATGCAGATGCCGTCATCCTACATGACACAACATGTGCTGCATCCAATGCAAATGCATATGTTCAACTTTCAAGTCCATTGTTTCACTGATGTTCACTGACTTCGCCCAGTAGCTTCGCTCATGTCTGCAACCGTTGTCCACGTTGCGTTATTGGCGTTATTAACCCTACATGAGCATGCGTTATTGGCAACTGGCGATGGCGAAGGCAGGTTCGCAGCTCCCTCCCTAAAGCGCGCAGAGTAAAAATAGCGTGCATACCCTAGTCATGTAAGATACGCCCGATCAGGCTAGACGATGCGCAAGAAGGGTGCGCTGAGCTCAAGCAGGGAAAGCGAGGGTGGCTCAACGCAGATGACAAAGTGGCTTGATGAGTTCTCGCTCTGGATGGGAAGCTTGGTACTGGACTGCTTGGTGTCTGGACTGGAGTTGTTGGCCTAGTTTTAGTGTGTGTAAAACCAGGAAAACCAGGATAACCCGGAAAACCAGGGAAAAAACAGGGAAATGATTAGCGCCACAGTAACCGAAGCGAGTTAGAGCAATGCAGCGAAACAGACAGCGTAGACGTAATCGTAATGCCTCGGACAGTTAGGTTGACACGCCGCCAGAACCAAGTCAGTGTAGAGAGCGTAGGGACAGACGCGGCACTCAGCTTAGGGTACTTACATAACTAACTGCTGACGGCACTAAGCACACTGCTCATTGCCTACCTGTAGAGAGCGTAGGGACAGACGCGGCACTCAGCTTAGGGTGCCGAGGTCTGCCCCTCTAACTGCCTTAAGACAGACAGTCTCACTCTCTCACTCTGCAGCCTGAGTGCTGTCAAACATGTCTCACATTCCCGGTGCTCAATATCTTTTGCACCAGGACATGTTCACAACAGTCAGGCACAGCGGAACATGCAGGCGAACGGCGCAGCGCACTGGGCCAACAACCACAATTATACATGGCACACAAAGAAGTGCAAGATGCACACCTTGATGAGGGGTGTGTCCGCTGCGGGGTTAGAGGCGGGCGCGGTCGTGCCGTCCGAAGTGGTGGAGGCGCGGCTCTACGCCCAACTTGTGCTTTGGGTGGAGGCCTGCAGCAAGAGGGCGCTGCTCGCCAGCTTGCTGTTGGGCCTCATGGTGCGCGACTCCTTTACACGCGTCACAGTACTTGCGGATGGCCAGGAGCTCTTGGAGGAACTCCCTGCTGTGGACGCGCCCATCCCGGACTTTGCGGAGCGTAACCTGTTCCTGCAGCTCGGCCGCGGTCTGCCCCCTCCCGGGATACACTCTCAGCCCAGCGCAGCCGTGGAGGATGTCTTGATCGCGTACCCGGACCTCCACGCCGAGCTCGACGAAATACCTCGCTATCCGCAAGACAGCAACACCGTCGACGTGGGTCAGACGCTGGAGACTAGCTTTGCCAACAGCCTCACCGAGCTGTTCAAGCGCAGAGTTGGGCAAGCGGTGGCTCTGGCTGGAGCCAGGGTCATCGCTGGCTCACACGAGCACCAGCGCCGCTTTGGGCTGCCCGTGGATGGCAGTCCAGCCTGGACTGAGCGTCAGCGCAGCTGGGTGGTGCGGAGTGTGCGGGGGAAGGTGGTGACATGGCTAGAGGGTCAGGGTCAGGGTCAGGGTGGGGTGGTGCCTACTGTGGCCGTGCGGGATGAGGTGACCAGGCAGCGGAGGTTGCTGGGGGTGGGTCAGGGGGTGGTGGTGAACAAAGCCTGGCGGCAGATGAGGGTCAACAGGGGCAGCCTGCTGCGCCATGCAGTGGACACCAGCAGGCTGCTGGAGGCTGCCCACGTCAGCTGGCAGGCTGACTGGGCAGACTGGCAGGCACTTGGGGGGCAGCCCAACTCCAGGCCCTACCGCCCCCCCTCCCCCTTCGCGCTCACACCCGGCTGCAGCTGCAAGGCGCACCACATCAAGCTGGACACCCGGGCCATCTATGGCCTGATGCGGGCCGCTGGCATGCTGCCAGCGGACATCACCTCCTTGACCAGGTTCAGGAATGGTGTGGCCGGGCCCAGGGACAGTGAGGTGAGTGAGCCTTGGCATGTTGCTGATGGCATGGTGCTTGAGGCATGTTGCTTGTGGCCTGTTGCTTGAGGCATGTTGCTGGTGGCCTGTTGCTTGAGGCATGTTGCTTGTGGCTCCAAGTGTGCTGAGTCGGCTGCGTCGGCTGTGTTTGGTTGCAGGTGGCCAACCGGTGGATCGCCTTCCTTCCATCCAGCATCCCGCCAGCCGTCCAGCCATCCATCTGGCCTAACGACGGGCAGACCTTCGCGCAGGTGGTCAACACGGACGGAGTCACGGTCAGCGTGCTGTTCAAGCGCCCCAAGCCAGCAGGGCCGCCCGACCAGCTGCCTCGCATGGGCAAGCAGGAGGGCGCTGTCAACCCCCTGGCGCACTTGGGCGCTGACTGGCTGGGCTGCGACCCAGGCAAGACCAACATGGCGACTGTGGCGCACGAGGAGCGATACCCCTCCGGCGCTGTGGAGTCCGTGTGGCAGCGCAGCCTCAGTTCGGGGCAGTACTACCGGCAGAGTCAGTCAGGAGTCCTACAGTCAGGAGGCCCCAACTACTTTTTAGTCATCTGACCATCAGCGCCCGCGAACAAATCACAGCGGCGAGACGGGTCTCCTTGGAACGGTGAGCCGCATCCCTGTGACCCCATCTAATTAGCGTAGTGAGCTATTTGCACAAATGGAATGTCCGGCTAACACCCAACGCGATGCAGGGCGGGCCGGGCGTGCAGGGCACCTAGACGGGGTGAATGACGCATGAATCTAAGGTATCCTCGACTATGTCCTTCACTGTGTTGCACCCGCTGCAACCACACGAAAATGGCCACACTATGTTTGTTCTGACCCATTGGCGAGTTTTTTGAAACAAATCACACGTTAAACAGCTCAGGCATCTATCAGTTTGACAGCTTCAAAGTTACATCATGTTCACCAGGCAGTTACAAGGCCATGGCATGCTATAACCCACCATGCCCGCCCCCCCTCCACCCATCATTGCAGGAGCTCATCTCTTTGAGCCTGCCCACTCCCTCCCAGCCCTTCCCCTCCCCGAGCACCACTGTGGGGTGACAGTTTAGCTATGAAGAATTACACGCAGGTGGATGGCAAACTCGGTCACGTTGTGGAGTTGTGTGACTGACTGCATGGCCTTGCCCTGAGATCGGCTAAGGGAGTTGGGGGGCCACAGACCCTAGAGAGCTTTTGGCTAATCTGGGTATGAGCGTTTGTAATACTGTCTGAGAGCTTAACCTAGTAAGTAGCATGTTGTAAGTCCAAATGGTCGAGCTGTGGCATTGCCCTCTAGGTATGGGGGGGAGGTGGGCTCATTGCCACATCGCCGCAACCGCTTTCCGATCCGACTGCTGCCGCCGACGCGCATGCTCATGTAGAGCAGCCTAAGCGACGCGGGGGGTCGCAGCGATGACTACATGCTCCGCAACGGCTCAAATTGAAATCACTAACTTTGATGCCTCGCTGAGCACGGCCTACTGACTGCATTATTGTTTAGGATAGGAGAAAGGTAGCTGGCCGGGTTGGCCACAATCTGAATATTCCTGCATAATGTTTGGCGCAGTGAGTGCAGAGTGACAGCCGTCCTACTACCAGGGGTCGGTTTCCTGCCATTTTCTGTCAGTTGGGAGCTCCTGACCTACAGCAGCTAGTTCACTGTTTGGTGGGGCTTCCCACGCCAAGGTCTCACTCTCTGCCTCCCCCAGCCCAGGGTGCAGCACCCCTGGACCCACTCCCAATCCGCCCTTCTCAGACCACTTTCTAACCTCCACTCACCCCCTCCCGCCGCCTTGGAGCCCCACCCCACCCCACCCAGCCTTGTCGCTCTTCTCAGCCCACCCGCCCCTTCCTCTCTCTGTTTAGGCCATGGGCAAGAGGTTGAGTCAGGCACATCATTACTAGAGGTGTACGGCTTGGTGCACACCGGTTCGTTCCGCAACCCACATGGCAATTCCGAGCTGTGTATGCATTGAGCACAACAAACCCCATCGCTCTAATCCTGCTTCATCACCAGGCTTTGTCAGCCAGTTAGAATGTTGCCTTAGCTGCTAGGGTTGACATCCCATTTGTGAGGTGCAAGATCCCCGCACCGCGTTGCAGTCTAGACGACAACTTCATAAACGATGTATACCTTTTCCCACGTGGAGCACAGAACATCGGCCACCCCCATGCGCAACAAGCTTCTGGGCCAGTGACGTGGACGATGGAAGTGGTCCAGTGCGTCTTGGCGGGTGGGCGTGGGGGTTGCGCGTGCTCGTCAGCTGTCACGATAACGTCTTCTCCAAGACCGCGACGAACTTGTCCTCGTCGTCCCACTCCAGCTCTTCGATGGCTTTGTTGAAGTAGGTACTGATGAAGCGCATAACGGTGGCGTCCTGCAGGGCAAGGGAGCGCGGAGCGAGGAGAGGAGGTTGGGGGACTGGGGAAAGCTGTGTCTTTTGGAATCTTCAGTGAAGTGAGGGGGGGGCACCATGTGTGATGGTGATGCCATCATCTGTGTGCACGACATGCTGGGCACAAACAAGCTGGCTTAGGCGCCACACATAGAGGAGAGGGAAAGAGGGGTGACTAGGACAGGGGCAGGATGCGTTGGGGCAGAGCAGGAGGAGGAGGAGGAGGGGTTTGAAGCGCCAGCGCTGCAGGGACCGCTACGGGCGCAGGGTAGAAGGTGAGGTGTTAAAGAGGGGCACAGCCGGAGTCTGGGGTCAGGGCTCAGACACGCACAAACCCTCAGCTCCTCCCCGGGGGGCGGTAGGCAGGGCGGCAGAGCCCCTTGCTGCCTAGCCGCCCCACCTCAGGCTTGCATGGATGGTGTGTTGTCATCATGGCCCTGTGCACCCCGTTGCTGCTGCTCTCAGCCCTGAGATGTCCATCCATCCCGTCATTAACCCCCCTTATGTGGGTCACGTGGGTTATTATAATCATAATATAAGGCACCACCTGCACCACCCTCCACCTCCTTGTGATCTCCATCACCAGCAGCAAACTCTAACCTACCCTAACCCTGTGTTGACCTAACCTAATGCTTACCCTCACCCTCCAGCACTCAGCACTGGCGTCCACCTCCCACCATCCTCCAGCCCCCTCCAGCCCTTCACCCTCCCCCTTAAGCGCTGCTGCTGCCAGCCTGATCAGCGTACACAGTGAGCCCCTCAGCCCTGGCCCAGCCCACCCTCAGCATCTCCGCCACATAGGGGACACGGGGCAGCCCTGCACCCCACCAGGGGTAGGGGAGCCAAGGGGGAAGCCTAAAGTGTGACACGAGGGAGCTGCAGGGGACCAAAGTGTGACTGTGGCATCACCTTCATTGCCAGTATAAGCAGGCCCTTCCTCATACCCCTTCCCCTTCCCCTGCCCCTGCCCCTCCCCCTGGCCCAGCCTAGCCTCTCCCCCTACCCCAGCCCCTGCCACCTTGTCTCCAGCCACCAGGTTGAAGGCAGCGCCCTTGCGCCCAAAGCGGCCAGAGCGACCAATGCGATGGAGGTAGGTCTCATATGCAGGGGTGCGCTGGTCGCGCTCTACTGGCACGTCGTAGTTGATCACCAGGGTCACCTGCAGCTCACACATACACACACACGCAGGATCACCAGGGTCACCAGGATCACCAGGGTCACCTGCAGCTCATACACACGCGCAGCAGACACTTGCAGCCACCTCCCCCTGGCTCTCACGCAGCCAGGACTGGTGGTTAGGACGCACCGGACGGCACCTACCTACAGCTCGCTGACTGACAGCAACCTGGGGTCTGCCCTCCCTCCCCTCCTCCACTGAGCAAACACCCCTCTCCAGCCCCTCAGCCTGTTTCTCTCCCTCCCCTCCCTATCCCGCTTTCCTTCCTTCTCTATTCCCTCGCCCTTTTCCTTTCCTTCCCTCCCCCTCTTCCTTCCCCTCTCCCTTCCTTACCCCCCTCCCCCTCTCCCTCCCCCTCTTCCTGTCTTTCCCCCTACATCACCACCTGGGACACATCAAAGCCACGCGACAGCACATCGGTTGCAATAAGGATCTTGGTGACACCGTCACGAAACTCCTGGACCGTGGCGTCTCGTTGGCTGTGCTCCATCTCCCCCTGACCACGGCACCCACAGCAGCAGCAGCAGCAGCAGCAGCAGCAGCAGCAGCAGCAGCAGCAGCAGCAGCAGCAGCAGCAGCGAGGGAGAGTCAGGAGTGAGTACGCACAGCAGCAGCAACAGCAGTGAGGAAGACCTAGCAGCGAGGGCAGGAGCAGCTCATCCCACCAGCACTGAGCAGCAACATGAAAAGCCGGGTGTGGCTTAAAGATTAGGGTTAGTGCAAGCCTAAACCTAGACCTGAGCCCTATATCTCCCTATCTCCATGAGAGGCCGGGTCAGGGTTTGGGGTTAGGGTTAGCAGGTTAGCAGGGCCACTTTAAGAAGTCAGCTAAACCACGTCACGCTTGCTGGTCCCTGCCGCCTGGACGCACAACATCAGCTACAACTAACTCGGACGCTGACTCAGTACAGCTACACGGCGGGTGCATGCCACATGCGGCTCCTTCCCCAACCCCTAGGCCAAGAATGACTCACAGCCCCCATGCTGTGGCCTTAACCCAGCATGTTTGCTGCAGCTAGGTCCTGGCGCTGGCAGGAAGCAAATGGTGACTAGGTCCTGGCCTGATAGGCAGCAGAGGGCGACCCACACGACCCCCAATGCCCCCCGATGTGTGTGGCCTTGTCCAGGCTTGGTCATGCCCCTGCTGGTCCACCGGCCAAGGCCACCACCCCTCCCCTGCTGCCCTGCTGCCCCCCTGTCCCCCACTGACCGTGATGCTGGTGCACTTGTACCCGTCCGCCTCCATGGCCTTGTGCAGCTGCCGGGCAGCTTCCCGGGTCCTCACAAAGATGATGGTCTGGCCCAGCTTCTCGCAGTTGGGAAAGATCATCTCCTTCAGCACCCGAGTCTTGGCTGACACGTCAGGGCACCTGGGGGGGCCATGGGGGCGGCGGGAGGGGGGAGGGGGACAGCAGGGAGGAGCTGGCAGGGAGGGGCAGGGGCAGGGTGCAGGTTTTTGGTGCACGCTGCAAGAGGGGGGCAAGGGGCAGGGTCGGCGGTGGTGAGGTGCGGGGCATATGCTTAGCATTAACTGGGAGGGAGGGGTTAGGGGCAGCAGTGGTAAGGGGCGCTCCACATGGCTGGGCCATGGCTTAGCAGTGAGCTGCAGATCATGACAACATGCGGCTGCCCCTGGCATGCATGCTGTCACTCATCCGCATCTCACTCCCTGCATATGACTAGGATGGCCTCACTCTGCTACATCACACATCACACACCTGACAATGTACTGCGCGATGACGTCCAGGGATAGCTCCTCCTTAGCCACGAACACATGGTTGGCTTTCGGGGCGATTTGCATGGCAAACTGCTTTACGTTGTCGTTGAATGTTGCGCTGAACAGCAGCAGCTGCATCTGAGGGTGTGGGGGGCAGTACAGGCAACAGGGGCAGGGGCAGGGTAGGCCAGGGTCAGGGGTCAGGGGTCAGGCCCAGGGTCAGGGTTAGAGCCAAGGTCAGGGTCAGGGCCAGGGTCAGGGTCAGGGTCAGGGTCAGGGTCAGGGTCAGGGCCAGGGGGCAGGGGCAGCTTTGGTGCCAGGGCCACCAGCAGTGAGAGCAGCAGGAGCAGCATGCGGCAGGGCCATCCCTTGCCTACCCACCGCTGGGTTCTTCTTGCGTATGCTGCGTATGAGGCGCACGCTGTCGTCTGCAAAGCCATCAGCCTTCAGCATCTCATCCGCCTCGTCAAACACCTGCACACCACAGCCACCTCCGCAATCCAGCTCACCCCCCGCTGCAACCGCCAACAGGTGCGGGCATCCCACTCCCCACCCAGGCAAGCTGTACAGCCGGCCAGTGCCCACCCCTTTGCAGCCAGCCACCAGCAGCATACCCTCCCCTGTTGACTCCACGCCAGCTGCATCTCAGCCAGCTCAGGTTTGACCCACATCCCACACCCCACCCCGCACCCCACCACCCATGCCATGTTCGAATTCTGTGTTGGATGCCCCCCGTGACCAACAGCCTCACCCAGCACGCACCTGAATAGCCAACTGCTTATCCAATCAAGTACTGAAGTGTTGGAGCAAGGTGTGTTAAGTTCAGCCTTATGTGTGACTTCTGTTTTAGGCTCCGCTCAGCGGCTTAGTGCTTTACTGGGTTTGTCCGGTGAAGCGCTGCCTCTTATCGAGGGCCTATTTCTCCTTTATTAAGTATCCACCTCAGTCTCTTTCCCAGGAACACATATTTACAGTACTAAACAGGCACAGGATCTAGTACTCTCATCCAGGACCTTAACTCTGATCTCATAGCTCGTCATTTACCAGTCCCCCTCAGGGTCGCCATGACCTGATGGGTGCCTGCCCGTTGCAGCCTTGACCCTTGTCTCACTCTCACCCTCCACCCTCAATCCCTAACCCCTTCACGCCTATCCTCCTTTCCCCGCTCCCATACCCTCATTGCCTGCCCCTACCCCCTACCCCCTTGCCAAGCACTCACCAGGATGCGAATAGCGTCCAGATTAAGTATGCGCTTGGATGCCCAATTCTTCAGCTTGCCATGCGTGCCGATCACCACCTGCAGCCAGCCAGCCGCCAGCAGCAGCAGCATGTTTGGCGGGACGCAATGCATAGTGTGACCTGGCATCGTGTGACATAATGTGTGAGGAGCCCAGGGGTATGTCGTCAGTGCGCACCACACAATGCATGAGGACTACCAGTAACCGTCAGGGTTATGCGGCAAGATGTGTCACACTGCTTTCAATAACCTTGGCGTGGTCATTCACAGCTGTGCTGGCCACAACAAGGGTTGTAATGGAGTGTCGGACTTGGCAGTGTTGTGTTGGCAGCATGGTGGCAGCATGTGCAGCATGTCAGTCAGCAGCATGTGCGGATGAGCCCAGGTCAGGCATGAACTAGCACAACTGTGTGTTGCCTTCCTATGCATGGTGCATGGTGCGTAGGGCAGCAGACCATCTGAAGCTGAGCACGATGATAGCAACGGAAGTTCAGCCGCAAGGTCCCTGGTGACCAGAGCTAGAAGTGCCCGCACTGTGAGTTGCTGTTCAAAGCTGTGGATGGTCAACAGTACGCTTACTGCTCCGCTGCCAGTGTCTTTTGACATCTGGTCCTCACACTCAATTAGGTCTCACACTCAATTAGCAAGTGCGACGCAAACCAGCATTCATTATGCCAAGCAGTTCTCATGCCAAACATCACGATGGGTGTTTTGCAAGATCTCGGCCCTGTGTCACACCTGACGTCACACCTCACAGGGGCTGGGTGTCACCCTCACCCTTGCCCTGCCCCATGCGGCCCCACGCACCTGCTCTGTAATGCGGTCCCGGCGTGACGGTCCACTGTCATCAGAGGCGGTGCTGGTGGCGCGTATGGTGGTCTGCTTGGCCATGCGTGTCAACACACTTAGGTTCTGCGGTCAGCAGCCGCAGCAGGGGCGGCAGCATCAGTATCATCAGCAGCAGCAGGCTGAAGGCCCCTGGTGCAGCACTGCAGCCCAGGGCACTGGCTCCACCCCGCTGCTGCCCCTGTGCTGCCCCTGCTGCTGCTGCTGCCGCTGCCGTTGCCCCTGCTGCCCCTGCTGCCCCTGCTGCTGCCGCTGCTGCCCTGCTGCTGCTGCCCTGGCTACTGCTGCCCCTGTCGCTGCACACCCTGTTGCTGCCTCTGGCGCCCCACTAGTTGCTCAGGGCTCACCCCCAGCCACTGGCAGCCGCTGCAGGCTCTGGTGTCACCAGCACCCCGCCTGTCCTGCAACCTCCCTGCTGCCCTCCTCAGCCCAACCGCCAGAGAGTGGCAGTTATAACTAACACAGCCGCCTGCCTGCAGCTGACCTGCAAGACCAGCTCGCGGGTGGGGCAGGTGCACAGCGCCTGGGTTTCCTGCAAGTAGGGGTCAACCCTGTGGAACACACGAGCGAGGGCAGCGGGGCAGCGGGTCAGGGCCAGGGGCAGCAGGGCAGTGGGGCATTGGAGCAGTGGGGGCAGCAGGGCTGAGCAGGTGGCATGAGGGCGTGTGCAGGCGCAGGGGCAGCACCTTGGCCATGGGGCTGTGGGGCAGCAGAGCGATAGAAGAGAGGAGAGGTCAGGTCAGCAAGGGTAAAGAGAGGAAAGGTCGGCAGTGGAGGCTGTGAGTGCGGTGAAGCGGGGCAGGCATGGGCGGCAGGGGTGGTGCTGGGACAGGTGGCTGTCTTCTTTACCCCTCAGCCTGACCTGCTGAGCATTGACAAGACGAAGCAGGTGGTCTTGCCTGACCCATTGTGTGCCTGCGTGGCAGAACGACCCAGGCAGCCAGGGTTTGACTTAACAGCAGCAGCGCTATTCCCCACCCTGCTTGCCCCCTGCCCCCCGCTTCCCCCCCTCCCTGCACGTCCCCCTCATCCTTCCATTGCCCCTCCCCTCCCCTGCCACCCCTCCCCTGCCGCCCCTCCCTTTGCCCCACCCCACCTGAGCGATGAGGTCTTTGTAGGGGGGCGTCAAGATCATGGGCAGCGTGGTGGCTTGAATACGCGAGGGTTTCTCAAACTTCATCTCTACATACAGGCCCTGGTGATAAGGAGGAGCAGGGGGCGTGGGGGGTGCCAGTCACCAGTAGCACAATGGGGGCCAACACAACATGTCCAGGGCCTGAGGTGCAAGCTGCAGAGGCTGCATGGAACTAACAGCAGTAGTGGGAAAGGGAGGGGGAAGGGGGAGGGGGAGGGGGAGGGGGAGGGGGAGGGGGAGGGGGAGGGGGAGGGGGAGGGGGAGGGGGAGGGGGAGGGTGAGGGTTGAGGTTGAGGTTGAGGTTGAGGTTGAGGTTGAGGTTGAGGTTGAGGTTGAGGTTGAGGTTGAGGTTGAGGTTGAGGTTGAGGTTGAGGTTGAGGTTGAGGTTGAGGTTGAGGTTGAGGTTGAGGTTGAGGGTGAGGGTGAGGGTGAGGGTGAGGGTGAGGGTGAGGGTGAGGGTGAGGGTGAGGGTGAGAGGGAGGCCATCTGGACTGTCACGTTGTTTGCACCTTGAGGAGGTCAGGTGCCAGCTTCAGCTCCTCAAAGCTGCTGGCTGCTGCGTAGATGTTCCCCTCAGAAACCTGCACCATCGCAGGCAGCGGTCCAACCCTGAGGGAACCCAGAGGAGGTGGGCACCCCCCAACCCATGGCCCATGTGTCCGACATGCAAAGCACACACCCATGCACACACTGCACATCCCTGATTGGCAGTAGTGGTGCCAGGACTGGTTGCAGTCCTGCACACAGTGGCTAGGGGGGAGGGAGGGGAGGGGGGTCGCCGCCTCTTTGGCTTGATGGTGGGAGCAGGCCATGCCCCAGGCCCTCCTGCCCTAGCATAGTCTTCTTCTTCTTCATTCAGTGGCTGTGGCTAGCCAGCAAAGTGCCAGAGAGTTCTCGGGGCTGGGTAGCTGGTGGCTGCATTGCAGTGGCCTAAGGTGATGAGGGTGATGAGGGGGTTGGCACTAGTCCCGGGCAGCAAGGCAGCTGCTCCTGCTGAGAAGGCCAGGGCAGTGCGGTGCGGTGCAGTGCAGGAAGCAGCAAGGCTGTGGGAGCCTGCATGCAGGCCTCCTCCGCAAGTGTGGAACGCCTGAAGCTGGTGGGTGGTGCGGTGTGGTGGTCCCAGGCTCTGATCTGATCAGGCCCCAACCAGCCTGCCTGCCTACCTACCTACCTGCCCACCTGCCTGCCTGGTCTGTTGGTGATGAGGGGTGTTGCCTACAGGGCTGGCTGGGCTGGCTGGTGAGGGGTGGGGGAGGTGGAGGTAGCGGCTGGCTGGCTGGCTGGCTGAGCCACAGGGGGGAGCCAGGGGAGGGGGAGCCAGGGGAGGGGGAGCCAGGGGAGGGGGAGCCAGGGGAGGGGGAGCCAGGGGAGGGGGAGCCAGGGGAGGGGGAGCCAGGGGAGGGGGAGCCAGGGGAGGGGGAGCCAGGGGAGGGGGAGCCAGGGGAGGGGGAGCCAGGGGAGGGGGAGCCAGGGGAGGGGGAGCCAGGGGAGGGGGAGCCAGGGGAGGGGGAGCCAGGGGAGGGGGAGCCAGGGGAGGGGGAGGGGGAGGGGGAGCCAGGGGAGGGGGAGGGGGAGCCAGGGCCTACCTTGGTGGTGATGGCGGCCTCCGGCCGCTCCCGCAGCCCCTCCGCCAGCCTCAGCGCTAGGTCTGGCGTGTCCACCTGCGCCTCAGCCACCTGGCAGCCAGCCAGCCAGGACCACAAACACATGCACCCTCAGCCCCCTGCCGGCCAGCAGGGCCGCATGCACTACCCTCAGCCCTCAGCCCTCTGGGTTCATGGGTATTGGATGTGTGTGTTGTGCAGCAGCACTGACAGGCGAATGCCATCTAGTGATGATGCTCCCAAACAGCACTGTCCCTGCCCCTGTCGCGTCCACTATTTAACACCGTCCACCTATTTAACACCAATTAACACCACACGCCTGCCCCCATCCAAAGCATACGCCTGGACCCTGATATTTGAAATGAACAGATCGTGAGAATTTGAAAGTTCCATGCGTGCAGCCGGGCAGGATAGGCAGGTGGACAGGGTGCACCAACATCACCATCCCCAATATCGTCATCACCACCATCACCGTCATGGCATTGGCCTACGTTCATACATGGTGACCATGACTGCGTTGGGGGATGCTGCCACCTGTTGCCATGGCTGCTGCTTCCTGTGCTTTAGCACCTTGTGGATGTCCGCATTCCTTGCTAGTTGTAGTGACAAGAAGACTGTATCAGGCTGTATAGTCTCAGTGCGAGAGGTGCCACCATTGTTTGCTCCAGCCTTCTGCATGCTGCTGCCTGCTGCTAAGCATTTGCTGCCTTTCTGTGCTGAGTGATGATAGCTGGGCGAACTGCGTGATGAACCAGTCACCTGCACTGCCTCGGCCAGCTGCGCGGCCAACTCGTCTGCGACAGCTATGGGTGTTAGTATTGGCAGTGAAGAGTCTGCTGGGGCCGCATCTTCGGCCTCAGGCGCAGCAACAGGCTCCACTGCGGACAGTGGCCGCTAAGTCAGGCTATCGAGTCGCATTCAACTGCTACAGTCAGCTAGTGTCGACGTACCGGCATCGCCTGACATCCCGCGGAGCTGCTGGTCACCGGATCAGGTCTTGTGCCCGCAGGCCCAGCACTTTGACTTGGATTCGTGCAATGAGAAAGCTAGCCCAGCGTGCACTGACGCAACCGGTACCGTCTTATCACCAACTACGCCCTAAGCGTCAGTTGTCAGTGTCGGTTGGCTGAACTTGTGCGCCGACACCTCATTACTTCAAGAGTACAGCGGTTGGAGTCGATGCCAGCTGGTACAAGCGTCGTAGTTGGCCTGCAATGCTCTGAGTTGCACAAGGGCGGTTCGTCGGTGAGGGTCCGCAACATCGTATGTCTTGATGCCCAGCATGTCTGCATGTGACCGGGCCAATGCCGCTAACCGCAGGTGATATACTCGTGTCAATTCCTGGGCAGACCCTCCATCATCAAGCAGCTCACCCCAGCCCCTGGGCCACAGCTACTGGCTCCTGAGGAGGCCGTGCAGCGGCTGCAACAGGCAGGTGGCAGCGCAGCAAGCAGAAGAGCTGCATTGCTGTCCTCTTCCGGCTCGCACACATTCACCAGCCAGCGCCCAATGTGAGAAGCAGCGGCAACATTGACACAAGCAGCAGCAGTAACAGTGGCAGGGACAGTAGCAGTGGCAGGGACAGTAGCAGTGGCAGCAGCAGTATCAGCATGGTGTGCGCTGCAGGTGCCATCCCATCTGGTTGTGTAGGGTCAGGGTGAACATCAGTTTAGCCTGCAGTGAGAGAGAACCCCCTTACCAGGTCTCATTTGCTCACGTGGGACATGGCCAGATGAACCCAGCATAGCTGCAACAAACATGGACATTGGCTTCACCTGCCACTGTCCAGGCAAATTGTTAAGTCTCAGAAGGCATCACGACCCGGTTACACCCCACAGAGTAGGGTTGCTGGCTCCCTCTCCGCCCCTCTCCCCTCTCCCATTGCCCATCTTCCATCTTCTACCCATTGGAACAGGGGCTTCATAGGGAGGGTGACCGCTGTGGTGCATGTGCGACCTGCAATGACTGCCCCTCAGGGTGGTGCGACCCGCATCGGCTGCTTGTGCAGAGTGTGCCCATGACCAGGGATGCGGCGACGGGTGTCGCGGTCGCAGGAGGCTCGGAGCATGGTGCGGGCGCGCAAGATGGGCGTGCGCGCCGCCGCCTTGCTCAGTGTGGACGCGGCCGCCAGCTGCCTGGTCATCGAGCAGGCAGGCGCGACACAGCGACAACAGATACCCGGTCGAAACGCTCGCCGGTCGAAGGGGCCAGCCCAGCATAAATTTCATCCTGAGACATAGTCCTGAGACCTAGCCGTGTTGATATGCCCTACAGTGCATGCTTTCCTCCACTAGGGTACCGCAAGCCGCAAGCACCCCTCCTCGCTCTGTGTCCACTTGCCTGCCCCTCCCAACCTGCCTTGGCCACAGCCCCTGGCACCCCTGCCCAACCCCTGCTGCCATTTGCCGCAGGGGTGCCCACACCACCCCCCATGCCATCACCCCCCATGCATTTGTGCTGCCCATGCCCTGCTGCCTCTGCTGCACTGCCCCAGCACCTGTGGTGAAGGGGTGGGGGTAGGGGAAGGGTGGGGGTAGTTAACCCACCTAACCCCCACCCCCACCCCCTAACCCCAACCCTAACCTAAACCCTCACACGCCCCAGCCTCTGTGTGTGTGAGGATCAAGCCTCCTCTCAGCCTCACCCTCTGCTCACTGTGTGCGCCTGCCTCGTCTCCCCTCCCCTCCCTGCCCCACCCCACTGCCGCTCAGGTCAAAGGGGTCAGCCTGCTGCAGCTGCTGACCTGCCCTGGACCGCCCCCCGGCTCCTCCATCCCCGAGCCTCAAGGCCTGCCAGTCCATGGGCAGAGTCCCACCCCTCACCCCACCCCTGGCCCCTCTCAGCGCCCCCCTGACGTTACCACCACAGCAGCAGGAGATCCCTTGCAGCCGCCTGGCCCTGGCCCTGACACCAACACCAACCCAGCAGCCCGGACAGGTCTGGCTCAGCTGCTGAGTGCCATGGGCCAACAGCTGGCGCTGCTGCATGACTCGGGTCAGCTGCATGGCAGTCTGTCCCTGCGGAATGTTGTGGTGTGTGAGGGAGAGAAAGGCCTGGTGAGGGGGAGGGGAGGGGGAGGGGGAGGGGGAGGGGGAGGGGGAGGGGGAGGGGGAGGGGGAGGGGGAGGGGGAGGGGGAGGGGGAGGGGGAGGGGGAGGGGGAGGGGGAGGGGGAGGGGGAG
>JASKMD010000016.1:3365342-3488081 GCA_030144725.1 Haematococcus lacustris
CTGTGGGTGTTTGACGTGTGCAGGTGAGGGGGAGGGGGGCGAAGGAGGGGGCATCTGTGAGGACGGGGGAGGGGCCGTGGGAGGAGAAGGGGGAGGAAGAACGGGAGGGGGAGGGGGAGGGGAGGGGGAGGGAGGAGGAAGGGGAGGGGGAAGGGGGAGGGGGAGGGGGAGGGGGAGGGGAGGGGAGGAGGGAGGGGAGGGGAGGGGGAGGGGGAGGGGGAGGGGGGAGGGGGAGGGGGAGGGGGAGGGGGAGGGGGAGGGGGAGGGGGAGGGGGAGGGGGAGGGGGAGGGGGAGGGGGAGGGGGAGGGGGAGGGGGAGGGGGAGCAAGGGAAGTAGGGGGTGAATGAGATCAGGTGAGGTCTTGGGCTGCTCTGGTAACCTCTCTCACTGAATGTGCGTTGCGAATTGCTCCAACTCCCTCTCCGCAACGGTCTTGTCACACCCCATGCATTTTTGCACACTGCACATTTCCTCAGGGGCAGGGCCAGCCAGGACGACTGTCAGAGTGCTTTCTCACCCCATTGGTAGAACCTGCTGACTGCTTCTTGTCACACCCATGCATGCTCCCACCCCATCTCCAGTGCAATGATGCACGCACAGACCAAGGCAGGGCGAGTGCTCAGCCCTGCCAACCCCGGCCAGCTCCCTACCCCCCACCTGCATGCCTCCCACCTGCTGCTGCTGCTGCAGGCCTGCCGCCCAGCCTGCTGCCCCGATCCCCCCCGCCCTGAGCCTGGTGGACAGCTTAGTGCTGCTGCCTGGGGGGGAGGCTGCGGCCCTGTCAGACCCTGGCAATGCAGCCAGCACCCGCCTGTTCCAGACTGCAGACCTAATGCTGTTGAACCGGCTGGGCCCCGCCCCCGCCCCCCTCCAGCCCTACCCAGCGACAACCTAGCGGCACTGCTGCAGCTGCGCAGCTTCATCACGGTGGGGCCAGGGGGGACGCAGGGGGAGGGGTGGAGGAGCAGGGAGGAGGGGGGAGGGCAAGGGTTGAAGCAGGTATGGGAAGCAGGGGGATAGGTTTGAGGGGAGGGGAGGGCAGGGCGGAGGGCAGAGTGGTGCGGGAGGAAGTAAGCTTTCCACTGGGTGTGGCAGTGCACAACAGCTTGGCGCATGCGGCCTCCACCTTCCACCTTCCAGCCAGCTTCCACCTTCCAGCCAGCTTCTCTTTGGCCCTGGCCTGTCGTCTCCTGCCCTGCAGGTGAACACCAGCTCCTGGCCCCCTCTCGTGTTGCAGCTTCAAGACAGCTACTGGTATGGCTTGTCCTTCACGGCCTCAAGCCTGGCGGCCTACCCTGACTCAGGCTTAGGACCTCTGAACACCTCATTGCCATTCGCCGCCACCACCCCCTCCCTGCTGACTGTTTACACCCCCCCCCCCTCCAGCCCCCCCGGCCCCACCACCTGACGCCCCCTCCCCTCTGCCACCTCAGCTTCCTCAGCTCCCCCCGACCCAACAACCACCCCTGCCTGCGCTCATTGCCCCCATCGGCCCTGTATTGCCTGCCTCACCTACCCCCAAGGGCGAAAGTCCGTCTGCCGAAAGCAACATGGCAGGACCTCTTGCAGGAGGGGTGGTCGGCGGGCTGCTCTTAGCAGCCGGGGCCATTGCCGCCGTTACATGGATGCGCGGTTCCTGGCCCTGGCCGCCCCGCGGGGTCGACAGCCCAGACCCGCCCTCAAATCGTGGGTGGAGCGCGGCGAGTCTGTTGAAGCGGTTGGCGGGCTCAAAGCATTCGGACAGCACATTGTCGCTCCCTGGTAGCAGCGCGCACAGACCCCGCCGTGGCGCCTCTGCGGCACCCAGGGATACCTTGAGGATGGAGCATGTCAACCTGAGGAGCACGGCCAGCGACGCCGATGTTTTGGACACGCGTAGCTCCCCGAACATGGCGTTGGCAAAGAGCATGACGCTGCCCGACCACGTGACTTGTGACATTGAGATGGTGGACTTCCCTCGCCGCGCAGCCACCCAGGGCAAACCTTGCCACGACGTGGACCCCACCGTCTTGGTCGACTGCGCTGTCCTCCGCCACAGTGCCCCATTGAAGCAACGCCGCCCTCGCCCGCGAGTCGCTGCCGTCCCCGCCACCCCTGCCGAGGGAAAAGCGGCCAGCGATGGCGATGCAGGGAAGAGCGACCGATCAGGGTCTGGCTCACCGGTCGCTGATGAGGGAGGTGACGGAGCTGACAAGGATCCGCAACGGCGCCTCCTGCTGCCGCCCGAACTCCAACCCGGGTTTCAGGATCCCCTGAAAGGCTCGCGCCAGGCGTCTCTTCGCTTCCACCACTCACGCTCCGCCACCCCCACTGGCCACGCCTCGGCGTCCCCCGCCCAGCCGCCCGCAAGCAAGGCGGAGCGCAAGGCGGAGAGCATGGCGGAGCGCAAGGCGGAGAGCAAGGCGGAGCGCAAGGCGGAGCGCAAGGCGGAGCGCAAGGCGGGGGCTAGACCTCAGCTCGTGCAGCTGGCAGACATAGAGAGGGAGTTGCTGGAGATCCGGGCACAGCTGGCCACAGGGCCGCCTGGGGTGGAGGCTGCCGCCTTCGAGGTTCCCTTGGCGCCTCCTGGTGCCCTGGCTGGTGCGGAGGCCCCTCAGGGAGGTTCTGACCTCAGCTCCGCCCTGCCTGGCCTGATGCTGCACGCACAGCTGGGCAGCGGCAGCCATGGCACCGTGTACAGGGCCACATGGCGGGGACTGGATGTGGCGGTGAAGAGGGTGCTGTTCCAGCAGGTGAGGGCAGGGGGAGGGGGCAGAGGCAGGAAGCAGGGGCAGGGGTGGGGAGTAGGGGTGGGAGTAGGAGAAGGGGCAGGGGCAGGGGGTGGGAGTAGGAGAAGGGGCAGGGGCAGGGGGTGGGGGTGGGAGTTGGAGAAGGGGCAGGGGTGGGGGGTGGGAGTAGGAGAAGGGGCAGGGGCAGGGGGTGGGAGTTGGAGAAGGGGCAGGGGCAGGGGGTGGGAGTAGGAGAAGGGGCAGGGGCAGGGGGTGGGAGTTGGAGAAGGGGCAGGGGCAGGGGGTGGGAGTAGGAGAAGGGGCAGGGGGTGGGAGTAGGAGAAGGGGCAGGGGCAGGGGGTGGGAGTTGGAGAAGGGGCAGGGGCAGGGGGCGGGAGTAGGAGAAGGGGCAGCGGCAGGGGTAGGGGGTGGGAATGAGGGGCAGGGCAGGGCAGGGGCAGGGGCAGGCGGTACAGAGACTTTGGAGAAGGTAGGGACTTCAATTTCTCTCGGGCTTCCCATGCGGACCACACCTCACACTGTTACCATCTCACCCTGCTGCCCAGCCCCTGCTCCCCTGCCCCTGACCATCATGCCGCTGCTCCCCTGCCCCCGCCCTGTTCCTCTGGCCTGGCAGTTGGCGGGAGGTGAAGGCGACCGCCGGCGCAAGGCAGTCCTCCAAGAGGCCAACATCACAGCCCGGCTGAACCACCCCAACATCATCGCCACCTACACATGCGCCATGGTGCCGCTCCGGGGTCCAGCGGGCTTCCAGGTGAGGCCACTGACTGCCCCCTCGTTGACCCTTGGCAGTCTGCTGCACTGCCCTCTCACTGCCCCCTCTCTGCCCGCTCGCTGCCCTACGCTGCCCCCCTCGCTGCCCCCTACGCTGCCTCATCACTGCCAACCGCATTGCCATCTCACTGTTTATTGCACTGCCCCCTCGCTGCCCTCTCACCATTGCCAGACCTCATGGGCTCAACCACCGCTGGGGCCGCTGGGGTAGTAGGGTAGGCAGTCAGGAGTCTGGAGTCTTCAAGCTGCTGCTAGCTGCTGCTGCTGCTGCTGCTGGCTGGGCTGTGGTGCAAGCTGTGCCGGCTGTCTTGGCTGCAGAGCACCCTGGTTGTGGACTGGACGCTGCTGCTGGTGCAAGAGCTGTGCAATGGCGGCTCCTTGCTGGACGAGATCCGCAGTGGCTGGTGAGCTACGGGGTGGAGGCTATGGAGGGGCAGTGGTGGGGGGGGACGGCAGTTGGGGGGCAACGGCAGGGTCTGCTGCTTTATTGAGATCAGGGCCAGTTTGCAACATGTGGCGGGTGAGGCGAGATGCGGCGGCTTGGGGGGAGGCAATGGCAGGGAAGGGTGGGCGGCGGCTAGGGTGGGCCTGGGCCTGGGGCAGCTGCTCTGGGGGGCGAGACCTTGAGCAGCATGTGGCTGCTGTGCTGCAGACGTGCTGCTGCAAGCCCCTGCAGACCTTGCCCCTTCAGCACAGTCATCAGCTGTCATCAGTTGGACATGGCTTAGCTAGTGTTCACTGCCCTGAGGACCAGTAGTCCAGCAGCCAGCATCATGGCCTGAGGCCCTCATTGATCTGCTGGTGTCAGCAACCCCTCGCCACCCCTGCCCTGTACCTTGATCTGCTGTGCCTGACCCATTCACTGCCCACCCATTCACTGCTGCTGCCGGGTGTACAGGATGGTGGACCCTGACACGCGCCAGCTGCACTACATGCTGCTGCTGCAGTACGTCGCTGACATGGCCTCAGGCCTGGTGGGTGCTGCCGGCTGACCAGCTGCGGTGCTTCGCTGCTGATCATTCACACAACTGCAGAAGCTGCAGGGGCAGGGGCGGGGGGCAGGGCAGTGGCAGGGCGGGGGGCAGGGCGGGGGGCAGGGCGGGGCAAGGTCATGACAGCAGCAGACCCCTCCAGCTCTGGCTCTGCAGTGGCCCTCACCTCACTCAAGTCACTCCTTCCTCGCCCTCACCCTCGTCCTCACCCTTGCTGGTTATATGGCCATGGGTGATACCCCGCAGGCGTACCTCCACAAGCGGGGCATCATCCATGGGGTGAGAGCACTGGATGGGTAGGCAGGCAGGGGCCCTGGCCTGACAGGCTGTGTGGTGCTGGGGGTGGGGGTGGGGTGTGGCCTGAATGGGTGAGTCACAGAAGAGCTGGTATACCTAGGTAGAGCTCCAGGTAGGTGCTGTAGGTGGCAGCTAGTGGTAGGTAGGGCTGTAGGTGGTAGGTGTGTGTGTGATAGGTGTGTGTGGGTGGGTTGGGGAGTGCAGCTTGTCCAGCTACAGGAGGGTGCTGGCTGGCCCTGCTGGCTGGCTGAGTTCAGGGGGGTGAGGGAGGGCTGGGTGTGGCTGTACTGCCTTGCAGGACTTCAAGTGTGAGAACGTCCTGCTGTCACACCGGGTCCAGGAGGACGGCAGCTGCCTGACCTTTGCCAAGGTGTGCATGCGCTGTGCTGAGTGGGGTGAGGGTGTGTGGAACAGGGCAGGGTGGGTCGGGTTGGGTCAGGGTGAGGTAGGGTAAGGCGGGGCGGGATAGAGGGAAGGGTGCGGTGGCACATCAGGCTGGGGCTCAGCCACGGTGGGTCCGAGCGAGCAGTGCAATGATTGCTCTATTATGACGCCATTGCCGTCCCGCACCCCGTCCTGGCTGGGCGCCGTGTCCAGGTCTGCGACTTCGGGCTGAGCATGACACTGGAGCAGGACCAGACGCACGTGTCCGGAGTCCGGCATGGAACGCCGCTGTACCTCGCGCCCGAGGTGCTGCAGACCAGCCAATCCAGCCGGGCTGCGGACGTGTACGCCTTCGGCATTTGCTGCTGGGAGCTGCTGCACCAGAAGCCGCTCTGGGAGCACATCGCCGAACAGGCGCGCGCCGCCGGCCCTGATAACCCAGTGCCTCAGGCCGGCTTCTTGTTGTTCGCCGACCTGGCCGGGTTGCCAGACGCCTATCCGGGTGCACCGGGAGGTGCGGACCCTGCTCTTATTCAGCAGTTTGACATGCATGCGACGCCCATGGACCTGGTCAAGCGCTCCTTCGCGCGCCTCGCCACGCGCTGCATGGCGACGGACCCGCTGTTGCGACCCACCATAGAGCAGGTATGGACCGTCATTGTCTTGTGCTCTCCTTAGGAAGTTCGACAGCACCTTGATGCCTTGACACCTCTCCCTCGAGCTCCCTCCCGAGACGAATCTTCACCTTCGTGCTTTCATGCCTAACCTGGCACCTGCCCGTGTCACCTTCGCAGGTGTGTGCCGAGTTGGACCCAATCCGCCAGCTGTGCGCGGCCGTCAGCACCGCCGCCACGGGGTAGCGTGACAAGCGCCGAGGATGGCTGCGCCTCGTCTTCAAACTCGTCATCGTCGAGAATGGCCCACGCTCTGGGCGCCGCAGCGACCAGAAACCATGAACCTCCTGGTTAGACGGGTGAGAGGGTGCAAGGAGACCCGGTCTGGCATTGCCTGCGCCGCTAGACCTGCTGCGCTTGTCAGCCAAGTCGTGCCGGAAACAGCTCCAACAATAAGCCACGCCACTCGCCCTGATCGCTAGAATTACGAGCGGCATGCAAGGCGACTAAGTAAAAGGACTCCCAGCTGCTGGGCGGGCAGCACCAGCTGTCCCGGCCAGTGCCAGCATTTGGCTGGCGACGACATGATGCAGAGACGGTTTGCCACCAAGAGGGTGGCAAGGACGATGTGGGTCAGTGACAGACATTGGCAGGTGTGTGGGTGGGCAGGCAATAAAAGTGTTTGGCCACTGAAGGACTCGCACACCTGGTCTGGGTCCAGTCAGCGATACTGCCATGCTGTCCTCCTGGCCTGCTTGCCATCAGCGACCCACCTCACCAGCATCTCAAGGTGTGTGCGCCCAAGGGGTGCCAGTGCGTGTCAAGGGGGTTATGTCTGGGGAGAGAGGAGGGGGCTGGGCGGGCATTGCCGCTGAACAGCCCAAGTGGGGCGGCTCTAGAGTGGTGACGGGGTGAGGGGGGAGGAATAAGACCTGCTCTCATGCGGCCTTAGGGCTCCTGGAACTGGCTGTGAGGGACCCAGCACTGGGTCACACCATTGTCTTTGTTAGCAGCACCATTATCATCATCACTCTATTTGATGGCACTGGGATTGCAAGCTCTAGGCATGATGAAATGCGTGGAAAACAGCACCCTTGCACAATTATACACCTAATTATGTCACTCACCAGCCACAACTTGACCCTACAACAGCGTTATACAGCAATGACGGGTGGCTGTCGCTTGTTCCCTGCCGGTCAGCTTGCACTCCATTCCTATCATTTAATGCAGAGGGCAGGGCATCCCTTCCTTTGTCAGCAGGAGCAGCAGCAGCACTGTCGCTGTCATCACAACATGGCACTTGCCAAAGTTGGCAATGCTGGCGACTCTACACCATCAGTAGCAGCGCCAACATCAGGTGATACTAGTGAAGACAGTATAGCATGCTTACCGAAGTAGCTGTACGCCACCAACCCCTCCTAGGCTTGTGGCCACTAGCATGAGGCGTTGCATGAGCGTGCCTTGTGACGCTGGGCTGTCGCACATGATGCATGCATGGACAGGGGCAGGGGCAGGGGCATCATCCGCCCTCTCACGAGTGGGGGGGAGGAAACAATCACGGCAAAAGCGTTGCATGTGGTAGTGCATGCTGGCATGGCTCCTAGGGCATGGCATGCTGGCATGGCTTGTGAGGCTGACAGGCAGTCAGGAGATGCAGGCTCCTCGCTGCCTAGCTGCTGGACATTCTCCCCTCCCCACGGCCCCCGTAGACGTGATAAGTGTTAAGTATGTCAAGTAGCGCGCTCCAGGTTGTATTTGTGGTCATGATGTACAGTCCACACTGGGCATGACTCTGTAGCAGCACATGAGGTAGAAATTGATGCTTGCTCACTGTTTTCATTGTTCTTACTTGCTCTCAATGCAAGGGTGTGCGCGATGAGTAGGGAGCATCTGAGCCCGTGTAACGTTGCATGTCAAGTGTGTATTCTGTAGTGATGCGCTGTGTCGGGGATTACGTTACCAGACCTCGTCACCAAAGTGTGCCGCCATTTGTCCACCAAACTCGTATCAGCATCAGCCGGTCCCAGCTGAGAGAGAACCTACCCCTGGTAATCAAAACGACGCCGCGTCTAAACCACGTCGTTTCTATTTATGTTTTGCACAACCCTTGATAGAGGACTCCGTCAGCTATGCGGTGCAACTTGTATCATTAAATACTGTGCAGTGTGCTGGGTGCTATGGCGGCTCAAATCTCCATATTCAAATCCATGCACTTTTTGCTCATGCGGGCCTCGCCGCGAGAGACCGCCGCGACCGACGTGGCCCAGGAGCACCTGCACATAGTGAGGGACAGTCGCCGCAGTCAAAACGGTGCACATGGCATGCCAAACCGATGTAACGACGCCCCTCCACCCATGCTCGGAAATATGCAAGGCTGCTGCGATGCTTGACCCCTTCGTGAGCAGTACTGTTGGCCTGGCCACTCTGCGATGCCTCACAAGGTGTGTAGGCCATTTCTATGTTACCTTGCTCGACATGTTGGGTCCGGTCCCTCCCGCCCGCCCCCCGCTTGCGTGTCGAGCTCGTGTCCAGCTCCGCTATGGCCCCCTGCTGCTCAGATGGAGGGGTGAGCATGCCAGGGGATGCACTAGCACCAGCTGCCAGCTGCTGCCAGGGGGGGGCAGCAGGAGGGGTGGGCAGCCCAGGGGCGGCACCAGCACCAACACCAGCACTTGCACCTGCCCCCTGCTCATCCCCATGCAGGCCGTCCAATGTGTTGCGAATGTGGGCCATGACAAGACCCTTCAGCTTGGGCTTCAACCACCCCTTCATGACCTCCTGTTGGTGGAAGCGAAGGTAAGCTTGCAGCTCCAGATAGCTTCTGAGCCTCCTCGACAGTGGTGTGGCTGTAATCGCGCCCATCGTAGGTCAGAGCATATGCTGCTTCCAGTCTATGCTGCCCCTCATGGTCCCCCACATCAACCACCACCTGCCCCACCCTATGAGTTGCTGCTGCTGCTTTCATCTCCGCCTTTGCTGTCCGTCGTTCCCTAGATGCTGCTGCCTCCTCACGCCGCACTTCCTTTCGTAGGCCTAGCAGCCGCTGTGCAAAGTCAAGCACGTCCACGCCGTACATGGCACCAATGTGGGTACGCATGGACATGAGCTCAAGCAGAGCTGGTAGCTCCATAAACATGCCCGTCCCATGCTTGAGTAGCTGCAGCAGGGACTCCACAGGGGCATTCGATATTGGGCAGGCATGGTAGTACACCTCCAGATGCGCTTGCAGTTGTTGCTGGTCCTGCTCACTCAACGCGCGGTCGTCAGCCATGGCACGGATCTGATCTTCATGCTTCTCCCATGTGCCATGTGCCATGGGGCTGGGGCTGGTAGGGGCGGTGGGAGTGCGGGGCTGGGGGTGGGAGGAGGTGGGTGAGGGTGGGAGGGCGGGGCTGGGGCTGGGAGGGGGTGGGAGGGAGGATGGGAAGGCGGGGCTGGGGCTGTAAGGTGGTATGAGGAGGTAGGAAGACTATGCTAGGCCAGGGAGGGGTTGGGGGAGCAAGGAGTTGCGAGGGGATGCGAGGGGTGCTAGGGGGCAGGGTCCAGGCCGTCGGAGTAGGCTAGTCATTACTGCAAGGCAAAGTCACGTCGCGCCAAAGTCATCTGCAACAGGCCTAGTCAATGAAATGCGATGCTTTCTTCTCCAACAGCTGTGTCGTTGAGTAAGGAACAGAATAATAGAGCCAAAGTCTAGATATTCACTGTGGTCAGCTCACAACATGCCAGTTTGTGGAAGGGGGTCCCTTGTTCTGTGTGACAGGCTAGAGAAACGCACCTCCCACTTACGCGTTTGTTGCAATGCAGCTCTATTTCTTGCCCAACGATGGTCCTCCAAGGCCGCCTGCACTAATGAAAGGCTCGCGCAGTGAGCCTGGCGGGCTGAAACGTGATTGTACTTCCGGCTCAATGCCAAGCGCAGTTCTATCATTGGTGTCGCTACTCACCACTAGAACAATCGACAGTGAGCAGCTGAGGTGTGTCCGTGATCGCTTGCGCCGGCATGGCCTCACTCGCAAGAGGTAACTCCCCGCTTGCCAGGAGACGCACGTCAATTCGCAGCTGCCAATGTGATGAACGGTATCGTAAACGGTGCAGTATTGAGCGAGTATTTGCATGAAGATTACATTGGGACATCCTGAGTCAGCACCTGAGACTCACCATTGTTTTGACTGCGGCGACTGTCCCTGACTGTTTGCAGAGGCTACTGGGCCACGTCGGTCGCGGCGGTCGGTCGCGGCGAGGCCCGCATGAGCAAAACTGGCATAAATTTGAATGTCAAGATTTGAGCCGCCATAGCACTCAGCACAGTGCACACTATTTAATGTTACAAGCTGCACCGCATAGTTGAAAGAGTCCTCTATCCAGGGATGTGCGAAACATAATAGAAACCACGTGGCTGAGACGCGGCGTCGTTTTGATTACCAGGGGTTGGTTTCATGTCATTTTCTGTCATTTTTTGTTAGTTGGGGTCGCCTGACTGAGACTCTCAAGGTAGAAGGAGCCCAGGCTGGAACAAAGCTTGCGGGCCTCGCTCCTTCAGCCCAGTGTGGTATTATGCGAGGCGCGTCAAAAGCAAGTGGCTGAGTAAGCGATGCCATGCAATCAAAGTATATTGCGCGAGTCGTGTCTTGGGACCGGCTGACTTACACCGTCCAGCGTCCACCTTATCCCCAGTCCATGATGTGACATGCCAGCATAGCTGTTGGTGCTTAGGGTATGAAGCTCAAGCGCCCTGGTGTCAGGGGACCCCAACTAACAGAAAAACTACCCCTGGTAGTAGGACGGCTGTAACTCTGCACTCCCTGCGCCAAATATTATGCTAGATGATTCACAATGTAGGCAACCCAGCCAGCTACCCCTCACCCACTTTATATAATTATCCAGTCAGTAGGCCGTGCACAGTTAAGCATCAAAGTCAGTAATTCAAATTTAAGCCGTTGCGGAGCATGCAGTCATCGCTGCGACCGACAGCGTCGCTTAGGCTGCTCTACATGAGCATGCGCATCGGCAGCAGCAGTCGGATCGGAGAACGGTTGCGGGAATGTGGCACGAAGGCGGTTGGCAGGTTCGGTTAGAGAGGTGGCCGCTACAGCCTGTGTCGCGCACTCCACAACCTGGTTCTGCGCTGGGTGCTGTCTAACTATGCCACCTATGTCAACTATGTCATCGCTTGCGCTTGGCAGCTCTCTTGGGCAGCTCCAACCCAACAGGTGGGGTACGCGTGGAAAGCGTGCAGCCAGGAGCCGGCGCAGCTGCACCTAGCTTGCTACCTTGAGCTGGAGCAGTGGCGATTGCAGCTAGAGCCAACTGATACATGTGCCGTAAATCAGGTGATGCCGTCGGCCCCTGAGGCGACTCGACAGGGGGTGCAAGTATCTGCCCCCCTGGGGCTGTGCCCCACGAGCTGCGGCCCTGCTGATGGGGGGGCTGCTGTGGGGGGGGCTGTGGGGGCGGGGGGGGCTGTGGGGGGGGCACACCTGCTGGCACAACTCTGCTGCACCCTGCTGCTGCTGCTGCTGCTGCCACCCGCTGTTGGCTTGCATGGTCCCCCACATTCACCACAACCACCCCGACACTGCACGCAGTTGTTGTGGCTTTGCGTGCGGCTCTGGCTGGTGCCCTGGCTGAGGCTGCATCCACCTCCTCCATCCGCACCGCAGCGCAGAGCATGGGTGTCCAGCCTGCCATAGCCACCCTCAGCACACCGCTGTAGCACCTCTGGAGACACCCGGTGCTGCATCAAGATGTTTAGTAGCTGCTGTAGATGCCGGGTGAGCCGGGGGCCGGTTGGACGGCAGCGGCGGACGTTGCGTAGCTCATAGGACAGCCGGCGCTTGTCTCGCTGCAGCAGCTTGATTGCATGGGTGCGCTCCTCAACCTGCTGCTCTAATGACCCATTCTCACCCTGCAGCCCCTGTTGTTCTGCCTGCAGCTGCTCCATGTCTGCCTGCAGCAGCTGATAACTTGTCACCGCATCACTGAGGTGCTGGTGGAGCCGCTCAACCTGTGCCCGCAACTGCATGGCCTCCTCAAGTGCCTTGTTCTTTTGAGCTTTCAAGCCACTAGGGCAGCACTTAAACCCTGCCTTGGGTGAGGCATGTAGCTCTTGCAGCTGTTGACGCTTCTTCTTGCTGAGCCTCTTACCCACCATGGTGGTGGCTATGGCTGGGAGGGGGTGGGAGGGGGTGGGAGGGGGTGGGCTGGGAGGGGGTGGGCTGGGAGGGGTGGGCTGGGAGGGGTGGGCTGGGAGGGGGTGGGCTGGGAGGGGGTGGCCTGGGAGGGGTGGGCTGGGAGGGGGTAGGCTGGGAGGGGGTGGGCTGGGAGGGTTTAGGGCTGGGAGGGGGTGGGCTGGGAGGGGGTGGGGTGGGAGGGTTTAGGGCTGGGAGGGGGTGGCCTGGGAGGGGTGGGCTGGGAGGGGGTAGGCTGGGAGGGGGTGGGCTGGGAGGGTTTAGGGCTGGGAGGGGGTGGGCTGGGAGGGGGTGGGGTGGGAGGGTTTAGGGCTGGGAGGGGGTGGCCTGGGAGGGGTGGGCTGGGAGGGGGTAGGCTGGGAGGGGGTGGGCTGGGAGGGTTTAGGGCTGGGAGGGGGTGGGCTGGGAGGGGGTAGGCTGGGAGGGGGTGGGCTGGGAGGGTTTAGGGCCTCGTCTGCACAGATTGCACAGATTGCATGTCCTGGCCTTGCACCATTCTGGTGTACATGATGTAACTTCAAAGCTGTCTAACAGATAGAGGCCTGGGCTGTTTGTTGTGCGATTTGTTTCAGTAGATGCGCCAATGGGTCAAGAACAAACATTTCATAGCCATTTTTCTCTGGGTGCAGCGGGTGCAACATAGTGGAGGACACAGTGGAGGAGGGGGGGTGTATGCCGGTGATACCTTAGTGTGCGCCGACCAGAATGGTGTATTCGACGGAAGCGAGTATGAAACAATGTTTCATTCACCCCGTCTAGGCGCCCTGCACGCCCGGCAGGCATCGCGTTGGGTGTCGGCCGGACATTCCATTTGTGCACAATCAGCTCACTACGCTAGGCAGATGGGGTCACAAGGATGCGGCTCACCGTGCCAAGGGGACCCATCTCGCCGCTGTGATTTGTTCGCGGGCACATGTGGCAGTACGCGAGCAAAGAACGCAATGGCTTGCGCTGAAGGTCAGATTACGCGCACTGATTTGCGGCTACCAATATGATAAACGCTATCGAAAACGGTGCAGTATTGAGAGAGTAATTGCATGCATATTACCAACCCCATGTTGGGGCGGCCTGACCTGGTGTTTTATACATGTTACTTTTGCTTCTACATGTGGACCAGGGCAAGAGCTGGTTGCAAATAAAAAATGACCGCGGGCAGCAGTTGCAGATGATGGTGAAAAGTGCAACTGACATGGGCGAAGCATTTCTTAACAGCCAGAATCCAATGACATGCAGGAAAAACACCCTGCCATTGTGCACTGCCAATCGTCGGCACTTAGCTGCGTCAAGGTACAACTGTCATCTCAATACTCCTGGCAGCTAGCTGTGTACATCAAGGCCACACGAAGCATTCCCCCAGCTTTCCAAGGAACAAAACCAAATTATATCGCCCCACCTTCAGAAGGGTGGGGGACAGGGAAATAGGTATTGGCCTAGAGAACAGATCCGAATGTCAAGAAACACAGCCCCTGAGTGTAGGGGAGGCATGTGGTGTGTGTACACCTGCCACTCCCCCCATTCTGAAACCATAAAATGTATACCCCTGCCCTCACCCCATTCTGAGTATATTCAGTCCTAACCCTCGGACCACCCTAACCACTCTCCACCGCTGTCTGCTGCTAGCAATTTTGGGCATCTGCGTCCGCATACCATTTACCCTTGGCCCGCTCAGCGGCCAGGTTGGGACTGCATGGCGTGCCTGGCCTCGTGACCAGGCCCGCGGTGGCCAGCCTGCTCCACGCCTGCTTGGCCACTGGGGACATGGACATGTACAGCGCTGCGGGGTAGGTGGCTAGGTCCAAGGAGCTGCTGCCTGCTGGCACAGCCTGTGCTGCCTTTGCTGGGGCAGGCCTCAGAGCCGCTGGAAGGCAGGCGAGCTGAGAGTGGACCAGGGAGTCCAGGCTGGAGGGAGGCGGGTGGGTTGCTTGGCTATAAGGTGCAACATCTGGGGCTGCCCCAGCAGCAAGCGTTGCTGCGCCTGTGATGCATTGGTGCTGCTGGTGGGGGGTGGGGGGGTGGGGGGGGTGCGTTGTGGAATGGCTTGACTTGCCATGGCATGGAAGGAAGGGCACCACGGACGCCCTGAAGGGGTCGTCACCACGGAACTGAGGTGGTATTGCGGATGGCAGACTGGCTGGCAGGCTGTCCATTATGTTGGGCTTATGTTGAACAAGAAGCGCAGCTGCAGGCTCAACAGCAGTTGCAGCTCCATTCTGGCTGGCAGCAGCTGTGGTGGTTTCGTTTTGGCTGGCAGTGACAGTAGCTGAGGTGACAGGAGTGGTGGTGGTCGCAGCACCTGATGGAGTGGCTGATCTGTCCGACAAAGACTGCTGCAGCTCTGGAGGCTGGTCTGTTCTGGAGGAAGCGCTGACAGTGGCTGCAACCTCCTCAAGGGCCTGCCCTAGATCATCAGCAGGGTCGAGGGGTAAGACTGCGTTGGGAGGGCCATATGGATGAAAAGATGGGTGCACGGCTCTGCTGGGGTGATGGTGTGAGGAGGGAAAGCGCGAGGTGTTGCCTACATAGGCTGCACGGGGTAGGTGGAAGGTGAGGGAGGAGTAAGGGCTCAAAGCCAAGGGAGTGCTGGCTGGGGTCATGGGGCCGGCTGTGCGGGGGGGGCAGTACCTGGACAGGGGCACGGCCAGGTGTGGTTAGGTGTGATCAGGTTGCAGGTGTGGTGCAAGTCATCTTCTCTAAATGCCCTACACTATGCACAAGGTCGGCTGAGCATATGATGGTGAAAATGACAACGGTCTGCACATGCTTGGTGGGGCGGAGGTGACTGCAGATTATGCATTATGAAGATATTGGCACACGCCTTGTGACGTCATGGTTGGGTGGCATACTGCAGGCTTAGCCAGTGGCAGGCCAGATGCAACGATACGACCTGGTCATAGGACACCTTGACACACAGCGCTTGCATGGTTGGCAAGTCCACATGGAGCAAGTGCCATGCTGTGCCAGAGGGTTTGTAGCCAGGCAGATGCTGCGCTTGACCATGATTACCAGGAGGCAGGGCACAGCCATATCATAGGCATGCCAAGTAAGGGTGACAATGACACCAGTAGTGGTGGTAACAACAATGATGTTGACAGATTAAGAGATGCCCAGGGGATGCTCAGCTTACCCAGGTGCCCATGCCTGGGGTGCCATGTCTGCCAGAGTGACTGCCGCCTGGCTCAGAGAGCCACCAGACTGGTGAGCCAGGCCGGCAGAGACCAGTGCCATGGGGGATCCAGAGGCATATGGGGTCACAGGGCTGGGGGGGCTGCCGGCAGTCGGCATGCTTGTTGGATGGGGCAGACCATGCCTGCAGGCAGGGGGAGGTAGCATCACATAGCCATCTGGTGACTCCCACCAGCCATATACATGAACAACACATGAAGCCGGCCAATGTTTTCTAGGTCCACATGAACTGCAGTGAGTGTGCTGCTGCCCGCTAAAGAAGGGTGAGAGGGAGCGAGGCTGGCACTTAGGTATCGCCTGGGGTTCAACTTGTCGGCCTGGCCCCATACCAGCCACTCACCCAGCCATGTGCTGCCTGTCCAGCCACTCCAGCACCCCAAGGTTCGGGTCCACTGTGTCCATGCCTGCTGCTGTTGGCCTCACAGCTGCTGGCATTGGCCAGTTCACTGCAGTGCCTGGTGGCGCCCAATAGGCTGGGGTGCGGCTGGCATGCTGCCAGGCGCTGTGAGTGCGGCTAGCAAGCTTGGCTGCTGCACCCGGCTGCTGGCGGGGAGCAGGACGGTGAGCAAGGCTACGGGGGGCTGGGGTGCTCTGCTGGGACACGTCCTGCTCCTCGTCAGAGTCTAGGCACACCAGCTGGGCAACAGGTGGGTGGGTACCTGGGGTCATCACCCACACCCACATGTGCCACTTGCCATTAGGAGTTTAGGGTTAGGGTCAAGGTCAGGGCTGCAGCTCACATGCTCCCAGGAACCCCCTCCAAGCATGACTAGGTCTGCTGTGTGCGCCCATGCAGCATGCGTTCTGGCACTTGCAATGTCACACTGAGTCACTCATCGCACCTGGGTTGCTGGGTTGCTGCTGCACGGCTGAGGGTTGGGGAGAGGGATCCGGGGTGTTGGCGTGGTGACTGCCTGGCTGATGGGGGGTTCCTGAGCAGGCGTCATAGCTGACTTGATCAGAGCTGGCGGTGGGGCTGTACTGCAGTGCGGGGGACGTGCTGGGGCCCAGCCGGGCGGCCGCCAAAACTGCGTTGCCTGAGAGCAGAGAGGCAGACAAGGACAAAGCCTGAAGATGAGGGATGCTGACTCGCCTGAAGGCAGACTAGGCACAGACAGACAGACAGGCTTGCCAACAGGCAGGCTAGCCAACAGGCACGCAGACCTGCAGACTGACAGGCAACTGAGCACCCAAGGCCCAGGCCCAACAGCCTGTAGCACAGCAGCATGTGTGCCCTAGGCAATGCTGAAGCTGTTGTTTACATCAGAGCATGTGTTTCATGCCAACATCGATCGCCTGACTCTCGCAAGGGGGGAGGGGTAGGAAACTAGGCATTGGTACCGGCTGTTTATAGGGAACAACAGCTCGGACTACAGATAACACAGCCTCTGCCCATTAGCAGGGGAGTATTGTGGCTGACAGGCAACAGTACGGGGGGTAGGCACCCGGAGCCTCAGGGTCACTATTGTAGACGTAGTAGCTTGTGAGGCTGACAGGCAGTCATGAGAGGCAGGCTGAAAGCACACAAAGCGCAATGAAGCTGCGCCACATGTCTACACTCTCTTGTGTCTGCAGCATGTCAGCAGAGGTGCAAGGCACATGCAGTGGCACCAGCGCCCTAGGCTGCTCAGGTGCACACACCCCGCACCTGAGATGGCAATTGCATGCTGCCTGGCTGTTGGACTGCTGCGGCTGACTTGATGAGGCTGATTTGTTAAAATGGTGCCTGCATGAGCATAAGCATACAGTGCCTGCATTAGTTGTGCATGAGTTGAGACATCGTAACAAGTGCAAACCCTAACCATGTAAGATACGTCTGGGCTGGTCCTGCTGCCGTACGTCACAAAAAGAAAAGGTGGCTCGATGCAATCTAAATGTTGGGCTGGATGTTTCCTCACTCGCGGAAAGGTAAGAGGCTACAGAAGCGGGTAGAGAAGTGGGGTTTTGTGATGTCCCACACCAGGGTTCGAGCCTGTCCCCACGCCTCCCTCAGGTCAGCCTTCCCCAGCCCATGGAGCAGCCCCCTGGTCAGCTCCAGACAATGCTGCCCCTAGTTGTAAGGGAGACATGTGCTGTTGTGTCAAGGCAGGGTCAGGGTCAGGGCAGCACGCTTTGGGATGACAAGGCACCTGGAACACTGTTCTGCCGCCCATTGTTGTCACTAGCGCTTGCTTCTGATATAGGTGGTGTGAGCAGGGTGCTGGCGGGAGGGGGCCAGGTGATGCCCGGGGCTGCCCAGCGGCGCGCCTCGTACTTTGCCCGGATAAAGTGCTCAAATGCCATGCTTTCCCTGCATCATCGCACAGGTTTGAATAGTTCAGTGAAACTGGTGCAATGTGCCCTTGAGTATGTCAATGGCGAAGCTAGATGTTGCTATTAATGGTAATCTCTGCATTCGCTTTAGGCTATTCTGGCAGTCCTAGCATGACCTTTGCACACCATGACCTTGGGCGTCCTAGCATGACCTTTGGCGTTGAGGCTGCCCTTTTTGTGAAGAAAAGCTGCTACATTGATATCTGCTGCCTGTAATCATGGTGCTATGTACTATCCTATGTATGTCTGTATTGCGCTTGTCAGTGCCTTCCACTCAAGCCACCTTGCAGGACCAGCTCACCGGTCAGGCCTGGGGTGCCCTGGTCCAAGCTGGGCTTCAAAGTACTGGTTGGCTGCCACGTTGCCAGTAGTCTCCATGAACGCAACTTGCGCAGGAAGCCAGGTGTCCAAAGTAACGCTGCGTACCTGCAGGCCATGACAACGGCACATGGCAGGTGCAGTACATGACCTTGGACAGGCCATGACCATCTGCCTTGACCCAAACCCTTCCCTTTTCAATGCGAGTCACTGACAGTTAGGGCAGTGTAAGGGGCGGCATGCGAGGACGACTGGCCATGGAAGCTTAAACCAGGCCTCCAGCATCAGGGATGGGACGGCTCACTGCGGGGTCTGCTCACCTTTGAGATGTGGGTTCCCAAGCCCCTGTGGATGCCTGCACACCGCATGCACAGGAACACACCGCAGCTGACGCTGGCCCAGGTAGGCTTGGCAGCTGTGCCCACAGCCTGGCAGTCCGCGCACACACTGTTGCCTGGCTGTGCAAGCAGGCGCTGCAGGCGCTCAGCCAGGCGACTGGCCTCCACAGTACTGACGGCTGCCTTGGCATTCACTGGCACTGCAGAGTCTGCGGCTTGGCCGTCCTCGTGGAGCTGATGCGCTGAGGAGGGCATGCCAGGCATTCCATCGTACACTAGGCCCATCATGGGCTTCCCGTTCGAAACCTGCGGGGAGGATGCCAGGCATTGATGTTACTGTGCAACAGCAAAGCCCTGAGCAAACATTAGGTGATAATGGTGACATGGCTGACGATAGTGGCAATAACAATAATGGTGGTGCTAATAGAGAAGCACTTGATCAGGCGTAAGATGCGATGGCGTGTCAAGGGTGACAAGTATGCCATGGTAGGCAAGGGCAGCTAAGGAGTCTCTTAAGAGTGGGTGCGTTCTCCACGTGCGCAACTCTCAATGTGCCTAGTCTCACAAAGCTGCAGCTTACCTTGACATATGCCTGCTGTGCATCTGTCTGTTGGGCCTTAAGGGCTGATGCAGCAGCCATGACGGCAGCTGGGTCAGTGCTGCTGTCGCCTTGTGCAGGGTGTAATGGCCGGGCGACCCACTGCTCAAAGTGTTGCCGCATCCTCTCTGCTAGTGCCAGCCGCATGTTGGCCAACGCTGGCAGGTCCTCAAGGAGACCAATCACAGCTGAGGATCTGCAGATCATGAGCCGACAACATCATGCGGAGTGACAGCCAGCCATGCATCAACATCCAAACCTCACCCGTCCAGGCTCGCCTGATGAGGGCCCGCATGGCCTCACTGCTCTGGCACACCCCATATCACTCACAGACGACTCCCAGTCGACCTGCTAGGCCAACAGCCTGCACTGAAGCCTGGGCCATGGGATCCCCATGTCCTCCCCAACATGAGCCTACCACAGGGTCCCTCTATTTTGCTATGCGCCATGACTGTCAAATGCACCATGCAGCAACGTCACGAGCTGCCACACCTGAAATGACTTGACTGTAGTTTGGGACCTAATATGGTGCCCTCGTGCCCACGCCAACTCCCACAGGCCCAATGCAGCCAGGCAGCCCCACACGCAGCGGCCTCAGAGCCTGGGCCCAGTTCTTACCCCCTGGCCAAGCTCAGCAAGCACAACAAGGCTGAGCAGGCAGCTGAGCCCACCCAGCCCATCAGGGGCACAGATTAAGGCAAGGGCAACATTCTCAAAACTAAACCAGCCCCGCAGCCGGGCGGGTGGGTAGACAGGTACAGCAACGTAGCATTCAACATGCAGCGTACTGGGAAAGTAAGTAGTACCCACTGGAGCTGTGGCGGCCAGAGCAGCTGAAGCTACCTAACGAGGGAGAGTAGTGTGGCACAGTAGTGTGTGCCTTGGTTCCAAGCGGTTGTCAGCTTGCATCAGTGCATATATGTCATGCGAAACTGGCTAGTCGCCCCTAAGGGTATCAGGCAGTAGTGCAGGAGGTAGGCACCCGCAGCCTCAGGAACACTATTTTAGACGTAGTGTATCATAAGGTTGCCACACCTGATTCGAACATTTGACCCCACATCCTTGCCATCAGGGCTGATGTAATCAAACTTCTGAAGGCATTGCAGCAAGGGTAAAAGGGGGAGGGCCATGCTGGGGCAGCAGTCTGCTCCTCTCTTTATCAGGAATTCCAACACCAGCAATGCCTGCAGCGCATGGACATACCGAGTACCATGGTTGCGTGCCCAAAGCTGCACGGCCAGAACACATTGCACCCTACCTTGTATACATTGCGCCATCGCTCTCCTGGTGACATGAGGCGATACTCCAAGGCAGCCTGTGCAGATCAGGCACATTGCAGGATCAGTGACCTTTACTGGCTTGGAGACCTACAAGTACAGTGAGAAATTGTGCAACCTCATTGACTGCCTATTCACAGTATACCCAGGTGCTGAGTATCTCACAGCCCTGTCAGCATTTGAAGAACATGGGGTCTGTCCCGCCTAAATCCCTAGAAACGCTGAGCCTCATCCCGTGTAGCCTGAGCAAAAGCAGGAGAAGTGAGAGGCAGGGCTATCTTATTTTGTTAGGCACATGCAATGGAATGATGATAGTGGTGCTGCTGCTGCTGATGACAAATATCTGTGCTGATGTCGAAACTGATGATGAAGTGGGTTGCTTGGCTTGTCACGGCTTCCCAGCCGCTTGCAGGTGTCTGTGCTCACAAATATGCTGTGAGCATCCTCATCATCATAAGACAATTCGGCTAGCGCGTTCAGCTGTGCGCCAGTCGGTCCCCTGGAGCAAAAGCACGCACACTGAGTCTACAATGCATCCACCCCCTGCGATGCTTGATACCGTTTGCTGTGCTAACCAAGCAAGGTCTCGTGTTGCCGAGCGAACTTGGCGCTCGGTTGGGCTGAATGGCTTCGCTTTTCCTTCGCGAACTGCCGTAATGTAATCTTTAACCCACAGCTTTGCCGCTACCAGCTTGCCCTTGACACCTTCCTCAGTCTCCATTTCAGGCAGCTTTGTGATGTACAAGCAGTGTGCAAGCCAGGAACTGCATGGGGTAACTGTTTGGGTAACCGCTGCGTGGAATGGCCGGCCTACTGCAGACTGCATTGGAAGAGGGTTGTGCAGCTCCGTTGCACACGGCTATCCATGGAATGAGTCACATTGGCAGAGATAGGCAGCCTGCTAATAGGCAGTGCTATGAGACTTGGTACACATCTCGGGGATGTAAGAATGGGGGACGAACAGCTAAACATGAGGAAAGACTGGGGTCAGGGGATATTGAAGATTAGTACTGAATGACTATATACAGTATTGTCATGTTATGAATACAATACTCGGGCGGCCACAACTGAGACCAACTGAAAGCAAACCGACCCCTGGTAGTAGGACGGCTGTAACTCTGCACTCACTGCGCCAAATACTATGCTAGATGATTCACAATGTAGCCAACCCGATCAGCTACCTTTCACCCTTCCAGTAGGATTAGGCAGTCAGTTGGCCGTGCACAGTAAAGCGCCAAAGTTAGTGATTCAAATTTGAGCCGTTGCGGGGCATGCAGTCATTGCTGCGACCGACCGCGCCACTTAGGATGCTGTACATGAGCATGCGCGTCGGCAGCAGCAGTCGGATCGGAAAACGGTTGCGGCAATGTGGCACTGAGCCCACCTCCCATAGCTCTTCATAGCTCAACTGCTATCCCACAATGGTGTTCTGGGAGGGGTGGGCTGGAAGGGGTGGGCTAGGAGGGGGAGGGCTGGGAGGGGGTGGTCAGACTCAATGAGATGGGCTCCTGCAATGATGGGTGAAGGGGGGACGGGCATGGTGAGTCGTTGCATGCCGTGACCTTGAACCTGCCTGGAGAAGATGATGTCACTTTAAACCTGTCAAACTGATAAAGCCTGGGTTGTTTGTTGTGCGATTGGTTTCAAGAGATTCGCTGATGAGTCAAGAACAAACATTTTATAGCCATTTGGGTGCAGCTGGTGCAACCAGTGTTGTGAAGATTTCAGCTTTCTAGATTATGATTTTCATTACACTCACATGGCTCTGGATCGAGCTGTCCCACCTGGACCGTGGTTATGCTTCCTGTGCCCCTGTAACAACACTGTAATGCCAAGGAGCTCAAAGCCAGGACTGCTGTGCAGCCTCTCCGTTGAAGCATGACAGCTCAACAGTGTCAAGAGCAGCTAGAGTTGCATGCGCATGAGTACACTGGGACCCACACAGCTGCTGTGCCTGCAGCCCTTGCAGCTACCTCATGATCTGCATGCGGCTGCAGAGACGCTAAGCTGTGTTGTGCTGTGGTGGCTGCGTTGTGCTGCTGCAGATATGCTAGGTACTGACAGTTGGAGAGGACAGGCCACAGCTGACACATAACCTTGCAAATACCTTGCCTATGTATTCCATGGAAATGGTACAAGTGAATGCCAATGGGGCAAAGGCATGTGCGTGATATGGGCACGGCGCTACTGCCCAATTGAAATCTCGCGCCACTCAGCACCGTGAACGTGTAAGCATGTGCGACAGCGTACTCTAAGTGTGCCCGACTACTGGCCACGTCCCAGTGAGTTGTGCAGCTGGGAAGGCCGCCTAGCCTTGCCAAAGCCGGGCGAGCCATGCCAGGTGTGAATGAACATACACGACAAGACCCTGCTGCCCAAGTGGCGGCGCAAGGCGGCTGTGTGAGCTGAGCTGTGGGAGTTTGAGCTAGAGGCACACACATCAGAATGCCTGAGCTAAAGTGGGCATCAGGAACACTTGGCACACATGATTAGCTCGCAGCCTGTGTATAGCATGACAGAAATGCACTGATGCAAGCTGACAACCGCTTGGACCAACGCCCACACTACTACAGGATGCTGGGCTTGGGTTCAAGTGATCAGTCTTCCAGCCGCTTGCAGCCCAGTCAAGGCTTGTCCCAGCCCTCGTTAGGTAGCTTGAGCTGCTCTGGCCACCAGCACTGCTCTAGTGCGCGCCACTTTCTTTCCCCAGCGCCCTGCGTTGCAGTCTCTGTTGATCCACCCGCCTTGCTGCGGGGCTGTTTATTTTAGATTAGCATTAGGGCTGGGATGAAAAGTTGTGCAAGTCGTCATTGGGCGTGTCACTTTTCACCCAGCTGTCGGTTGCTGCAATTCCGATCCCGCACCACACAGCACTACCTATTCACCAGTCAACTACTTCGGTACTTCTAGCACCCCCGTACTTCTAGCCTCAAATTCAACTGGACACCATGTCCTCCGTGCCTCTTAAGGACCAGCTGGACATCGTGATTCCCACCATCCGCGACCTGGGTTTCCTGGAGCAATGGCGCCCGTTCTTCCAGCCGTACCACCTCATCATTATTCAGGACGGAGACCCATCGCGCAAGATTACCGTGCCAGAAGGTTTCGATTATGAGCTGTACACCCGGACTGACATTGAGCGCATCCTGGGTGACAAGGCATGGGCCATTTCATTCAAAGACTCGGCATGTCGTTGCTTTGGCTTCATGGTCAGTAAGAAGCGCTACATCTACACCATTGACGACGACTGCTTCGTGGCCAAGAACCCTTCTGGCGACGACATCAACGTCCTGGAGCAGCACATCAAGAACATGCTGAGCCCCTCCACCCCTTTCTTCTTCAACACCTTGTATGACCCTTACCGAGAGGGCACTGACTTTGTGCGTGGTTACCCCTTCTCGCTACGCGACGGAGTCCCCACTGCCCTGTCTCACGGCCTGTGGCTGAACATCCCAGACTATGACGCCCCTACACAGGTGGGACCACAGGTGGGACCACAGGTGTCTTGGACTTGCCAAGCCGGCATGTGACACCGTGCACTTATCTTTTGCAGCTCTTACCTTAGGACACTCCCCTACTAGGAGCTGTGTTGCCTGTAGTCCGAGCTGTTGGTACCTAGAACAGCTGGCACCAACACCTAATTTCCTACCCCACTTTCTTACGAGGATGGGGCGATAGATGTGGGCACTGGGCCGCTTCCTCGGAGGCATTGCGCCACTAGGCTCATATCTACTAACACCTGCTGGTACCTACTAATACCCAGGAGGCGATGTCAGTCACTCTCGCACTTCCAAAGGGCACTTCCAAAGGGCACCTCCAAAAGCACCATCAGCACCAGCATCAGCCCGGGCCTCAGCCAGCATGGGCTGGCGCACGTCTTATGCTCTGCCAGCACCTTCATTGCAATCGAACACACTAATTGTGGACCACTACAAAAGCTCAGGACACTTGTGTGCCCGATTGCTTGTCTAGACCCACAGTGTGCGGACAGCAGGTTGTGCAGGGTGCAAATCAGCAGCATTGTGGCACAGCTGAGCTCAGCTGCTCAGGTAGCATTTCAGCAGCCACACAGCTGCACACCAGATCTGTATGCATGACAATAGAGAGCAACCATGCCAGGCTCTTACCTCAGCATATGCAGTGGCAACCTAAACATACCTCTATAACTAGGCGGGATGTATGAATTTGTCATACCCTGCACATGTGCTATGCAGATGGTGAAACCTCGTGAGCGCAATACCCGCTACGTAGACTGCGTCATGACTGTACCCAAGGTGGGACATGCAACACATACATGCCTATGCTCTGTTACACCATGCCTATGCCCTAGTTAGGCTGTGGCCCTCAAAGTGCATTCCAGCAGAGCATGGTACCTGGCACCTCATAAACATGAGCGTCCTGACCATGCTCGCAGAACACCCTATTTCCCATGTGCGGCATGAACCTGTGCTTTGATCGAGATCTTATCGGCCCTGCCCTCTACTTTGGGCTGATGGGAGATGGCCAGCCCATCGGGCGGTATGATGACATGTGGGCTGGCTGGTGCACTAAGGTTATCTGTGACCACCTGGGCCTTGGCTGCAAGACCGGCCTGCCTTATGTGTGGCACAGCAAGGCCAGCAACCCGTTTGTGAATTTGCGCAAGGAGTACAAGGGCATCTTCTGGCAGGTTGGTCATTGTAGCTGGTGGCTACAAACATGCAGCAACATACACTCAATGGCATGTGCCACAAGCATACCGCAGCAATGCAGCACAGCATCCATGGCTTTGATACACAAGTGGATGTCTTGCAACCCTTGCTTACCTTGACTGACCTGTCTTGTCCCTGCAGGAGGAGATGATCCCATTCTTCCAGAACCTCACCTTGAACAAAGACACCACTGATGTGTGTGAGCTGTACCTGGAGATGGCAGAGAAGGTATGTTTCTTGTCCTTGTCTGCTATGCGTCGCCGTGGGCCTGAGCTGTCACTGCTGACATGGTCACGTCTGCTGTTGTGGCTGTGATGAGAACCCTGCCTGTCTGCCTGCCCTGCAGGTGCGACAAGGCCTGGGGCACATTGATCCATACTTCACCAAGCTTGCAGATGGCATGATTGCCTGGATCCAGGGCTGGCGCCAGCTCAACCCTGCTACCAAGGCATAGGTTCACAGAGCTGCTTACCTCTCATCCCCAATTGTTTGCATCCTACGCATGATCTATGTGCATCATCTGTTTGCCTATTGGTGGATTGTTTGCTACCTTTTGTATTGTTTGTTTCAGCCTGGTCTATTCATTAGACAGATCTAGACATCGTGATACTACTGCATACAAGGACCTGCATGCCCAGGACATGTGTGGCGTGATCAGTACTGTTCAGAAAGTATGCCGACCTGGTATGTTTTCAGCCATTGTCCTCAATGCTGTTATACATGATACACAGTCCGTTCCCATTTTTACTATCCTGCCTCACTTATCAGAGCATATTGTACACCCTCGCCCATCTACTGTTTCTCAAACATTCGCCCATTCGTTATAAAGCTGCCGTCCTTGTGCTGACCTGCCCTCCCAGCCAGGTAGCCACACAGGCAGCAACAGCATACAGGCCTGCTCATTGTTAGCGCAACTGGTTCTGCACATGACATAAGTCTGTCTCAGACCGTAAGGTTCTTGCCTTCTCATGGGAAACAGCCAAACCCTACTCCTCTGCCTGCTGCTGCTGCTGAGCTCGCTCCTAGGCGGCAACCTGCTTTGCCGCCTCTTGTGCCGGCCAGCGTAGTGTCACAGCTCGACAGGTCGGTATCACGAACCGCCAGCAGCAGTGCAGAACCTTGCACCTAGTGCAAAGTTTTGTCCAGGCTGGCGGTCCACGAACCTTGATGCAACGGTGTCCCAGTGCGCCCGGAAAAATCTTGAAGATATGACCCAATATGATCAAGCATGATGAAATATGACCAAAGCCAACACCGAGCAAGTTAATTGAGCGTTAGCTGCGATGGCAAGCACTCCACCCGTGATACCTCCCTGGGCCGATAACGAAACTCAGATGTTCAACAACAAGCTATGGACTCTGACGGCTCTTTTCCACCATTTGAAGGACACTAAACTAGTCCGCAAGAGCGAAAACTAAGCACTCCAAATCACTGAGCGCGTCGGGTCGAACCGCAAAATGCTGAGCGCGTCGGGTCGAACCACTGGGCACCCCATGTACATGCCGACGACCGGCCGTGACAGCCTGTCCCGATGTCGGGCATGGTGCACTTCCTTTTACCACCTTGCACGCGTCTTAAGGAGCAATCCTGAACATAAATAAAAACGCACATAGCATTTACCGAAACAAACTCGACATCATAGAAAACAAACAGTGAGCTACACAACAAGGTCCGTGAGCTAGACTCTAGCCAGACAGGAAGGCCCCCTACGTCCACATGTCAGCAAGGACATACCCACATCACATGGCACAACAGGGTCACAGTCTAACGCTTAATCCACTTCCCAATACATCACTCATAAATCCCCCATGACATCACAACACCGCATTCATCACTGCACTGTGCTTTTTACTCCCGACCCTGCTCAAGAGCCTGCCCGTTGACCCGGCGAGCCTATGTGGTGCTACCTGCCATATCTGTACAGCGAGCCTTGTCTAGTGTGCCGCTCCCATCTTGGTCAGTGAGGTGCAGTCGCCCTCACCACCCTGTGACCGCTCCTTCCTCCGCTCCTTCCTCCTTCAGCCACTCCTTCAGGTGCTGCAACCACCAGCACCCCTGCTGTGGGCATCAGAGAGCCCGCTCAGCCACTGCTGCTGCCAGCCAGAATGAAACCACCACAGCTGCAGCCGGCCATAATGGGCCAGCCACTGCTGCTGCAGGCCATCAAGGAGCTGCAAGGACAGACAGCACCGCGCTGGCCATGTCCTCAGGGGCCTGTGACACCCTCAGGAGGTGACGGAGATGGCCCTCAGATTCCAGGCGGCCATGCCACAGAGCCCTGGTTCAGGCCGAGGAACCCGGCCACGCCACCATGAGCCTGCAGCCACCCACCACGCAGCACACGCCGAGTGCTGCACTGGAAGCTCTCAACACTGCATGTTGGCGCCGCACAGATTCTTCCACCAAGTCCGTGAGGCATGGCGTGCCCGCATCAAGTCAGCACAGGCCATGACGCACTGAGTCTATGAGTATTGACTATGTGTCTTGTAGCAATGCCGAAAGGCAAGAGCCATGTGATGGTGATGAAGATGATGATGATTGGCACCGCACGAGGCGCGACACGAGGACTCAGGCAGCTTTGACAGGGTTGGGCCGCAGTGGCGGGCTGCCTAAGCCGCTGCAAAGCCGAGGGCACATTGGCCAGGCCATGGCACCCCCTGATGTCATTGTTTCACCTCACATGCTGCCTCCAGGACCTGGATCACAGGCTCGGGTCACACCTCTGCATACTCACCAACACCGTGCCCAGTGATGCCCGGTGTGAGCCCTCGCGGTACCCAGCAATGATGATGTTGGGACACACCTCATGTCACACCCACGTCACACCCTTGTCTCACACCCCTTCTCACTCTCACCGTAAATGATGTGTAGCGCTCGCCAGCGTCCATGGAGTCCATGGTGGGGGCGGCTGGGTCGCGCTCCATGCCAGCCATCTCAGCAATGATGCCCGCCTGCAGGCCGCAATGGAGGTAGGCAACTGCGGCACTGAGGACGCAATGCAGCCAAAGCATGACCATGAGTGGCAGCCAGTCAGGAATGGCCACCACTGCTATTGATGTACACACATCATGGTCGCATTTGTTGCAGCTGAAACAATGGCATGATGCATTGCGGTCGATGCTTCAAGTTATGACCCATTCATGCGCATGCTGTCATGAAACAGGTCACCACTTCTTATGATCCAGTGCAAGGCTAAGCAGCCAAACAAGGCTGAAGGTCACAACGTTGTATCAACAGTCGCAGTGTGCAATCCCAGTGGTCGCAATGCCAATCCCAATGATGGAAACGTCCATGACGGTAGTCATGCAGCTGCTGCTGCGCCTGCTGCGCTCTGCGTTGCCAGTGCACAGGCCTCCCTGATATGCCACTTCAACCCAATGCCACTGCGGGCCACTCACCTGCCAGGCCTGGCCTGCCTGGCCGTTAGAGGAGTAATGGTCCATGGAATCAAACGCATGCTCCTCCTCTCCGTCATTGTCTAGGTCGCGCCTACGGTGGTGACAGCGTGCCATGGCCGGACTGACATGCTGAAATGTTACTGTTGATGCTAACTGTTGATGCTAAACACAACTCATCAATCCCTCAAGTCTGTTTGTCCCTTTGCTCTCCACCACATTGATACAGCACGCACACCTCACCCTTCCAGTGAAAAGGCCCTACACAACTCTCCCTCCCGCCCTCCTACCTTCCCACCTTCCTGCCCTCCCGCCCTCCCACCTTCCTGCCCACCCTCTCACCTTCCTGCCCTCCCACCCTCCCACCTTCCTGCCCTCCCACCCTCCTACCTTCCTGCCCTCCCAACTTCCTGCGCTCCCACCTTCCTGCCCTCTTACCTTCCTTCCCGCGCTCCCACCTTCCCTCCCTCCCACCTTTCTTCCCTCCCTCCTACCTTCCTTCCCACCCTCCCACCTTCCTGCCCTCCCATCTTCCTGCCCTCCCACCCTCCCACCTTGATGCACTCCCTCCTACCTTCCTTCCCGCCCTCCCACCCTATCTAAAGCCACTACCCTGCCAGCGCTGCACGCACTCGTCTAGGTCCTCCTCCTCGAATGTTACTCCCAGCCGGCGGGTGAGGTAGTCCAGCGGTATCTCCTGTGGCAATGTGACCAAGAGTGAGCAATCTCAATGCGCCATAGTCACACCTGCCCCAGCAGCAGAGTGTGAACGAGTCGAGCAGCAGCAGAGGGTTGCCAACATAAAATCTAGGAACAACAACCTCACTGCTGTCACACTTGCTCTTGTAAGCATGCATGCATGCATGCATGGTGTGCCACTTGCACACACACATGGGTGCATGGTCAGGCCGAGCTCTTCAGGCTCCACCCGAGCCTGCCCCAGGGCTGGCATCACCAGATGCCTGAGTCTGCTGCACACTGAAATTGAGTGCCTGGCAGCAGTCAGCAGTCAGCAGGAGGGAGGGAGGGAGGGAGGCTGAGTGCATGTACAGTGGGCGCGGCCGTCTGGGAGAGGGGCCTTGGTGGTGCTTGCTCAGCCTTTGCGGGCTGCTGCAAACCTCGTCAGCTTTGCTACAGGCTGCTCCAACAGGATGTTGCGTTATGCTGCTGTCTGGGGCCATTCTGCTGGCTGGCCCTAAAGCTAGGCGCCTATGGGGCTGCCGGCTACCAGCTCCTGACCTTGAGGGTGCCGGCAATGGTTTTGCCGATGATGACGTTCACATCCCGCTCCTCATCACTGGTGGATGCGTTGGCAAACAAGCGCAGTTGGCGGGGAGACATTGTCTGCAGGCACAGCGCATGAGCCCATGTACACATGCAAGTCAAACATGTCAGTGAAAGATGCAAGTCACACGAACAATATTGAGCGAGGCTCCACAACAATCAGTAGCAGCTAGGTCTGGCTAGGCGCTGGGCTGCTGCAGCCCTACACCCACTACCTGCCAATTTCCAACCATTCTCACGTTTGAGGACCTTTGGCAAGGCGGTGGCGCCCACTGCACATGTACTCACCCTCCCTGCTGCTGCCAGCCACCCTACTCAGCGCAACCCAGGCTCAGGCATCTGGTAATGCCAGCTAAGGGGCAAGCCACGATGCAATCAGACATGATAGCCAGACAATCAGCCATGGAGCCCTAGCCGCTCCCATACCTCTCCCTCCTTCCACCTTCACCTTCTGAGCCACCCCCTCCTCTGCAGCCCCCTCCCCAGCCTGCCTTGCAGCACCATCACCCTCTCGCTTTTCACCTTGAACCCCTGGGGCTTGGGCCACCCCCATGGCCCTACCCAGAACCTGCCTGCTTGCTCTCAAGCGCCTCCAACCCTCACCCCCAAACCCTAACCTTCTCAACGTCTGGCCCTCGCAGCCCACCCCTGCTTGCCGCCAAGCACACTGTACACCAGTAATGCCTTTCTTGCGCTTCATACAGCGTTCGCCATTACTTCACTTTTTGGCCTTTTTGGCGATGTGCCCACATAAGGTCGAGGTATGAAGTTGAGGGTATGAACCTGGGCCTGTGCGAACAACACGGTTACACTGCACGCTGCCACACTCACCGGCACTTTGGCAAGGTTGATGTGGAACTTCGTCCCGTGCCGCATTACCAACACATCCGTGGGTGCCACAAACTCCAGGGAGGGGACGCCGCTGCTAGCAGACAGCTCAGCGGCCCAGTTATGGATCTGGACATGGCGGGTGGGTAGGCAGGCAGGTGCAGGGCAGCAGAAAAGCAGGGCAGCTGGACAGGTGAGTGGGTGTAGTGGGTGGCTTGATAGGTGGGGAGGTGAGCAAGCAGGTATGCACCCCTGTCAGCAGAGTTCACCTGGTCTGCTTGAGGGCAGAGGCGGAGGCGGAGGCCGCTATCACCACCTCTCATGTACTGCTATTGCAGTGCAGCGCGGTGCGGTACGGTGCGGTGCGGTACGGTGCGGTGCGGTGCAGTGCGGTGCGGTGCAAAGATCGTTACGGTGAGTGCGACGAGCGGGGCAGGGCGGTGTGGGGCGGTGTGGGGCGGTGTGAGGAGCTGCTGTGCAATGGGTGGTGCAGGCGGGGCGGTCTGAGGTTACCTGCACCCCGGTGACAACTGCGTAGTTGGCTTTGGTGGGGTCCACCATCTTCTCAATGAGGAACATCAAGTCCTGCACGGCAGAGAGGGCAGCAGCAGGTAGGCATGGGGGTGGCAGAGGTGGGGCAGGCAGTTCCGGGGTGGGGCAAGCAGGGGTGTGTGAAAGCAGGGAGGGGGCGGGGAGGCTGGGTGGGGGAGAAGCAGGAAGGAGGGTGGGTGGGGTGAGAGAGGGTGAGGCAGGGCAGCCTGTGTCAGGCACTGACATTGGTGATGGTGCGTTCCGCCACTTGGGTCATGGTCACCAGGTCCATGTGGGAGGGCTGCAGCCCCTCATAGCGCACCCGGCGGGCCAGGCGCTGCTTGAGGATTGAGTATTCCGGGTCAAGGGGGTTGTGCACTCCGGGCGTCTGCAGGCAGCCAGGGTCAGTCAGGGTTAGTGTGAGGGTTGAGGTACAGGGGTTTGGATTTCAGGTTGAGGGAGAGGGTCAGGGTTCAGGGTCAGGCAGGGCCGCGGGGGTCAGGCAGGGTCGTTGGTGTCGGGCAGGCTGCGGGTAGCTGCAGCCATCATCCGCTGTGCAGTACAGCAGGCCGACACAAGACAACCTGGGACTTCACACTGAGCTGAGGAGGGGTTAGGGTAGAGGTTGAGGGGGGCGAGTTGAAGCATTAAGGGTTGGGCTACAGATTGAGGGGAAAGGTTAGGACAAGGGTTAAGGTTCATGGTTTAGGCTTAGGGTAAGGGTGCCAAGACTGCCTGAAGGTGTGGTGCCGTCATAGAGCAGACTGGGTGGGTTGTAACCCTGACCCCAGGCTCTAGCCTCAGGCTGTGAGTGTTGCAGCCGTTCCAGTGGTGGTGGTGGTGGTTGATGCAACTGCTGCTGTGGCTGTGGCTGCGGGTATCTGTCCTGCTTGCACGCACCCCCCCAACACCTCTGCCAGGTCCCTCACAGCCACCCTCTCAGCACCTCACCCCGGCCCCTGACCCCTGACATCCTGCTGCTTGCCCAGGCCCACCCCTGACCCCCTGATCCCTCCACTTCACTGCCGCAGCCGCGCCTCCCTCTCACCACCCACCTTGCAGTTCTTGGTGTAGCCCTCTGCCTTGAGTTCTATCAGGCACTTCTGCAGCGCCCCGCATGCACAGCTCTTGACGGAGCGGCCTGGCCGGGTGATGGCGCCCACCTCCCCGGCTGAGTTGATGCCGATGTGCGGGAAGGCAAAGAACACGTAGTGCTCCTTGCCATTCTGCAGGTGTGCAGGCAGGCAGGCAGGCAGGCAGGTGGGCAGGCAGGCAGGCAGGCAGGCAGGCAGGCAGGCAGGCAGGCAGGCAGGCAGGCAGGCAGGCAGGCAGGCAGGCAGGCAGGCAGGCAGGCAGGCAGGCAGGCAGGCAGGCAGGCAGGCAGGCAGGCAGGCAGGTGAGCAGGCAGGCAGGCAGCGGGGTTAGGGAGCGTACCGAGACAGGCGAGTGACTGAAGCCTGCCCCCATGCCCGTGACGCCGCATGTGAGCACAGCGCCCAGGCCGTTGGTGTTGAAGGAGGAGCCAAACACAGCCTCGATCTTGTCCTTCAGCACAGTGGTCACCTCGTCCCGGCACAGGTTGGTGATGGCTGCGGGGGGCAGCCGGGCAGGGTCAGGTGCACAGACTTGGGGGTGGGCCTGGCTGCAGGAGCTGGCAGCGCTGGCAGTGGAGTGGGGGGCAGCTGGCAGTGTTCCAGTGCTGGCGGATGCTGGTGTGGGGCTGCACAGGGTGGACAGCACGGGATGGAGCCAGGTGCCGCTTCTTGCTTCCTTGCCTTCTAGCCCTGCTGATGACTGTGCAGAGCACCCATGTGCTCATGTGCTCCTGCCTCCCCCCCGCTCAGGCTCCCCTTCAGACCCCTCCCCTGAGGTCCCTGGCTGGGTGGTGGCCTGTGCCAATGGGTAGGAGAGTGACCGGCTGGCTGAGCTCTATGCCCATCCTTGCTCCTGCGCAATCCATGGTTTCTGCTGCCCCTGCTTGATTATCTTTGCTCCTCCTACCGTGTCCAACAAAACTTCACTTTCGGTCCGGCACCCACTGCTGCCCCTGTCCCCCAACTCCTGCTTCTCCCCCTGCTGCCTTCCCCTGCCCTGGGTTGTTACCAAGCTGCCGAGTGTCCTGCACCTGGCCCTCGAATGCAGGTTTCCACCCTGACCCCTGCCTGCCCACCCTTCATCTTCTGACATGACGTCCTGCGCTCTACTTTCCACTGGCAGGACAAACCCCTCAGGCATGGCAGGCGGCTGACGTCGGCAGCTGCTGTGAGCTCTGGCAGGTCCGGGTAGGGGCTGTTGAAGTGCGGAGAGCACGCGACCGTGCAAGTATACACTAGGCTTTCTGTCCCACGGTGCACATGAGGTGTGTGACCCACCCCACGCTTTTTATCCCCATGCAATGATGCAGGCTGCCATGTGCGTGCTGTGGTACAGGTGGTCATGCAAGGAGTTCCCCTGGCTTCGCAGCCAGGGCTCATCTAGGCTGCCACACGCGCACCAATGGAGTTTTCGCCAGTGAAACCAAAGCCAGACAGTGCTACTTCCAGGCGTGCCATGAAGTCGTCCACACCCAGGGCGGAGGGAAAGTGTTCAGCTACACAGCGCTGCCTGACCGTGAAAAGAGAGGAGTCAGGGTGAGTTGAAAAGATAGAAGTCAGTTGAGGGTGCAGACAGGTTATAAAACGACTGGCACCTGCGGGGAAGCGACATTTGCTGGCGCTCTGTCAGCAGCTTGACGGCGGCAGGGGCACGGCGGACATCCGGCACGGCAACGTGTTGTGTTGTGTTGTGTTGTGTCGTTGAGACGTAAGAATTGTACCGTTTGGTTGAGTCGGCAATGGCAAATGAAGGGGGGTGGGAGCTGTGGGAGCCGTAGAACGGGACCGGTGCTGTTGAACGAAATGTTCCAGACTTGGCGCAGCCCAAACGTGCGGAGCGTAAAGCAGACATGATTAGGCAGAGTTCCCTGTATCCCTATCCTCCTGTGGAGTCCTGCACTAAACGGGCAGTGTGCGGCAAGGAGGGCGCAAACAATGAAATCGTGCATGTGATGCCGCCAAACTACTCTGGCCCTAGCACACTACAGAATACCCCTGGCACACTGATGATGATGCCACCCAAGAACAGAATGCCTCCGATGCTGGGATCAGCCCTTAAGACAAGAGTAGGTTTGAGCACATGTAGTAAGTGGGAAGGCGACACGACGCAGCTGCGGAGTGTTGCACGACAAGCAGACGATGCTGAAGGGAGAAAATATTGAAGAATACGGATGGCGTAGTAGACTACGATGTTTGGTTTGTTGTTATTTTCCGCCAGCACTTCAAGCAGGCTTCCCTGTATCCCTAGCCTAGGCGGGCGTGGAGGTCCGGGTAAGCGGCCAACACATCCTCCACAGCTACGCTGGGTCATTTGTTGTTGTTGTAGCCTTTCCACCAGTAGCTTCGAACAGCTGCGTACGAAGTAATACACACTCTTGATTTCACGACCTTCGCATCACTGTCGCACAAGCAATGGGTGACGATGTGACACCCGCCTACGATGGAGCTGCAACCTGGAAGTTTACCCCCTTGTACCCTGGTGCCACTGGCTCTGCCATGTATGTATTATCAGTCAACGTAGACTGGTTGGCGCAATGAGACGAAGATGACCTCAAATACATCACTTCCCAACACCACGACACACACACAACATCCCAAGACGAGAACTGCCCGGACACAATGCCATGCAAGACCACAACCTGCAATCCTGCCCTGTCAAGTGTGGCATATCACTTCGAGAGTATTACTGCAACACTGAAGCCCCACGACCGTGTTTGTGGCCCTAGCGCTGGGATGACCCTGCTGCTCCAAAAGGTCAGCGGCTACCCACATGTCATATCCCACAAGTTGTCAACTCCTCAACATAATAGTATGCACATGCCGGCAAGGCATGCCAGCGCAAGCGTGCTAATTGCATGTGTTTGGCATTGTTGTGTTTGATATGCATGACAGGCCTGTATTCTCAATGTCAGCTGACTGGCTAAGAAGGCTTGCATGTGGCCTTTGTCAGGGTTGCGCAAGCTATGATGCCTGCCACTGACACCGTGCAGTTGTTTTGGCATGCGTCTTTTGGCATTCGCGAGTCTGCTAATGCATCAACAGCATCAACTGTGCAAACCAATGCCTTGCATCCATTCGACATGACATGACGGTCACAAGGTGTGACCTAACCCATTCGAGGTAGGGTGACAACGCTCACATGACTGGCAGTGTGGCAAGACAAGTGCTGACATGGTGGTGATGTTCTTGCTGGCGGAAGGCACACCGGAACAAGACTGGAACAGCTATTGGAAGGCAAAGAACACGTGTTGACCTAATGGTCATCATCATCATCATCATCATCATCAGTAGCAGCAGGAGCATCATCATCATCAGTAGCAGCAGCAGCAGCAGCGGTGGCAGCAGGAGCACCACCACCACCACCACCACCATAATGTGGGGGACCCCACTGCTGCCCTGAGCTAGCAAGCCAGAGAGCCAGAGAACCAGACTCAGGGCACTCTGTGACCATAACCCTCTCCCCTGGGCTTCCCCTTTGGGTACATACCCCTGTACTGTTGCCTGACCCTGGTGCTACCGGGGCCTCCCCCTGCCCTCAGGCCTCACCATTGTCCAGGCGGGGTAAGGCTCTGACACCAGGTGGGTTGGGGTGGCCCTGCTCCTGGCCCTGCCCCTTGGCCATGCTGTCCCCATACCATGCTCACCTCCCCCTCCCAAGCCCCATGTGGACTTCATCCCACACCAAGAGCACCCTAGCCACCACCTGGCTCCGTGGCCTAAACTGGCAACGCGCCGTTCACTTGCCCTCCACCCCTGCCACACTCAGCCCAGCCGGGAGGGGCAGGGTGGTCAGGAGGTGTGGGCCGCGGGGGCTGCCGCAGTCCAGGGATTGAACAGAGTGCTGGGTGCCCTCCCCGCCCCCTGAGGTGCGCCCAGCCAGGCTGAATGGGCCCTGGGGGCTGTCAATGGCCAGTAAGGAGCCGGTCTTGCCCAGCAAGCCGGAGCCGAAGTCCTGCAGCAGCAGGGGACGAGGGGGTGAGTATGACAAAGTGTGACAGTGGGGAGTGACCTGAGTCATCCATGGTGTGACGGATGCCAGGGTCGATGTGACTCATGGCCACTGTGAGTAGAGGGGCTGAGGTACCCTACCAGTGGATGCCATGGGATACCAGTGGTATGGTACCCCATGTTGGGTTGGGGGGTACAGCCCCCAGGTAGGGCTGCGGTCACCTACCTCCCACCCACCTCAACACCATGCCGGGCATAGCTCACCTGTTTGTCCACCTGCCGCCCACCCTTCTTGCTCTCCCGCATATCACTCCGCATCACACTCCACCCACATGCTCACTCTCACCTTGGCACCGTGTAGGGTATAGTCCACCAGCCCATTGCCAGGCTTGTTCAGCGCCTGTGCCAGCTGTGGCGGGAGCTGGTCTGGGTGCAGGTTGTTGCGAGCCAGCAGCTGCTTCAGACCTGCAGCAAGCAGGGAGGAGGGGCCAGATATCTAGAGCCAAGGGTCAGGGTCAGGGTCAGGGTCAGGGTCAGGGCCAGGGTCAGGGCCAGGGCCAGGGTCAGGGTCAGGGCCAGGGTCAGGGCCAGCGTCAGGGGCAGGGTCAGGGTCTGATCTCGCACCAGGATATGCCCGCAGGCAGTCCACATCACAGTACAGGTCTAGGTGGCCCAGCCCCGTGATGTCCCGGCTGTCCGGCTCCTCCACCTCTGGTCTGAAGCAGGAGAAGAAGCCGCCTGTGGCCGCAGGGGTGGCGCCAGCCTGCGCACCACACAGCCAGCAGCAGCAGCAGTGGCAGCAGCAGCAGCAGCAGCAGTGGCAGCAGCAGCAGCAGCAGCCAGCAGCCAGCAGCCAGCACTCGCAGCCGGGGTGACAGTGACATGAGGTTGAGGAGGGTGAGGATGCACAGCGGCATCAGGGAGTGATGCCCAGCACTAGGCGTGATGAGCACCACCATGTAATGCTGCTGCTGCTGCTGCTGTCGTTGCTAGCACTGCTGCCACTGCTGCTGCTGTGGATTATGATGATGATGATGATGATGATGATGACACTGCTGCTGGCTGCTGCTGGCTGCTGCTGCTGAGCGCCCATGACTAGTGCCCCTGGTGCTATCCAGCCTCTGCTGTTGCCCAGCTGGCAGTGAGTGGGTTACGTGGGTGATGATGTCAGTGGGGCGGGCAGTGTGGAGGCGCCAGACTAGGACAGCGGTGGCAGTGCTGGCGGGCGTGGCAACTGCTAGGGAGGGAGTTGGGAGGGAGTAGGGAGGGAGGGGTAAAGGGGCAGGTTCGGTGTGGGCATGTGTTTGCTGAGGGCAGGGGGGAGGGGTGGAACAGGGGGAGGGGAGGGGTGAATGAGGGCAGGGAGGAGGGGAGGAGTGAGGACGGGAAGGAGAGGGGAGGGGTGGGTTATGGAGGAGGGAAGAGGGTGCGATGAAGTAGGGGGCGGCCACGCTGTGGGATGCTTAGTTGCAGGTGGTGTCCTGCACTGCTGCCAGGGGACCCCAGGTCTTCTTGCCTGGGGGTTAGCCTTGTGAGCCAGGGAGGGGAAGCTGGCGTGCTCTGAAGGCATGATGTCCACCACCATGATGGACGCGTCATCTACGGCGCGCACGTCCCTATTAGGCAACACCACCAGGGCAGTCGACTGGGCAGTAGGCAGCTGGGCAGCCAGCCACCCTGAAGCTCAAGCTCTTGGCTGCAGCCCTGATACAGGTGTGGGTGGTCCCTCCCGCTCTACCCCACCCCACCCCCTTTCTACCACCTGCCCCTTTCCACCCCCTCACCCCTTCTCACCCATTTCCCTACCCACCCTCCCCTCTTGCCACCCGCCCCCTTCCCACCCTCCCCTATTACGGCCCTTTCCCATCCCACCCTCCCCCAGCGCAGCCCAATGCCTGGCACTGGTCTGCATGGCCTTGAGCTTCATGCAACTGGCCTGGCTGGCTTGGGCGGCAGGCTGGTCTGAGTGCAGCGTCTGTGCAAGGCCTGCTCCTGCTCCTGACTCTGCTGCCCTGGCTGCTGGCCAGCCAGAGTATGGGCCACTGGCGTTAACCTTTGCAAGGCCTGGCTGCACTGGAATGGCTTGGCTGATGCGCTGGGCCAACCTGACTAGGCAACAGCGGAGAGGCTGAGGCAGGGGTCTGATCAGGCTGGACGTAGCCTACTTTGACACGGCGGTGGCGAGGGTTGAGGCTGCGGCCTCTGTTGACTTGCTGCGGACCAGATTCAACGCTTTGCTGAGGTTGAGCACGTCCCATAACCCATCTGACGCCAGCAGCACACGGCAGCCCTCCACAGGCAGGATGACCTACAGTGTGACCAGGGGTCATGGTTGGAGTGAGGTGTGACCAGGTCATGCAGGCAGTGGGTAGGCAGTTTAGATCGTTTGGCATTCACACAGCTGTGAGGGAGGGTCAGCAGGGGCTGCAGGGGAGGGGTAAGCAGGGTCAATTGCCTGAGCTGGAGCTGCCTGGTGTGTGGGGCACTGCCACAGCTGTACAGACCGCAGCACTGCCCCTGCAAGCTACACAATGCTCAGCCCCACCCCCTCCTTCCCTGAGCTCTAACTCTTGGTTGGCCCCACACCTAGATGCCACTTGACACTACCCCCCTGCTGATGGACCCCCTCGCAACCTCGCAAGCTACATCATGCTCGGCCCCCACCCCTCCTCCCTCGAGCTTTGAATCCCTAGTTTGACCCACACCCAGATGCCACTTGACACCCCCCCCCTGCTGATGACCCCCCCTCTGCTTCCCCCAGACCGTCCTACCATGCCCTGACCCTCGCATGCAACACCCCCTGCTGCCCCTGCCCTGAGCCCTTGAAGCCCACCTGGCGAATGTGGGGGATGGGCAGCACCTCAGGCCCCGCGTCCAGGTCGCCCAGTGAGCGTGACACACACAAGCCCCCTGGCCACAACCTCAGGGGGCCGACACCTGGGTCCCCAGGCTTGGCTGGGCCCTGTGCAGGGGGCGGTAAGCGGGGCAGCGGGAGGGGCAGGGACACACCCTCAGTGCCTGGCAGCTTGCCTCGTCTTGGCGGCAGCGGCGGCAGCAGCAGCAGCTATAGGGGACAGCAAGAGCTGGCGGCGGCGGCGGCGGCAGCAGCTGTAGACAATTGCACGTAAAGAGAGTATTACTCTCCCGAAGGAGGGTGATTATACTTCTTTATTTGCTCCGTTTCAGAGTTGGCCGCCTAGCCCGGAGGGGGACATACCCCCTTTTCGTATTGGGAACAATTCCGTTGTTGTGGATCGGTCTCGCGACCTCTTAGTTGTTGGTGTTACCCGTAACCAACTGAGCCATTACCCGCATGGCGAGGCGGGAGAAGGCGATAGCACGAGTTGGCATGGAGGCAGTGGGCGGTGTGCAGCCTCCCCCCTGGGTTGCTGGCTGCAGTGGTGCCTGTCACCTAGGGCGTATGCACTCCCCCTGGAGCCTGCCTAGCTTTATGCCACAAGGCCAGCCAGGCCAGTGCTGAGCCAGTGCTGAGCAGTCAGGCTGGCCTGCTCTCCCGCCTCCGGCTGGAGCCAGGACTGGGCAGCGGGGACAAGTCTGGAAGAGGGCAGCCGGACTGGGAAGTGGTGGTTGCAGGGGAGGTGTGGGAGGTGTGGTGGGCTGGGAGTAACTGGCAAACCCCTTGCTTGAATGCCATGCATGCCACGTGTGTCGTGTGTATAGGGTTGCCCACCTCCACATGTCCAAATGTATGCGCATGGCATGGACTACAGTGCAATACTTGCGGCATACATGCGGTCTTCAGCCAGCCATAGGTGCCATATGCATGCCTCTCCCGCATCAAAGGGTTTTACGTTTCCACAGAGCTTTGAGAGAGCTTGCATTGGGATGTTGTTGATCTATGACTCCCATCTATCAAGGCCACACCGAGGTGTCAAGGCTCCGCTGTAGGCAGCCAGCCACATGTAGCCTCTTTCGCATCAAAGGTGTTGATGGGGTACATGAAGCAAGTGCTGTACTGTGGCACATAAAAGAAGCCTCTTCCGCGCCAAAGGTCTACCTTCTCCTTTCACACAGCTGTCACGGCATGAACCCCGTTTGTCAGACTGGCACTCTTGGTCCTGGCCAACCCTACCTATGTGCCTTGTGCTCTTACTGCATGGCATGGAGCTTAGGTAGTGTCCAGCCAACTGCCAGGCAAGCGGACTTCAGGCGGTGGACTGCCCTTAATGCAGCCGACACAAACACAAACTCACTGGCTGTCTGGCTGGCTGGCCCCAGCTGGACGAACCTCTCGTAAGACAGCGCTGCTTCATGCATGCACCCACACTGCCTGCCAGCCAGCAGCAAGTGAGGGACGCCCCTGCTGCTCCTGCCCCCTGCTGCCTCTGTAGAGGAGCAGGTGGTGCCAGCTGGAGCTGTGCTGTCTGCTGCTGCCTGCACTCATTACGCAGCCCTGGCCCTGGCCCTGGTCATGGCCCTTGCCCTTGCCCTGGCCCTAGTCATGGCCCTGGCTCTGGTCATGGCCCTTGCCCTTGCCCTGGTCATAGCCCTGGCCCTTGCCCTTGCCCTGGTCATGGCTCTGGCCCTGGTCATGGCCCTTGCCCTTGCCCTTGCCCTTGCCCTTGCCCTGGTGCGTCGCTTACCTGCAGGTGATAGCCCAGCTGAGCCAGCTGCTGGCCAGCTGACTTCAGGCGCGCCTGCTCCTCATGGTTGGTGTGGATGCGGTGGCTATGGGTCAGCTCCAGCAGGGAACAGCCGGTATCTAGCACAGCAGCCGAGTCGCCTGTGTTGGCGACTGTCAGCAGCCACCCAGTGCACAGCACCACCGTCACGGTTGTCCCTGCACCGCAGCACAGCATGCATCCTCCTAAAAACATAAAAAACTTAAGTACAAAGGATATGCGCCTGTGGCAACTGATGGACATGAAGAATTCCCCTGTACCTATTACTTCTCTGGTGGGAGAGTGGCAAGGGCATGACCTGAGGCTACTCTCCTCCCTTATTGCAAGCTCAACGATGAATGCGCAGTTCTTTATGCTTTCTTGCTTATGTGCCTATGAAAGTGCACAGTATGAGCGGCTGAAGTCCTGCCCTTGTGCTGCCCGGGCTGTCCTCCCTGCCCTGCCCCAGGCCTCTGCCCCTGAGCTGCACGCCATCCTGGCTGCACTGGCTGCCCCTGGTGGGGAGGGCCCCCTGCCAGGCCCCTCCTGGCCAGCCCAGGCCCAGGGTGCCCACACCCTCTCCTCTGGCTTCATGACGTCATGCAGTATCACCGCTGCCGCCACTGCTGCCACGGCCGCTGCAGCTGGCCAACAGGGGGGTGGTGGTGGCAGTGGTGGTGATGGTGGGGCTCCTGCTGCAGCTGCTAGCCCAGCCTGCTCGAGGACATCGTGCTCTGAGCCAGCCATGGTACGCACCTGCCAAGCGGCCACCACTGGCCCACTCATTGTCCAGCCGTATGAAAGTCTCACACAGGGCTCTGCGCACGCTCTCAGCAAAGACCTGGACCTCTGCAGGCGCAGCACGACCAGCAAACTCAGGCAACCAGGCCAAGACCAAGGGTGAGGTGCCCTGGAACCTGGCAGCAAAGGTGCAAGGGGCAGGCTCAGGCAGCAGCAGCAGCAGCAGCAGCCTGGGGCAGCAGTTTGGGGGCAGTCAACAGGGGAGGGGCAGGGTGCAGCAGAGGAGTGTGAGTGGGTAGGGCAGAAGGTGCAGCAGCAGCCTCCACACCACCACCTCCATCACCTGCACCCTTTGCACAGGCAGAAGGGAGGTGCAGCTTGGCGCTTAGGTGGTGCTGCTGTGAGTGTGGCCACCCCACACTACGACTACTTTGGCCCGGCAGGACAGGGAGGTCGTCTGGTGGCCACAGCATGCTGACCGCATGACACCACCCCTCACGAGCTTGTGAAACCGGTCAAACCCCGCGGCTGCACCCACATCAGGGTGCTGAGCGGCTCCACCCTGCTGTATTCAGCTATCCTAGCTCTGACCTAGCAGCAGCTGTGACCCAGCGGTCAGCCATCTCATGTGTTGCTGCAAGGGGAGTGTCTTGGCCAGCGCTGGCTTGGTCATAGGGTGAGCCCTGGCACTGTGAATCCTTTGCATGCTTCTCGACCAGTGGTGCAGAAAGGCTGGTGGTGGGTGCACAGTAATGTGAACTCCATGCGCTCAATTCACTTGCCGTTTGAGGAATTGAAGTCTGGCAGGCTGCCAGGAAGCCTGGTGCTGACGAAGCTGAGAAAATGGGAGGCCACAAAAGTGGCAGCCTCAGGCCCCGAGTGCCCGTCGCAAACCATGAACAGCGTGCTATCTGAGATAGCGAGCGCGCTCGTGAACATCACATCCTGCGTGCGTACGGTGGAAACGGGCCAGGATCGCACTGTGCGCTGACGCTTGTGGTAAAGGCTGGCTTTGTATTCAGCTGCGACCCCGGGGCGAGGCTGAACTGCAACCCTGGGGCGAGGCTGAACTGCCTTACCTCGCCCTTCACTACGCGAGACGATGTGGCGTGATGCACAAAGGGGTAGCTAGCGCCCCTTAAAGCCACGCCCAAATTGCTTGTCACGCCCGTTTTCGGTGCAGCGAGTTGCGAGCTTATATCTTCGCTGAACGTCCTGGACACCGTTGTTGCCGTCACGGCAAATGCCATGGCGGTTCCCGCGTTGATGGCAATTGCCGGTAATACTTCTGATAAGTACAGCGTATGCGCACTTGCAATCTTGGTATGGCGAAGGAGCAGCCGACAGCGAAATACTTCGCGACATACTAGTGCATGATTGTCATCATGTTTTTAAAGATTGAATGCTTCAAATGTGCTAGGTACGTGAACCAGTTGTGAACCCTCTGGCGCTGTCTGCAGCCACGGCAGCAGTAATGATGGCTGGGTTACAGGGGATGTGGCGGCTGCAACACTGTAGACACTAGGGAGCGTCCGGATCCGTGTAACGTTACATGTTACATTGTTATGTTACGTTACATGTTACATCCCGTGTACGTCATGTTTCCACTGCCGGTCATGTGTCCACTGCCAGCTCGATTCGCCTGCAGTGGTTGTGTACACCCCGCCGCACTGGTCGCAATTGCTCCTTCACCTACAAATAGTTTGGGGTCGTGGGGCGCGGGCTGCAGTCCGGTTTGAGTACTGCAAACCGCAGTCGCAGTTCTAGCAGCTGCTGTTGGCTGCTGCGAATGCCCTCAAGCAGCAGGTCTACAAAAGTGCAACGATGGCAGCAGATGTTGTACTTCGTAACAATCAAGTCTCCCGGTAAAAGTTCCCCCTGTACGGGGGAAGTTTGTTGGCTGTAGATGGGGGAAGTTTTAAATTGCCCATCCGCGGTACGCGACAAGCACGTGCGACTAGCAACCCACATTACAGCTTCCTGGCTTCCTCCGCATGCTTTGACGCGCAACCTTGACTGCCCAGAGGTGGTTACTGCTTAGCAAACGCAGCCCAACACCCGCCTGGACCGTTCTTATTTCGATAAGCTCAAGCGCGCAGCCCAAAAGGGACTTGCCAAGGGAGCGGTTACAGGGGATGTAGACAAGGCAAGCCGCATCCCCCAATACACAGGCCAAATCCCCCACAACACCCAAAACTAGCGACGGACACAGTGCCAGACGAGAAAAACGCTGCAGGAGCAGCACCTGCGTTCTGCAGCTTTTTTGCCTTGGCAGGAGCGCAGGGAGCGGTCAGATGCCGCTGCCCGTTCCAATTCGGAGCAGCGCAAGCGGGAGTATGTGGAGTCTGCGCCACAGCATCAGGAGCGCTTGGCAGCTCAAATGACAGCCCTGCAGTCAGTTATTCAAACAGCTATCAGCGAGGATTGGCAGCACCATGCTTGTGCCTCTGGTGCAACTAGACTAGAAGATTCCCCTCTGAAGCCACTTCAGGTGATGCAGGTGGAGTACATCAGCATGCAGGACCGGTTCAAGCTGATGCTCCCTTGCGCTTCATGCAATCAGTCGATCAGTCCCAACCCTCTCTCATTCTTCTGCTGGCCTAGCAGCCAGACCCACGCTCAAACGTGGTATGATGTGAGAGTTTTGCGCTCCTATGCCCGGATGCAAGGGTGTGGTGTCTCCATGGGGAAGGTCAGCCATCGCTAGTCACCTGCGCTGTAGACTGCGCCATGCGCCACCCATGCGTATCATCAAGTGTGTTTGTGTGTGCTGTCATGTAGTCTTCCTGGAGGCCCTCAACGCCGCTCACCATCCTTTGGCCTTGTACCCCCCTCAGCAGATCAGAACAGACAGCTTCAGCCAGGCATTCTTTGACTACCTGCGGGCCACTGATCGGCTTCTCTCCATGCCCAGATTGTTGCAACATCGCTCAGACCTACAGGCCCAACTCCCCAGAGGAGCATTCAGTGACCGTCCTATCTGTGCGCTCGTCCCAGGTAAGTGGTCGCATGCATCTGCTGCCATGCAGGAAAGCTGTGTGTCATCATCACCATCATCATCATCATCATCATCACACGACAATGGGTGTGTATGTGTGTGCGTGTGTGTGTGTGCATGTTGCAGGTGTGCCACAAGATGGCTACGTGCATTGTGTTGCTGGCGATGCTTGCAACAAGCCCATCAGCTATGCCGGTGTGGCCAAGGCCACCCGTGACCTACAGCAGCACACAGATACCTACCTGGATCGTTCAGGGTTGGAGGGCGCAGTGCAACAGCTGCATGACAGTGGGCAACTCTGTCTGGAGCATTGCAGCGGCCAGAGCTACAACAGAGGCAACAGGAGCTGGAGCAGACGCAGCGGTAGTAGCAGCAAGATTGGCAGGCGTGGACAGTGAGGCACATGACTGCTGAACCTCGCTGTCCTATTCCAGGCCTGAGACCAGCAACATAACAGCCGGCCAGCCTTGTGCAGTGCGTGGTGTGGTTGGCTTTGTGTGCTGCCATGGCGTGCCGCTACTAGCGCTGTACTTCAACATGCGCACAGCGGAGCAGTTTGTGTACTACCTCCTGGCATGGCATGCTGCATGCGACATGTTGCATCTCTACAATGACTTTGCCTGCCAGTTCCAGGTAGGTTGTGCGCCATGGAGAAGCACCATGGCAGTGCTGAGGGTGAGAGCCCTCTCATTGCACGAGGCCTGGTGCTCCTGGTCAAAGGTCAAGTCTCAAGATGTGTGTGGCATGGCAAGGGTGCAGAGTATGCAGAGTGTTCAGGGTGAGGTGTGGCACAGTTGGTTCAGCGCGGTGTGTTGTAGGTACCGTACCCAGGTGGAGCAGCTCACCACAGTGTGCATGAGCTGGGGTTGCAACGCGAGCGTATGGGCCAGAGCGACAAGGACACGCGCGCAGCAAGCAACGCCATCAAGGCAAAGCTTAGGACAGCTCGTCAGCTTCTCAAAGAGGCAGCACTCTACCAGGCGCTAGGGAGTGGTGAGGATGCAGCAGCTGTCAGCATTATAGAGGAGCAACTCCAGGCCATGGTGAGGGGTGAGCCAGCTCCATGAGCTAAGGCATCCACAGAAATCCCCTACGGCAAGCTGCTGCACTATGGGCGGCAGCTGCACCATTTGCGTGTCGAGCATAGCCGGCTGCTTGTCTGGCTGCAGCACATGATTGTTGTGTGCAAGGGGGCATGCGGTGAGCCTGAGGCGCATGGCGAGGCTGAGTCAGGGCAGCTGCAGCAGTCATTGCCCATAGGGTGGTTGTTCTATATCAAACAACACATGCAGCGGTACCAAGACATGCTAATCAAGGCTGAGGGCATGCACATGAGCTTGGAGGGCAGGGGCACTTGTAACACCCTTATTATTCCCTTGTACCACTTCTAACACCCTTGTACCACTTGTAACACCCTTGTAATTCCATGTAACATGGTGGTCATGTAATGCCCGCTTATGTGATCCCTAACAGTTGAGAGCTGACCTAACTATACTTCATTCCAGAGTCACCCGGTCCCAACCTCTACATACCATGCATGTAACCAGCCGCACCCCTAGGTGCCTAGCTCCTAATTGGAGTAGAAGCTCTTTATTGACAATAGACAAGGCTGGACATAGGCTAGACAAGGATAGACAAGGCTATCCAAGCCAAATAAGAATGGCCGCGCTCAAGTTCAAAACCTGTAGCCTAAACACTGTTAGCACCGCCTTGCCTCCTAGGCTTGATCCCTAGCTAGCCCAGCCCAGCCCATCCTAACCTATCCTGCCAGGCCAGCCCATCCTGCCAGGCCAGCCCATCCCATCCCTAGCCAGCCAGCCAGCCCATCCCATCCCATCCCTAGCCAGCCCATCCCATCCCATCCCTAGCTAGCCCATCCCATCCCTAGCTAGCCCAGCCCAGGCCATCCTAACCTATCACTGCCAGGCCTGCACTTGCTAAGCATGACCGTGATGCATACATGCATAGGGGGTATGTAGCAAGTGGCTAGCACGTTTGCAACATTAGCGCATCACCGCGTGGTGGTGTTGTCCATACAAGGGGCATGTGGCGCACCATACCCTAGCATGTGGCTGGATCTGGTGAGCCTCCACTATAGGTACCATCCGTAGTCAGGCTAGCTGTGACACATTGGGTGTGGATCACTGCCAGGCCTGCACTTGCTAAGCATGACCGTGATGCATACATGCATAGGGGGTATGTAGCAGGTGGCTACCATGTTTGCAGCATTAGCGCATCACAGCGTGGTGGTGTTGTCCATACAAGGGGCGTAGGTATCATTTGAGAAGAGGATATACGGCTAATGACCTCCACCGTTTTCTTCATGACATCTTGACCAGTTACAGCTTACAAATCACATTGTGTGGCATGGAACTGAACGGAAGCACAGGACAGCCTTTCGAAAGCTTTTGTACCATGCAACATTCTTCTCTGATGGGCTCAAAGTTGCTGCTGATTGCTAATACAAGACTGCACTGCCACACACCTACAGCCTGCTGTTGCTGTCCATACACTGCTCATGCACTACAGCCTGCTGCTCTTGCTGCTGATCATGCACCGCAACACACCTACAACCTGTTGCTGCTGCTGCTCATGCTCTGCAGCACATGCACTGCAGCCTGCTGCTGCTGCTCATGCACTGCAGCACACCTGCTACCTGCAGCCTGCACTACCACACACCTACAGGCAGGGCAGGGCAGGGCAAGTCAGGTCAGGTCAGGTCAGGTCAGGGAGGGGCAACGCAAGGCTGGGAGGGGGTGGGGCAGGGCTGGGAGGGGGTGGGGTGGGGCTGGGAGGGGGTGGGGCGGGGCTGGGAGGGGGTGGGGTGGAGCGGGGCTGGGAGGGGGTGGGGTGGGGCGGGGCTGGGAGGGGGTGGGGCAGGGCTGGGATGGGATGGGGCAGGGCTGGGATGGGGTGGGGCAGGGCTGGGAGGGGGTGGGGCAGGGCTGGGATGGGGTGGCATGACAACACCACCAAAGGCATGACAACAACACCAAGATGCAGATGGGCGGGTGGGCGGGTGACTGGGTGCACCTTGCTGTGTAGCGGCACTTTGGCTGCCTCCCCAGCCAGCTGCGGCTCAGAGCTTGGCCCCCCCGGTGCCAGTTGCACTAGGGGTAGCCCCCTCGCCAGCGGCATGCCTGCTGCTGACCTCCCCACCAGCTGCGGCACAGAGGTTTAAATAGTGTCCAGCAGTTGCAATTGGGTGGGCTCCCCGTTAGCGGCAGGTCTGTAGCTGCCTCGCCTGCCAGCTGCGGCACAGGGGTCGCCAGCAAAAGCGAGATTGGATTTCACGCCAGCAGCGTGTGTGCGACTGTCCTCGCCGCCAACAGCTGCAGCAACAGTAGCAAAGCCATTGCTGCAATAATGTCTGCTTGCTTGCATGCTGCTCTGGCTAGGCCTGATCGGACTTCCTAGCTGCGGACTGACTTGCTCGCTAGATAGCATCTGAGATAGCTCACCAATCCTTTTGGCAAATGGTTGCTGAGCTGGGCTAGGGCGTGGGCTGCAAAGAGAGGTGCACAGGGGGGAGACAACTGTATGCACACAAGCATCAAATCACACAACAGTCATGCAGCCACCAGTCATGCAAAGATCAGATTCAAGATCATGCAAGCCACCAGTCATGCAAGCCATGATCATGCAAGATAGCTGGTCGCTTCCAAGGATTAGACACAGCGGTTGTGACAAGTAATCCTGTGTGATCAACAACAACAGCATCAGCGCAACAACACTAGCACTATTGCATAGCATACCTTGGCAAGGGGATGGGATGCCCCCCAGCTGCCATATGTTGCCCTCCAGCGGAGACAATATCCCATCTGTGACAAGGCAGGCAGAGCAAGCTGCTTCCTTGATGCCATAGGCAAGCAAGCAAGCAATGACCATGCTTTTGCACAAGGGGGAGAAAGCCCGGCTGCCAAGATGATGCAGGTTGGTACAGATGCGAGTGTTGGATAGTTGCTGTCTTAGCGCCTTATATTAGCCCAATCATAGGCATAGGCATATAGGCATGAACACTGTCAGCTGGCGGCAGACAGCATGCGCACACTGACTTACATGATGGCTGATGGCTGACATCTGCGGACCGCCAAACATATTGTGGGTGGTTGGCCTAGTGCCCACACGTGCCTGCCGCAGTGGTGGTACATGCTCCTCCACACCCTCTTGCGCAGGCTTGCGTCTTGGTGCCTTTGCATGCTGTACCGTAACTGTCACTTCTCCCTTCTTGATGTTGTGCTCGATTATGAAGGCTATAAAGCAATCAATAATGGCCTGACCGGCAGCTGAGGTCTGAGGTCACTGAGGTCTGGCCGTTGGAAGTCTGTCAGGCAGCACAATATGCCAACAAAGCTGTATATAACCCGTTGTCCTCCTCCGCATCCCCCGCACTCCCCGCATTCTCCACGAGAGCAGCAAGCAAACCACCGCGTAGGTCCAGCTTTGCGCTGCCCATATTGCGCAAGTTCCTGAAGACCAATGCCTCCACTTCAACATGCTGACGATGGGCGCACTTGTGGAGTATGTGGCGCCCTTGGTCAGTGTATGAGCCTCTGGCTTTGCCGTTGGTCCCTGCAGGCTCGGCCGCGGGTCGGCTGCTGTTAAGGGACGGATTGGGGTCGGCATCGCTGCGGCCGTTCATCAACGATTGCAGTAACCGCCCGCCCCTAACCACCTCTGGGCAGTCAAGGTTGCGCATCAAAGCCTGCGGAGGAAGCCAGCAAGCTGTAGTGTGGGTTGCTAGTCGCTCGTGCTTGTCGAGTAGCGCGGTTGGGTAATTTAAAACTTCCCCCATCTACAGCCAACAAACTTCCCCCGTACAGGGGGAACTTTTACCGGGAGACTTGATTGTTCGTAAGGCTTGCGTCAGCAAATTCGCGAGCAACTGGCTCTTTCGTTACAGTAACGTAGCTCACTTTTACTGTTCCAAAAGGTGCAGGCCAAAAGGTAAACCCAGCATCGCCAATAAGCGCAGCCCCGTGGCAAGTTTTGGCCCAACGCCGCGAGAGGACCGGGGAGTAGCAGTGCCTGAGGGCAGCGAGCCGTCAGGCGCAGGATGGGGCTATTTCGCGTCATGGAGCAAGCTCCCTTCAGCATGATACACAATGCCCAAGCTGTCTTCCAGCTGCCGGGAGTTGATTTTGTACAAAGACAAGCACTGTCACACGCTGCTGCTCGACAAGCTCTACTCAGAGGTCAAGCAGGCGACCTTGAAGGTGAGATGCTTGCCCTTGCCCATTGCCCCCGCTCCAGCCCTCTCACCCTCTCATATCCACCCCCTCCCAATCCCAGTTGTGATCCCCAGCCCCTACCCCAGCCCCAGCCCAGCCCAATATCACAGCCAACAGAGTCCATCCCCTCCCAGCCCAGCCCCTCCCAGCCCAGCTCAGCCCCGCCCAGCCCCGCCCAGCCCCACCTCGCCCAGCCCTGCCCAGCCCAGCCCAGACCTGCCCCTCCCGGACCCTCCCCGACCCGCCCCTCCCGGACCCTCCCCGACCCGCCCCGACCCGCCCCAACCCGCCCCGACTCGCCCCGACCCGCTCCAGCCAAGAAGGTGAAGAGGCGCAGGCATAGCGAACTAGCCGTCACTGGCGTGCCCGTTGAGGCACCTTCAGCTACTTTTGGACCTCTTCCTGGCACCTCCCTGCTGGATCTGCATGCTGTGTTGCTGGACGACATCGCCCGCCGGGCCATACAGCTTGGTGCTGGAGGAGCTCTGTCTCTCACCTGTGGAAAATTTTCCTGTTGCACGCCCCCCGCCCTCCGTATCCAGCTGGGCAGCCGGCGTTGCAACCAGTTCCTCACACCACACGTCGTCGCAACCCTGCAAGCCAGGACATGCAAGCTGGCCCTGACTCTGGAGGAACAGCGGGTACAAAGCAGCAGGCAGCACATCAGGCTGCTGACCAAGGTTATGAAGAAGTTGGCAAGCTGTGCAGCCGTGGAAGCCTGCAAGCTAGGAACCATCCTGGTTCCCTCCCTCGCCACTGTTGAGGGTTTGGGCTGCAGGGTAATCATCCAGGGTCCCACCCTTGGCCCATGTGAGCCTCTAAGCTGCACCCCCGACCTTGCTCAGCGGCGGCTTCCCAGGCCTGACCTCCCTGTCACTCCACAACTATGCCATCCCATACAATGGCCTCATCTTCCCCTTCCCTACATTTACCACCACCTCAAACTCTGTAATCTCATTTGCGGCGCCCCACTTCCCTTCCTCCTCCTGCACTGCAAGGCAGCCCCCTCACCTCCCCTCCCCCCCCCTCCCCTAGAGCCCTCTAAACTACCTGTGGAGTTGACCCTTTTTCGAGGTCGGGCAACCTGTCATTCCTTTTGCCACTTCCCGCAAACTAGAGCTACCCCGAACCTAATAATTACTGCACAGTTAGTAGTCCTAATCAGTTGGGAATTAGAGGTCGCGAAGAGGTCCGAAACTTTTCGACGACACTGTTTACGAGGACGGTCCACACAGGACTGGGCATACAGTTTCTGTAGCTGGGCCATACGCTGAGCGTTTCTGTATGATACAGGGCCGCGGGGCCGCCCGACTGTATCGGGGAATCTTTATTCTATTTCTTTAGCCCAGCCCAGCCCAGCCCAGCTCGATCTCTTGCAGGATGGGGTTAGCATAGCTGAGCAAGCCAGCCCTGCTGGAGCGCTGAAGGATTAGTGCACACTTGGCATAACTGACTTTGCTACTGCAAGTTTGCTTGCTGCTTTGCTTGCCTCTTCTTGTTTTGTGCTCTATGTGCTATTGCTCGTGCATCTGCATGCGCGCTGTGCGTTGCTTTGGCGTGGGGTGTGATGGGGCACAGCCGTGCCAATTGCATGAGATGATATAAAACCACAAGCAATGTATGTTGCTTCTGCGAGCGTCACCCAGGAGCACAAGCACAACTTGTTGCACGCGCGAATTGAGGTTGGTGCAGTGATGTTCGCAGAAAGTGCTGTTGCAGAGTACCGGGCCCTTTCTTGGGTGATACACCCGCCATCGCGGCTAGTATCCAATTGGCTTGGCCAGTCGGTATTACAGAGAAGCTACAGTCACTCATACAGTCTGTATTGTATCAGGCCAGGCCTGGGTCCACATGTCTTGTATACAACATACACACTGGCCTAGACCTCACTCCTCAACTAGGAGCACCCCAGGGGCAAAGGTGGGCCTGAGGGCGGCACCCTACAACAACACTGACTTATGCCTGCTCCCGCCTACACTAGTGACCTGAGAGCTGAGGGATACAAGAAGTGAATATTCTAATAACTTATACCTGACGACTGATGCAGTATAGACCAGCCAACCACAAGCAATGCCACACAGACACGTAGACTACCTGGATCCCCAGCCCTGCACGCTGTTGCCCTGCCCTGCATTCTCCCATCGCCATCCCTCTTGCTGCCCCTGGCTGCCACCACTGCCCTGCCATGAGTGGCAATGGCCTGGGAAGGTGGTCCTGCTGCCCACATATCACCATGACCTCCTCCAGCACTGCGACTGCCCAATGCGCTGCCCAGTGCCCAGCACTAACTAGCACTGACAATGCAATGCGGGTGGCAATAGCGCTTATGCTTTTGGCTGACAAATGTTGTTCTTGATGGGCTGGGGCATTCTGGCAGCTCCTCTCCCACCATCCCAAGTCGGGAACAGGAGTGTTGTAGGCAAGGGAGGTGACGGAGGTCAGCAGGGAAATGGTCAGGGCGCCAGGGAAGGGAGCAGGAAGTAGAGGAAGAGGCGTGAAACGGGGAGGGCGAAGGAGCGCCCTCCAGCTCAGCACTCAGTGCGGCCCAGCCTGCGACCCGGCAGCCAGCCTGCTTGCCCGCCGCTGCCGCTGCACTTCCAGCTCTTGCTCCTCATTGTCCAGGATGGCGTCAGGGTCGAACAGGTGCCGCACGCCCAGCAGCACCAGCACCGCTTCATCGATGTATTGCTGCTGGACTGCCAGCTGCTGCAGCACCTCCACAAAGTGTTGTGTGACCTGCCCAGGGTAGTAGTAGGCCAGGGCAACAGGGACAGAGTACAAGGCCGGGGCAGGAGGGGCAGTGTAGCCCTTAACACAGCACATATGATCGGGTAGTGGCAGCAGCCCATTGCACAGCTCATATGGCCAGGTAGGGGCAGCACCTCCCTGCGCAGCACCCTCTTACGCAGCTCATATCTCTAACTGGTTTCAGCGCCTTGCCCGCATGCTGCTGACTCATGCGTCCATCACCAAGGCCTGCTGCAGTGAGGCGTCAGACTTCTGGTTGACTGCTGCTGTGCACATCATGCCCTGATCACCCGCACTCACATCATGGTGCTAACGTGGTGCTACCACCCTCCTTTAAATTTATTGACGGTAAATGGCCAATAATGGTGCTGACGTTGGCCAGGGGCGGTGATGATGATGCCCACGGTAGTGCCAGGACACTAGCTTGCCAACCGCCTCACATTCAGGGCATCTTTCTATGGACACCGTCATGTTTAGTGATATCATTACCACCAAGTCAGCAGCAGAAGCACTGCTACCACCCTCCCTTGGAACTATTGACGTTGAACGCCCAAACCCACCATCTCCTCCACACACCTCCTGGACTATCAACTCCCTCCCTGCCCAACCCTCTCACTCTCTCACGAGATTGTCGCACCACAACCCTCCATGATGCACCCATGTCTCCCTCAACAATCCCTGACCTCCTCTTTGCCCTCCCCGCCTGCTCTCCCTCATCCTTCTCCATCAGCTTGCCCACTCATTCTTCCAGGACCTCTCCCCTCAACACCCTTCCTTGGCCCACCCACCTTGTCAAAGTGCGTCAGGTTCAAGCCTTGATTGCGCACCAGCTGGGCGTGTGCAGCCGACAGGCTACGGCCCTCCCATGCAGGCACCCCACCAAACGCGTAGGCCATGAACATGGTCTGCAGGGCAGGCGGAACTACACTGTGCCGTGCAGTGTGCTGTGCACACCCTGCCCACACTGGGCAAGCGCAGGAGCAGCAGGAGCAGCAGGAGCAGCAGGAGCAGCAGGAGCGGCAGGAGCAGCAGAAGACTATGCGGATGTTCACCGGCATGCATCGAGGGAGGAGCTTCCGCCTAAGGCGCGGCCTGCTCCCACCACCTACCATGGCAGGCGCAACCACACTGTCGCTGAGCTAACCCAGTCCACACATATTGCACCGCCCTGCCTCGCAACATGAGTGCGTATGAACCCTGTGTTTGTGACCCTGTCAGTGTCAGAGCAACTGCTTGTACTTAGGCTGACCCTGAGCCCACAGCAACGCATGCCATGCATGGGTGCTGCTGCTGTTGCTAAGGATGCAATGCAGCTGGTAGCAACAGCGTTCATGCTTTTGCTGATGAATGTCTCAAGTGGGCTAGGGCACTCAGGCAAGGTCCTCTTCTTTTCCATTCATGCCGGGAGCAGTGGGCTGCTGGTAGCTGTTGGCTGTTGCTCACATGAGGCCTTACCATTGGCCAAGGCAGCCATGGTGCTGGCAGGAAGCCCTGGTGGCCTGGGCAGCACGCTCCTGCCGCCCTCCCTGCGGGCCCACCTGCTTCATCGCCAGCTTCTTGATGTCCACGCCGTCAAAGAAGTGTGCCAGGTCGGGGTCCGTGGTCAGCCGGGCGTAGAAGAGGGTGACGCAGGATTCAATGGCAGCGTAGCTGCCCAGCTTGTCAAACAGCGATCTGCACACCATGAGCGATATCAAGAAGCACATGACAGGTTGGAGGACATGGTCATACTTGGTCATACATGGAAGCAGGACGTGTGGCCTGTGTGAGTGTAGTGATAGCAAAAACCAAACTTTGCTTAAGAGGTTCAAGTGAGAGTTGGATGGCTGCGATGAGCAGATGGGCTAGGGTTGGGCTTAGGGTGACCTTGCAACCCAGAGCGGCTGAATGCGGCTGGGCATGTCCACCCTCAGTGCCAGTGGCAAAGCAGGCAGCACAAGGGCCATGGAGCACCCACCCCTGATCACCACAGCCCCTGTCCCTCTCCCTCCCCTTCCTAGTGGTAGGCGCAATGGTGAGATTGGCGTGCACATGACTATCTCACCATGACTTTCATAAGTGGTGCCAAACTAAGGGTGGCGACCACACAGACGCCCAGACCGTGCCATTCCCACACTGCACACCAACAACCCCTCCAGCCTTCCTCCCCTCCGACCTTCCCCGACCTTCCCCGACCTTCTCCGACCTTCCCCGACCTTCTCCAACCTTCCCCCCCTCCGACCTTTCCCCACTCTCCACCACCACCAGGGCCATCCTGTCTGTTCCCCTCCTGGTGGTGTGGGTGTAGTTGTATGGGGTGCAGTACAGCTGCCTGTGGTGCAGGTGGTGTGCCACCGCTATCCCCATCATGATAGTGATGGCATGCCTGTTGATGGTGCTATAGCACAGACTTGCTTCCGACCACCGGGGCTACCACCTTCCACTCACTGGGTGCCTAAGCTCCCCAAGCTGGCCTTCACCGAGCACTTGCTGCGCAGCTCTGCCATGTCTGACACAGACCCCGCATCCAAGGGCGGCTGCAGGGATGAGCCCAGAGACCCTGAAGTGGTTAAGAAGAGGGAGGTGGTGAGGTCCTGACAGGAGGTGACGGGTTCAAAACCTGCTGGCAGCAATGGGCTGCAGGCAGGGGGCGGGCGAAGGGAAGGGGTAGAACTTGACTGCTGACCCGCTGCTGATGCTGATGAGACCAACGGCTGCTGTGGGTTATCCTGGTGCTGTTTCTCATTCTCCTCCTGCTGCTGCTGTGGCTGCTGCTGACGCTGCGGCTGCTGTTGAACATGGTCCGAGGTAGCTGCTCCCACACCGCCTGCCTCCGACCCAGACAGAAGAGACACTGGCCCAGCTGTAGGGAGGAGGTGGCTGTCTTTAGGCTGACATGGAATGCAGTCACTATCCCTATGTTCCTTGGCAGCAGTGGCTGAGGCGGGGGCTGACAGGACTGGCAGGGAGGGTGGTGGGCTGCTGTGGTGTGCCTGACCAGCAGCAGTGGGTGACGTTGGGGTTGGTGTGGTGGGCAGGGAGTGTGGCGGGGCGCTTCGGTGTGGTGAGGCGCCAGGGGGTGGTGGTGAGGGAGTTGAGGTGGCTGGAGGGCAGGGTGAGGGCGGCTGAGTATGGGGCTGGGCGGCAAGGCCTGCAGGGCAGGCATTGAGCAACAGGCCAAGCACAGTGCAGCATGGAGCTGGCACAGCACTGGTCAGCACAGGGTCCTGGGGGTGCTGGCAAAACCCAGTCAATGGTCTGACAGCACCAGCTCAGTCAGCGCCATGATGGCAGGGCATGGCAGGTGGTGTGTGCTGTGGCTCTGTCAGACACACAGGTTGCCCCTTGCCAATACCAAGTCAATGCTTGCTATTGCTGGCCAACAGTTGCAACAGTGCTGACGACAGACTGCCTCTGTGGCGTCTCAAGCTGCCTTGCATATGGACTGCACTGCACTGCACTGCACTGTACATCACTAAGGCTCTCCCTGTCACCATCATCCCCTGGCTTTTGCCAGTTGACACTACGGCAACACACACACTCTGGCTGTGCACCCATCGCTATTCACACATCGCTGCACCACACACCACCTGCCATGCCATGCCGTGTTGGCCCTGACTGAGCTGGTGCCACGGTGCTGATGCAGAGGGATGAGTGATGAGGAGGAGGTGGTGATGATGCAGAGGGATGAGTGGGGAGGAGGCCAAGGCGTACCTGCTGTAGCCACGCCCCCGCACCCCAGCAGCTTTTTCAGCAGCCGCCAGACCCCACCTTCCCCCGCGCCCCCAGCACCCCTACCCTGCACCTTGGCACCCCCCATCCTGCCAGGCCCCTTGGCTGCTGTCTGTGTGCCGTGGGCAGCCATAGCCACATCAATGGCCTGACCCGCCTGGGCTCTGGACGGCACTGCTGACTGCTGGGCTTGAACTGGCTCTGAGGGCGCTGCTGCTGCTGCTGCTGCTGTGGAGGTGGCGCCCTGTGGCGGCGCAGGTTCTGGCCTATCTGCACAGTCTGAGTTCTGAACAACGGCTGCGCCAGTGCTGGCAGGCTGCTGAGCAGGCAGGGGGTGAGGGGGCGAAGGTGAGGTGGTGGTGGTGGTGGTGGTGGGTGGTGGTATGGGAGCACATGACGAATGGCCCAGTGCTGGGAAGTTCAAACAATTGTCTGCTGGGGTGGGGTGGGCTGGGCTGTGGGGGTCGCTTGGTCTGGGGTCAGCATGCTGAGCCAACGGCGAGGTGGAGCCCCTTTGGAAGCTGAGGCTGGAGCGCAACTGGCTGTGGGAGGACGCCAGGGCCAGGGCCAGCAGGCGGGAGGCTTGCTGCGTTGTGGGGCTAGGCAGGCTGCGGCGCTGTGCGTCGAGGTCTTGGGGCCCAGTGCTGCAGAGCAGGTCGCCCGGTGTGGAGAGGCGGCTGGTGCGGGCGTGGGTCAGCGTGGGGGGGCTGCTGACCTCCTGGCTCCATAGAGTGGTCTCAGATGGCATAAGCGTGATGCCTACAGCAGCAGCAGCAGCAGTGACCCAAGCCTGGAGGAGGGACTGCCCACGTGAACCCCTACATGCCTTATCTGCACACCTTGACCTTGCCGTGCTTAATCTGGCCATGTGAATCCTGCAGTGTCTGATCTGGCCGTGTGAACCCTGCGGTGCCTAATCTGGCCACATAAACCCTGCCCTGCCTAATCTGGCTTCGTGAAACCTGCTGCCCTCCCTGATTTGGCGAACAGCCTGGGCCTGTTAGGTGCTGGGCTGCAAAAGGTGTTGGGTGGGGCTACAAGGAGCAGTCTACATCCTGGTTGTTTAGCTGTGCGGCATAGCAGCTGTGGCTCTTGCCTTGCTTATCCCTGATTGGCGTGCAGCAGAGTGACCTCACTGCAACCTGTGTGACGTGCATGTGGCAGGTGTGAGCACCGGAGGCATTGCTACATGGTGCTTGTCAGCATGCTAGCATCCTCATCATCATCATCATCATCATCACCATCGTAAGAATTTCATCCATGGATGGAGTTTGTGTGGTGCGGGCATCCCACACTCATCACTGGCGTGAAGCTATGTGAGACAGTGAGGTGTTGTGTGACATTGTGTGACATGTGCATGCCCAACAGGCTTGAGCTTCACACCTGATGTCAGAGCCTGTGAGCTACAGCGGTTGATGTTATGATGCGAGGCTAAGAGCGACTCTGCTCTACCTTGCACCTGCATCATGACCAGGCACAGCACAGCAAGTCCGCCAGCGTAAAAGAATGCAAGCATCATGCAAGCCTTGCGCCTTTGCGCACATCCAACAAACACTCTCCTGTTACACGTACACACTGACTATCATGGAAGCTCACACGGTTTCCTGTGATGCTGTGAACAGAAGAGATCAATGAGTCAGCAGCAGGCGACCAGATCACACCATGCGCATACCATACCAAGGCATATGAGCAGGGGCAGCTGCTGGGCAGCTCCTCACAAATGGTTTCCACTTACAGGGTAGGGGCCGGGGACTTGATGTTCAGACAGCATGGTATGCAGTTTGTGCTGCCCTGGACCCTGCCGCCCAGCCTGAGGCGCAGCGCCCGGCATTGGCCCATTGCTACAGCCGACACCCACCCTCCCCTGCTGCTGCTGCTGGTCCTTGTGTGAGGTTTGATGTGAGGGGCTCAGGCTGGTCATGCTGCAGTGGCCTTGCTGCAGCTGGCTGGGTTGGCTGTGAGTGCTAGGTGGAGCTGCGGCCAAGGTCTGGGAAGGCGGTCTGGGCAGCTGGGCTTGCGGGGAGGGAGGGGCGGGCAAGGTGTGAAGACAAGGAGCAGGAGGAAGGGAGGGCTCCTGGGCTGCCTCGGCCTTCTGGCTGCTGCCACCCAGCTGCTGCCCTTCCGCTGGATCTGCCTGCATGAGGTCATAGTGTGAGATGCGGGGTGAGGTCACACCTCCCCTTTCTCCGAGCCTGCCGCTGCTGTCTCCCACCGCCACCTCAACACCACTGGCGGTGGACCTCACCAAGCTGAGCAGGGCCAGCGCAGTGCCACCAAGGCCGGAGGCGCTTGCGGAGGGGGAGTGAGGACTGAGTGACAGAGCCGCAGCCAGCGTCGCCTGGGCTTGACCATGCTCAGGGTTCAGGCCTAAGGGTGGCGGTGCCAAGGGCGCCAAGCTGCTTTGGGAGTGAATGTAGAGGGAGGGCATGGTGTGGAAGGCAGCCAGCGGTGCTGGCAGGGCAGAGGGCTGGGCACTGCTGGGGCTGGGGGGGAGACTGCAGTGGGTCTGTGGGCTGCTGAGGGAGGGGTGGCTGCTGGGCAGCTTGGGCACCTGCAGGCAGACATAAGGGAGATGGACAGGGAGGTGGTGCCATAGCGGGGGGTAGGGAGCGGAGGCAGGTGCAGGGTGGGTGTGAGAAGGTAGGTAGGTAGGTAGGTAGGTAGGTAGGTAGGTAGGTAGGTAGGTAGGTAGGTAGGTAGGTAGGTAGGTAGGTAGGTAGGTAGGTAGGTAGGTAGGTAGGTAGGTAGGTAGGTAGGTAGGTAGGTAGGTAGGTAGGTAGGTAGGTAGGTAGGAAGGGGTAGGTAGGTAGGTAGGTAGGTAGGTAGGTAGGAGGTGGCAATGAGAAAAGGAGTGACTTTGATGGGGCCAGAGTCAAGTGTTTGGGTGCACACCATAGGCTGTGGTGCATTGAAGGATGCATGTTAATCTGTGCATGGATATCCGTGCGTGCCAATTTTTCCCCAACTCAGCATTCCCACTGCAACGTAGCCTGCCTGTGGACCTCGCCCCTCTTGCTGTGAAGGGGTGAGTGCAGGCGTAGCAGTGGTGAGCAAGGGGTGGCAGTAGCTGCAGCCGTTGACAGCATCAAGCTCACCGTTGGGGCCTTGCAGGGCACTAGCAGGTTGATCTCCTCACTCAGCAGCACCTCCTCCTCCTCCTGCTCCTGCGCCCTCTTTGCACCAACCGCCTTTGCCGGCAGGGCAACTGCCTCAGCCTTGCCACCTGCCTGCCGCTCCAGGACCTGCCCGTGGGCAGCTGCCGCGGCGGGAGCAGCAGCAGTGCCAGCAGCCCTGCCCTGGGCCGAGGCAAGCCCTACAGGGCTCATGGAACACCCAGGCCCAGCCAGCTTGCTGTGTGCCTGGACCTCAGCACCTGCTAGTAGAAGGTTTACAGCTTGTGCCCGTACGTGGTCAGGGGCAGCGATGGCTCCTGCGTCCCCTGCCCCCGTCACTCCTGCTGCTGCTGCCGCTGCTGTGGGGCTGGGTATGGAGGTAGGGGAGCCCCCTCCCTTCCCTCCCTCACCGTGAGAGGGGGCTGCAAGGGCAGCGGCCTGCTTGGTGTTGGGGTGTGCAGTATTGACAGAGATACAGCCATCCTCCAGCAGGGGGATGAGAGGCAGTGAGGTGGCCCGCCTGCCCTCCTCACTCCTCCCGGGCAGTTGGGGTGTGAGGGGGTGCTGACCAGAGCCTGCACCTAGCCCCTTGGACACATACTCATCCAGGTACAACAGGCTCCGCTGCGCCGTGCCCTTGCTGGGCAGCAGAGGGACACATGCGGCCTGACCCCCCAGCGGCTGCTGCTGCTGCGCAGGCTGCGGTGCCGGCATGTGCTGCTGCATTGACTCTTGCGCCAGCAGCTGCAGCTGCTGCAGGTGGTGTGGCTGCACTGAGAGGTCGTGCTGCTCGAGCTGGCCTTTCTGCATGGGGGAGGCGGGGCAGGAGGTGAGGGGCGTGGACCTGGGCCATGAAAGCTGGGGGAGGGAGCGGTGGCCAGAGCTGCGGTCCCCGTGGGAGTCTGAGCAGCCGGGGTCTGCTGGCTGCTGGCCCACCATGGAGGACCTGGCGCTGTCCAGCTCTGGCCCCTCCACCACGGTGGATAGGCGGCTGTGGAACAGGGACATGGGGATGCACACGTCTGCTTGGACCTGCGGCAAGGCAGGGGGTGGGCAGGGGCAGGGGGCGGGCCGGGGCAGGGGCAGGGGGTGGGTGCAGGTGAAGGCAGGGGCAGGCTGGGCAGGGGCAGGGGCAGGTCAAGGCTGGGCAGGCGCAGGTGAAGGCAGGGGCAGGCTGGGCAGGGGCAGGTGCAGGCTAGGGATGGGTGGGGCAGCAAAGGTAGGCAAGGGCTGGGCAGGGGCAGGTGCAGGCAGGGGATGGGTGGGGCAGCAAAGGTAGGCAAGGGCTGGGCTGGTGCGGGTACAGGTTGGGCTGAGACAGACAAGCATTGGTGGCTGGTTGGTAAGGCAGGCTGGGGAAGGGTAAGGGCCAGCCACACTTGGTTCTAGCAAACCAGGGTGAGGTAATCCAGCGTCAGAGCCGCAGTCAGGGTCAGAGCCAGGATCAGGGTCAGAGCCAGGATCAGAGTCAGAGCCAGGGTCGGAGCCAGCTTCAGGGCCACAGTCAGTGCGACAATGTAAGTAATAGGAAAAGTATAGACCACTCCAGCTGACAGATGCATGTCTTGCAAGCTACCCAGCAGCCCATCTGGTCCATACATGCTGCATGCTGCCAGGCAGCACTCCTGGCCTCCACCGCCTGGTGGGCTGCACCACCAGCTGCTCCTAAGTCCTAGTGATAAACCATTGCAAGAGTCAGGGTCGAGTCAGGGCCTACACCTGCTGTGTGCAGTCCCCCACTGCTGCTATCAAGGTGCCCTCCCCTCCCTGCCCAGCCAGTCACACCTCACTCACCATCCAGCCAGTGTGTCCCAGGGAGGAGGCAGCCATGGCAAGCCGACTGGTTTCCTCCTTGGCGTCAGCAGCGCTGTCTGAGTGCCCCTGCCCTGCCACCCCCTGCCCCTCCCCTGCTGGGCCAACACTGTGCTGGGCAGCTGGGCCAACATCCGCAGCCAGCTGGAAGCGCACGCAGTCACGCTGGGCAGGGCCGCTGGATTGCCCTGGGGCCACAGGGGCTGGGCGGGGTTTGGACATTGCGGCGGGTTTGCGGGTTCGGGTGGCCGGGATGTCGTCGCTGGAGTCGCTCAAATATCGACCGTCTGAGGAGGAGGAGGTGGAGGAGGAGGAGTCAGACGGCATGGTGTCGACAGAGGTGGGGCGGACCAGCCTGGCCTGTGGCTGCTGGAGAGGAGGGTGGGGAGGGGCAGCTGCGCAAGGGTTTACCTGGGCAGACAGCTGCTGCTTGAGCACCTGCGCTGTACTATTGCAGGCATCAGCCAAGGCTGTTGCATTCGACCCGGCCTGGACCAGCTGCAACTCTGACCCCTCGCCCCCAGCCCCTGCCTTGCTGCTCCTTTCGAAGGAGTCACTGGCCGTCACCGCCTGGCTGTCGGAGCGGCGTGGGCGCCGCTGCCCGCCCTTGCTGCTGGCGGCCCGCTCCACTGCGGCTGAGTGTAGACTGGCCACCACAGCTTCCATGGCTGCCCGTTGGGAGGCCACTGCGCTGCGCTGGTACAGGGCCTGCACCAGGCTGCTGCTGCGGCTGGGCGGGGCTCTGCGCCCACTGCTGCTGCTGCTGCCCAGGCCTGTGCCAAGGCCACTGGAGCTGACGGAACGGGGGGCTATGCGGCGAGCTGGGCTGGGGGTGGTGGTCAGGGCGGCTGGGGTGGAGTGGGATGCCAACCCAGTGTTGCGGCTGATGCCATCGTGGCTGTGAGGGCCTGCGAGGGAAAGGGTGTGTGGGCCTAGATCCAGGTTCAAGATGGAGCGGTTGGGCAGTTGGCAAGACGAGACCTGTAGGGGGGCGGAGGACTGGCTTGCACTGTGTGGCACGCTGCCAGGAGCTGGCGCACCAGCTGCACCAGGGCCACCAGCAGCTGGGCTAGCACCTGAGCAGGCTTGACTGCCTGGTGCATCGCCGGCTGCTGGCGTGGCACTGGCGGCTGCTGGTGGGGCACTGGCGGCTGCAAGGCAGGGCAGCCCCTCATGTCCCTGGCTGTCACCAAGGGTGATGAGGGTCCTAGCGCGGAGTGAGGGTGTAGTTGGGCTGCTCAGCACAGGGGTCAGGGAGGCAGAGGCTGAGGTGGCCTGAAGGGGGTCACAGGGAAGAGGAATGAGGCGCCCCCTGGCTATCAAGGGGGAGCCAGAAGCGGCACCCAGGGAAGGTGACGCCCGGCCCAGATCCTGGTCAGCAGCTGGCACCTGGGCAGCTGCAGCAGCAGAGCCACCCTGGCTGTCAGGCTGACTCAGCACTGGGGGTGACTCAGCACCTGCCACCAGGCTGGCAGTGGTAACAGCAACCGCATGGTGTGCGCTGAGAGGCTGTGGGGCGGCTGCCACCTGGTGTGCAGTGCTGGCTGAGCTCCCAGCCAGGGAGGCCACAGCTGGCTGGGGGGCTGCAGGCGGAGGAGGTGCTGAGCCATGAAGGTCCCCACCGCCTGTGTAGCGCAGCCCAGCTAGAGAGACGGTTGCTGGCTGAGGGGCGGCAGGGTCAGGGGCCTGGGCACCCTCTGCTCTAGCCTGCAGTGTGGTCTTCACCAGGCCATCACAGCCGCAGTGACCCTGATGCCTGGTCTCATCCTGACTGCTGCCTGGTGCCAAGTCCTGCTGCTGCACCAGGGTCAAAGCTGCAACGGGGACGACGGCGGCTACAGCAGCAGCAGCAGCACCCTCGCCACTGCCAGTGACGCCGCCCTCTGCAGCCTGGCCTGCTGCTCCCACCAGGGCACCACAAGCCACCTGCTTTGTGGCCACTGGGCCCAGGGCAGCCACAACCTGCATGGCACTGGTGGTGCTTGTGCCCTCCGGCTGACAGGCTGGCTGGGGGGCTGCAGCTGAGGTGGTGGCTGCGGCTCCTATTCCACTGCCAGCTGTGCTTCCTTGCGGTGCCTGCACATCCTGTGCTGGGTTGGCCTCCAGTGGCAATGGCTGCTGCGCTGGTGCAGGCTGCAGCTCTGCAGGGGGTGGGCCAGCAGGGGCTGAGGGTGCCTGAGCCACAGCGGAGGGGGTGCCCAGCAGCTGCATCAGCAGCAGCAGCTTGTCATGCCGGGTCAGCACCTTCTTCACCCTGGCTGCGGCAGGTGGGCCAGCAGTGTTTGCCGCCGTGGAACCTGCAGGTGTAGCTGCGCTTGCTGCTGCTGCAGCCGCTGCTGCTTGTTGAGCTTTCAGCAGCACCGGGCCCAGCGCTGCGCCCAGCTGGCTGAGCTTCACTTGGGGCCGAGGGGCTACTGCTGGGGCCCCAGTGGCGCTGCTAGCAGGCGAGGCAGGGGCGCTCTGGGGCTGCACTGCAGCAACTGGGGCTTTGGGCGGCGCATTGGGGGGAAACAGAAGCGGGTGGGGGTGAGGGGCAGCTGCTGTCATGCTGGACACTTCCCGGGGGGTGGGGGTCTTGATCTGACCTTTGTATTTCTGCAGGACAAAAGAATCACAGGGTTCCTGGCGTGCCGCTGTGCCTTGCTGCAGTGCAGGAAGCTCTGGGTTACCCGTGGGTCGAAGATGGGCCGGGTCGCGTTCAGCAGCATGTTGGCTTCATTTACAGCTGCCTTGTCCACGTGGTGTTGGCGGCAGGCAGCCAGAAAATGTGAGACGAACCGATCAAAATGCTGCAGCCCCAGGCCATGCTGTGTAATTAGAGGACGGTGGATGAAGGAAATATCTCGGCCGTAGTATTCGCTGGCCCCTCCGAATGCGTAGGTGAGAAATAGAAGCTACAGGTGAGACCAGGATGATGGACATGTCATTGCCGAAAGCAGCTGGCGGGCGTGAAACCTATATGTTTTGATCTAAACTAAACGAAGCGTCTGGTCTACCCACCAGTTTTTCTCGCACGCGCTCGATTGCCACGTTCATAAAGAATGGGTTCAGCAGTGGGTCCGTAGTTATGACCGCGTACATAGTTTCTACAACTGACTTCAGTATAGTAAGCCCACCCATACGCGCAAGCAACGCCGGCCCGTCCTCATATTGCAAAAGAGGCATCTGGACGACGGTGCAGGGGCTACGGAGCTGTTTAGCCCAGCCTGGAGCGGGTTTCTTTGACTACACTAAAGTCACATGCGAGTATCGCAAGTCATGCAAAAACACTACCTACTTTTTTCGTTCTTTAGCCTTGTGGTTTGCAGTGCTTTCGGGGTAGCTTGGTGGTTTGTCAGAGTGAGGTCCAATGCTTAGCAGCCATTCCAGGCTGACGGCGTAGCCGTTTAAAGCAGCAGCAACAACAACATGCAAAGAACTTGTCAGGAATGGTGGCTGCGACCAGCGCGCTGCAGTATTTACATACAACCAGTAAAACAATAGAGGTTCCAGTGTAAGAAAGAAAATAAAGCAACTGAAAAGTCCAGCATGATCGACCCGTTTGACTTTGAATGTTAAACCAATATGTTGCATGTTTATTATATAATCGCATATGAGTAGGGAGCGTCCGGACCGGTGTAACCTTAGATGTTACATCAACATATCATGTTACATGTTACATCCCGCATATGTACGTTGCCGGGTATGTCACATCGCCATCTTCACTGCTTGGCTCGCCTGCAGTAAGTTCGTACACCCCACCCCACTGGTCGCCACTTGACAATCTTTCATGGTGGAGGGCCGCGGGCTGCAGCTTGGTTGCAGTACTGCAACACAAATGCCGGCCAGATGCGCATACACGACAAAAAACCCTGCAGTAAAGGGCGCGGCTGGCGTGTCCGTCTTCGTGCCAACGTCATTTCCGTTGCCCACATCGCTACCTCCCAGCGGTGGCCGGTTCCGTCTCGTCAGCAAGGCGCTGCTTCTTTGCGGCGCGGGTGTAAGACCGCAATACCCATTCATTCTCTACATGGTCCTGATCTACCGTCCCCAGCTTGATCTGGTACAGCTTCATCTCAAACCTGAAGTACAGCGCAGAATAGCCAGGCGGCCAAGCCAGGCCGAGGCAAGTGATCCCAAGTTTGAACAGGGTGTGACACTTCCCCACTGGGAATCCCAGCCACCCAGCTCCCAGCATCGCCTTGTCAACGTTTAAGAGCAGGGGCAGGGGCAGGGGCAGGGCGGGGCAGGGGCAGGGGCAGGGCAAGGGGCAGGGGCAGGGGCAGGGGCAGGGGCAGGGGCAGGGGCAGGGGCAGGGGCAGGGGCAGGGGCAGGGGCAGGGGCAGGGGCAGGGGCAGGGGCAGGGGCAGGGGCAGGGGCAGGGGCAGGGACCTAGTCTGGCTACCTCCCACCTGGGCCCACACTCTGTCAACTCAATGCTCTTGGAGCCCTTGGGCTGTGAATAGGTATGGTGTCGGAAGGAGATGTAGTCAGCGCGGTTGGCAAAGGTGATGACCCTGATCAAGTAGGTCACCGCCATCAGGTCAATGGGTAGCAGGCCTGCGCCCAAGCTGCTGAATGGGCAGGCTGTGGGATGCGTCCCTGCCTAACCCCCTCACTGGCACGGGTTGAGTAGAACACGTACCAGGGCGAGGTGGTGGCATCACTCTGCATCAGTGAGCTATGACGGTAGTGGTCTCACCCTGCCCCTCACACTGGCATGCCCTGCCCCTTCCCCACCCCCACACGCCCTGCTCCTCCCCCACACCTAGGACACATTCCACACTGTGTCTTTTCCTTGCACCCCCTCCACCACCTGACCCCCCTGCCCCCAACCCCCTTGACCCCCACCCCTTCCCCAGCCCCAGCCTGCCACCAGCCCCACCCTCCCCGCACCTCTTGGTGTCGTCCTTTGGCACCGGGAACAGGTGCTTGAGGATGTTGGCGCAGCGGGCGCCCAGCTTGGAGGAGAACTGGTCCAGGACCAGGTGAGGGAAGGCCTCGCTGATGGTGCCCACCTGGCAGCACACCAGCACACCAGCACACCACCACCACCACCACCAGCAGTTGGCCACCCCTGCTCCGCCGGGCTCTGGCTTGGCCAGCATCAGACAAGCTGCAGGCTCTTGGCTGGCATCAGACAGGCTAAGAAGAGGGCTTGGGTCCAGCATCAGACAGGCAATTGTCAACAAGCTAAGAAGAGGGCCTAGGTCAGCCAAGCCATTAGCCTACGTGCCTGACTGTGCTCATGGTCATGGTGGTCTAAACCCACCATAGGCACCTCTGGCACCCCCTCTCACCACATGCACCTAGACCCCCTGCCCTCCCCACCTCCCCACATCTTCACCTCACTCTTCCTTGCTGGCTCCTCACCCTTCATACCACCACCACCACCACCACCACCACCACCACCATTACCACCACCATTACTCTGTAGAACCTCCCTCGGTGCTCTAAATCGTACCTCACTCTTTTTCCCAATGTCGTGTCTCAGCACTGTGTTGTGCAGCCCAAAGTAGGCGGTGGGGCCATAGGGTAGGTGGCATACAACCAGGCCATCTGCATGCACCAAGAATCATGCGCTCATGGCAGGTGCCATGGTCGCACCATTGCATGCTTGCAGTGGTGCACTCTCATGGGTGACAATCCACGTCAAGCCGTGCTTCAGAGTGCCAGCTGCATGGCACATGGACTGCTGCATGAAGCAATGTGTAGATTGCCACTCTAGTGCCTTGCACACGTTAGCAAGCGGGGTTAGGGCTAAGGCAACAGCCAGGGCCAGGGCCAGGGCCAGGGCCAGGGCCAGGGCCAGGGCCAGGGCCAGGGCCAGGGCCAGGGCCAGGGCCAGGGCCAGGGCCTGGGCCACAGTCACTGACCTGGCTCTCCCCGGTGCTCATGCAGGATGACGATGTCTGTGAAGTCGTGGCTGCGGCAGCTGTCCACGAGCTCCGCCAACACCATGCCACCACGGTTAATGCGCTGGGAGTTGGGCAGCACCAGCTTCATCTCCTGCACACAGCGGCAGCAGCGTCAGGCAGCCATGGCACCAGCATTGGTACCATCCTCATCCTCATCAGTGGTAGCAGCAGCAGCAGCAGCAGCAGCAGCAGGGCAGCAGGGGTAGCAAGAGGGGCAGCCTACCTTGGCAAACTGCACCAGACGTGAGCTAGGGTCCCTGCTGGTAGTGACCAGCACCTTGGGGTCTACCTCCCCTGCATGGGCGTATTCATCATCCACATGCGTACGTTGAACCTGCGCCCGCACCACACCACACCACATTGAGGCCGCACTCAGGCCCCTCCAGCTGACATCCCGGCTGGGCTGGGCTGAGCTGGGCTGGGCTGGGCTGGGCTGGGCTGGGCTGGGCTAGGCTGGACTGGGCTGGGCTGGGCTGGGCTGGGCTGGGCTGGGCTGGGCTGGGCTGGGCTGGGCTGGGCTGGGCTGGGCTGGGCTGGGCTGGGCTGGGCTGGGCTGGGCTGGGCTGGGCTGGGCTGGGCTGGGCTGGGCTGGGCTGGGCTGGGCTGGGCTGGGCTGGGCTGGGCTGGGCTGGGCTGGGCTGGGCTGGGCTGGGCTGGGCTGGGCTGGGCTGGGCTGGGCTGGGCTGGGCTGGGCTGGGCTGGGCTGGGCTGGGCTGGGCTGGGCTGGGCTGGGCTGGGCTGGGCTGGGCTGGGCTGGGCTGGGCTGGGCTGGGCTGGGCTGGGCTGGGCTGGGCTGGGCTGGGCTGGGCTGGGCTGGGCTGGGCTGGGCTGGGCTGGGCTGGGCTGGGCTGGGCTGGGCTGGGCTGGGCTGGGCATACAGCCACCTTGCAGTACAGGTACAGCACAAGGCATTGTGGCCAGCAGCCGTAGCTCACCGCTGTGTTGTCATCCTCCAACTCCACTTCATTGCGCAGCTTCTTCTCCTCCCCCCGCAGTTCAGTGGGAATGGGCTTGCCCTCTGTAGCCACAGTGAACAGCCAATAAAGGTAAACAGGGGCTGCTCAGAATGCTCCAAATGCCATCAGCGTGGCCGCCAGTTTGCTTTAAGCTCGCCTTCTAAAGCCTTTTTTATGATACGTTTGCGCTCATATACCGCGCGCTCCTTGCCCTCGAGACTTTTGCGGTATAGGTATTCCTTGCGCAACCGGACATTGCGGCGGAGCATGTTTGCGCGTCAAGCTATCATGCGTGCACACTACACACACCAGCCATTGGGCAACGCGCACAAAACATGCGGACCCAGAGTTGTGAGGCACTGCCGGAAAACACAAATGATAAAAAAACTCGATGTCTGCATATCGGTGCATCTGTGCCACTGCGCGGCATGCACAATGTGTAAAAGGGTCGCCAAGCGTCCAGGTCCCACCTCCGTAGGATGTGAACGGTTCTAGGGCTGGTGGCTGACCCACTTTACCGGCAGCCAGCAGTACGAGGGGTGTCAGTCAGCTGTGACACGTCCTGCGGAAATTTGAATATTTTTCGCATATCACGTACAGGCCATCCCAACATGTAAGACTTGCACCGCTCGGCCCAGCGAGTTGCCGTTATCCCCCTGCCGGATGTCCAACCTCGCAGCCCGCCAAGCATCTGCACCAAGTGAAGCCTTATGAAGTGCCCAGTCGACAGAGTGCGGTATGATAGACCCAGGGCACATCGCAAAGCTTAAAACCGCTCAAGTGCTGACTTGTTTGCCCCTTGCGAGTGGATCGGCCGACGATGCAGGTAAGAACATTGGCGTCTCTTCCATTGCGTAGCTGCAAGATTGAGCGCGTGAGGCTCTCTAAGCGTGGACCCGACTGCATCCATGCAGGGTTGCTGCAAACCCGGCCATCGCTTTGGCCAGGGCGACTCCTGAGCTGAAACTACACCTGCAGGCTTGTTATAGCATAAGGTATGCACGGGAACTGGTTGCAGCGCAGTGCACACAGTGGGTGCTGAATGGCAGGGAATGTCACTCATCACACACTGTGTGGTGTCAAGGAGCACGGACGTTATATTTATCAACGAAACTGGTAGGGGGTGATAATGACGGTCTCAGCAACGCCCTGCTATGGTTTCAGCTAAAGGTAAAAATGCAGGCAATTACGGCATAGTTATAACCAAAGAATGCAATGTTGTGAGTTATGCCATTGCCCTACAACGCAAACATGCAAAACTTCCTAGGTGCACTGTGCAGGTACATACCAACGCTCGCACATCCCAACAACGGGTAAGATGTGCATCTGGAGGGTGTGCCCTTGCTACAGGTCTGAGCACCGTTCGCCTGTCTTGGTTGTGTCGATTGAGTCAAGTGCATCAAGCAATCCACCAACAGTCCTTGCTGGCGGACCCTTGCCTACCACGCCCCACAAATGCCTCAGTTGATGTAGGGTGAGCTTAAGCGTGTTTTGAGGCAATGGCTGTATCGTGGAACTGTACATGGCCATAGCTTGGACTTGTTGTGTTGCCATCCTTGCCCGATTGTTTGCTAGCTCCTTAGCAGCCAATTGTTGCTCCACTGCCGTGGCCTTGCACCGCTAACGTGTCTCAGTTGACGCAAACCTCATGGTTATGGACAGCTCCGCTGCCGCACGCTTCTGCCTTCTATGTTGCTCTTGTAGCTTGCGCCTATTGACCGCTTGTGCTCCAGCCGTGATTGCAGAAGAGGTGGGAGTGGAAGTGTGGGCGGGGGCGGGGGTGGGGTGTGGGCTGGGGATGTCAGCACCGTTGGTTGCAGCTGAAAGCGAAGGGCTGGCAGCGGTGTTGATGGGGGTGGCTACAAGCAGGCATGAGGGGGCCTTGGCATCTGCCACGCACCGCCGCTTCGCAGCCCTGTTTGCTGCAAGGCTGTCCTCTGTGATGTATTGGTACCAAGTGTGCAATGGCTCAGTGTGGGCCTTGACATGGGCTGCCACCTGCGCCGCTCCCATCCTGTCAACTCTGCTGCTGCTCAATGGCTTCAGGGCTGTCTCGCACCCCGCGTTGGTGATGGGCACCGGACGATACACTCGAGCTAGATGCTCTTCAATTCTAGGTGTGAGGTGTCCAGTAAGGGAGGTGTACTGCAAGCACAGAGCACAATGGCCACAAGGACTGAGCACATGGGTAGTTGCCATCCCTTGTCCTACCTACTCATTACTCATTACTCCCTTGTCCTACCTACTCAATAAGAATACCCAATATGTGTTGCTCTCACCAACAATTGTAGACGGGGTGTTGTTGCGTCCTGGGGGAGTTGGTCCAAAACAAGCCTTGCTGCGTGCCGACGTGCCGACACATCAGTATCGCCCAATTGGGCAAAGCTATATGGCATGTTGGCCATGAAGCTCATGCGCTCTGTATAGTAACGGCGGGTCTCAAGGATGATAGGTTGCACCACTACCCAAACTTGTTCGACAGTCAACTGAAAATCATGGCCAACTTTGAACACCTCATGGATTGGATGATGTTGCTCCTGACCTGCCTCAGGCTGTGTGCATACACGCTCGAGAAGATGCAACTCCTGTTGATGCCGGGAATGCCACTGACAAAAGTGCCTGCTCTTGCCTGCTTGTGCCCATGACATGTAGGGTTGGAAGAAGCAACGGTTCATGGAAGCAAGCAGTGCACAATGAACTAGCAACTCGGAGGAACCTGTCAACAACATCTGCAATGCTATCAAGTTCGTATGGGAGGGTGTATTCCATGTGGTGGGTGGAGAGGTAGTTATGCGCTTGTTGAGGGCAGTGACAAGGCTACTATGGTGCTCACAACAGTAGAGAGCAATACGGCCATATGTGAGCCATCGTGTTGTGCACGCCTCCTCTACCAAAGGAATGCCAGGCAAAGGGTCCTTGCGGAACTCTATGCTAATGTGGTCCAACACCCAATACAAGTCAGTGTTGTACCCTGCCCTACTGTACAACTTGCTCTTCCCTGCTACCTCAAAACCATGCTTGGCTGTGTTGTGAAGGATGTGGCAGCAACAATGAACTGGGTACACTGGGTGTTGTTGAATCCCATCAACTTGCAACATGTGTGATAAGTGGGTCACTACACTGTTGTTGGTGCCCACATTAGTGCTGCAACTGTCCACCGTGACAAATTGCACCTTCACACCCCATAACCCCACTTTGTCCATGTGCAATTTAATGGCCGCTGCTTCATGATAGGCATCTCGTGCTTCGGGGTGGAAACATCCTACAGTAAACTCCATTGGATCAGTTGCAGCCATTGGAGCCATTGGAGCAGCAGCCATTGGAGCAGCAGCGGCAGCCATTGGAGCAGCAGCCATTTGAGCAGCAGCAACGGCAGCCATTGGAGCAGCAGCCTTAGGAGCAATAGGGGCAGCCAGTGGAGCAACATGGGTAGGGTGGTGGGCCATGGCTGCATAACGAGACCGAGCAACAGCTGTGATGCGAGCATGGTTCCTCTTTGGTGCACGAGCACGGACAGCTGATGCAATACGAGAACGAAGCGCGGTTCTGTTACGGGCTGCAGCAGCCGGCTGGGCAGAGGGGGCTGGAGGCTGAGCTGAATGGGTTGCAACAGCCGGCTGGGCAGAGGGGGCTGGAGGCTGGGCTGGATGGGCTGCAGCAGCTGGCTGGGCAGAGGGGGCTGGAGGCTGGAGGCTGGGACCAGCATTTGAGGGCATCTTGGCCACATGACATTTCAGTACAAGCAGCTCCTGCCCTCTCCTTGCTTTGCCATCCCATGCAAGGGCGCAGTAGCCAGTGCCTTGGGCGTCACCTGCACCCACAAAGCACATAAGTGTACCATGATCAAGTGTGTCATGATCAAGTGTACCATGATCAAGTGTAATCCTGCAACTGTAATGGTTGCCTCACTTACGTGCTTGGCCTTTGGTAACGGTCAAGGCAATGTCTTCACAAGCCCGGCCGTAACTCCGAGCGCATGGGATGGACACATCCAGCTGCTGCCCAGGTGCCATGACAGCAATGCTGCCCCTCAAGGCCTTTGGGATTGCGTTGAAGGACAGCCCGGTGTCGACTTGCATCTCGAGGGCTCTCAGGTAATGTGCAGGGTCAATCCTCCCTCTTGGGCCAGAACCCTTTCGAGGATCCTCGAGGTGCACAACCTGACCGCGCGTAGGGGGCCCATGATCCTTGCCAGAGGTTCCCTCCTGCTCACACCCCTCAGCCATGAGCCCTGCTGATCGCAGGATTTGCCTCATTTGGTACTCGTTGCGCACATAGGCAAGGGCGAGTCTGGCCACAGGCGGTAACTGCGTGGCTTTCGCCCTGGCAAGCTGCTTCTTAAGCTTCATGACCTCCCGCTTCAATGTGCCCATGCGTAGGCCAAGGATGGACAGGGATGGTGTCGGGGCACGAGAGCATGTTCTAGGTTTTGGGAGGTGGTGGAGGGTAGAGGGTGGGGTGGGGGGTACTTGAGACCAGAACCCCTTGGTCGACACACTGTGAACACATACAACGCACACATAGTAGCTTACGACATGTGTGCATGACATGCATGATGGAAGATGACAAAGATGTAGAGATGCATGATGAAAGATGGCAAAGATGTAGAGATGCATGATGAAAGATGGCAAAGATGTAGAGATGGCAAAGATGTACAGGTGCACTTGCATCTCCACATACCTTCCATGTGCTAATGGTGCTGATGGGGCTGGGCGGACAGGTGCGGCACCACCCCCGCCCGGTGCTGATGGGGCTGGGCAGACAGGTGCGGCACCACCCCCGCCCGGTGCTGATGGGGCTGGGCGGACAGGTGCGGCACCACCCCCGCCCGGTGCTGATGGGGCTGGGCGGACAGGTGCGGCACCACCCCCGCCCGGTGCTGATGGGGCTGGGCGGACAGGTGCGGCACCACCCCCGCCCGGTGCTGATGGGGCTGGGCGGACAGGTGCGGCACCACCCCCGCCCGGTGCTGATGGGGCTGGGCGGACAGGTGCGGCACCACCCCCGCCCGGTGCTGATGGGGCTGGGCGGACAGGTGCGGCACCACCCCCGCCCGGTGCTGATGGGGCTGGGCGGACAGGTGATGGCTGCCAACTTGAAATGAGATTCTGCAAAGAGGGGAGAGCTCTGTTATCTGGTGTGCGGAGCGCTCTGAAGTGTCGGTCGGCTTCTACCACCATTGCGACTTCACGCACTCGCAGAGAGGAGGAGAAACGGGGTGTGATGAGGGGCAATAACTCTGCTGCTGCGGCTGCGGCATCCTCACCCATGAGAAGTTCTAGTACGCTGCTGGGCGTGTAGTGTTGCATGAACCCTTTGTTGAGGTCCACGACAACAATGGTGATCCCCAATAGCATGACAATCCAAATGACCCCGATCTGATCCAGCCAGGCCGCTGGATCGGCGAATTGCTGACCCCACTGCGCAAAGCTCACGGGGTCAGGCCAGTTGCATGAGAACATGGGCGACTCAATGGGTAGTAGATTCTGCTCGATGCTTTGCAAAACCCTTGATGCCCACTGGTTATGCCGTTGCTCAGCCAGGTCCACCAGTGTAAACACACCATGAACCATAAGATCACGAATAAAACTCGCTCCCTGCAAATGCAAAGCGGCACCGGTTGCATTACTCATACATGATCATGATCATGCATGGTTACGTGAGCATTGCAACCATTGGAGCCATTCGAGCAGCAGCCATTGGAGCCGGCTGCATTAGTCATACATGATCATGATCATGCATGGTTACGTCAGCATTGCACACACAACATGCATATGCATGGCACCACACCTGTATTGCTGTGCCTAATAACTCCAACCCATGCCACAAAGACTCGAGTCCACAGCGGCCTTGCCCGGCGTTGTCATATGGTACAAGCCCAAAAGAGAGTAACTGAGCCAACACGCACTGCTGGGAAGGGGTAGAACCAGGCGACAAGGAAGGCTTTGGGGCAGGGGTTGCGGGGGCTGCGGGGGCAAACAAGGATGCCCAACTCTTCCGCCCCCCCGGCCCCATGACACCGCTGCTGTAGTTGCCTCCTTGGGGATGCACACCTTGCCCTCCAGCCCCCCCCCTCCCGGGACCCATGCTGCTGCTGCTGCTGCTGCCCAACACCGGGGCAGGTGGCGGGGAGCGTGGAGAGGGTGGTGCCCACTGCCCCAGCCCCACACCTTGCCCTCCAGCCCCCCCCCTCCCGGGACCCATGCTGCTGCTGCTGCTGCTGCCCAACACCGGGGCAGGTGGCGGGGAGCGTGGAGAGGGTGGTGCCCACTGCCCCAGCCCCACACCTTGCCCTCCAGCCCCCCCCCCCCCAGGACCCATGCTGTTGCTGCTGTAACCAATCACCGGGGCAGGTGGGTGTGAGCGTATGCTAGCCTCCATCTTCACCCGCTGCACACATTTGCAGTGGGCTACAAGGGGAAGGTGCATTGCATCACACCCAGCTCGGAGTGTTTTGTCAACAAGGTGGGCTGGCCCTAGAGCATCACCGCGCTCATAGCCAAGATGGGCCTGGCCGCTGTAGGTTGAAACATCGCGAAGTACTTCCCAGACTGTGTCTCTCCCATCCTCGTTGGGTGCCATGCACAAAGTAGTCCATGCTTTCCATTTGCCTTGCACGCATGGTGCAGTCGACACCTTGCAGATCACGCAGCGGTCCAACTTGACCAAAGCGCCCTCCACCTGCACATCTTGCCCTTTGTAGGGATGTGGGAACGTTGGCATGTACCTGCAAAGTGTACATAGGAAGTGTTGAGTGTGGGGACTTGTTGGGCTATGACATCCTTCACGGCATTGCGGTCATTGGTTGAAACTATGCCGGAATTGCCTGCATTTTTACCTTTAGCTGAAACCAAGGCACAACACTACTGTGACCATTGTCAACACCCCTTATCAGTCTCATAGCTTGCTTTTACGTCCGTGCCCCTTAGCACCACACAGTGAGCGATGTGATGTGATCCCCTGCCATTGTGCACTCGCTGCATGCATGGTGGTCCAGCCAATTCTATTGCGTACCTTATGCCCAAACGAACTTGAAGGTATAGTTTCAGCCCAGATGTCGCCCTGGCTAGGCCGGGGGCCGGGTTTGCAGCACCCCTGCATGGTCGCAGTCGGGTCCACGGTTGGTGAGCCACACGCGCTCATTGTTGCAGCTAGCAACGGAGCAAGTGCGAGCTGTCCTTACTCGCAGCTAACCCAGCAGGACGGCCGACGACATGTGTTCGGGGAAAGTTTGCGACTCGAGCAACGAGCGATACGGGGCAACACACAGCAATTTCGGCCTCGCAGCTATGACGAAAACAAGCTGTGCATTAAGGTGTCGACTTTGGCGGGCGCAAGGAATAAGCGGGGGACAGCCCTGACTGGACCTCTACAACAAGCGGGTGCAGAAATCGCGGCTCGAGGTGGCCTGGTTTGTCCATGCTGGCCCATTCGAACATTTTCTCACGGGTGTCACAGCTGACCCACGGTGCTCTAGAACTGCTCTTTGACCGTGGATGAAGCCCCTCCTTCCACGTGGGCTCCCACACGGACTCCGACATCTTCATTGAAGGCTTCAACACTGCTGTGAAGTGGTCAATGCATGATCCCTACACTGATCAGCGTGAGCAGCATGAAGCAACAGCTGGCCACCTACTTGCAGCAGCACTGTGCAGCTACGGAGGACTACTACGGACAGCACTGCAAACGGCAGCTGGCCATGCCACACCTCATGGCTGCGCTTGGGGGGTCAGACCCGGAGTTGTGCAAAGACGTAGCCGTCAAGGTGGTGGAGCGTGCCGCGCTGCTCATGGATGATTGGCAGACCGACCCGGGCGTGTGGGACCCCCACTGTACATGGCGCCAGTTCCCACAGGACATCCAGGCCATGGCTGAGGGCAGCCCATGCAGCACCAACTTGCGCCTCCACCTCAAGGTGTACTTCTTGGCATGTCCCACCTCCAATGCACCGGTGGAGTCCTTGCTACATCTGCATGGAGCTGGCCGCTTCATGGAGCTGCCGGCTCTGCTGGAGCATATGTCCCTGCACACACATAGGTCCACCCTCAACAGCATAGACGTGCACGACTTCACGTTGCAGTTGTCTAAGCTACGCGCTGCGGTGCGGCTGCATGAGGTGGCGCAAAGCCACAGCAACTGCTTGCAGTGTCGGGGTGGTTGTGGTGAATGTGGGGGACCATGCAAGCCAGGTGGCAGCAGCAGCAGCAGGGTGGCAGCAGGGTAGCAGCAGGGTGGCAGCAGCAGCAGGGTGCAGCAGAGTTGAGAAGGTTGTGCGGGCAGCTGCCCCCTAGGCAGCACAAGGGCATGTTGTGCCTACAGGTGTGCCGCCCCCACAACAGCCCCCCCCCCCCAGCAACCTTCCCAGCAGCAGGGTCAGAGCTTGTGGGGCAAAGCTCCAGGGGGGCAGATGCTTGCACCCCCTATTCAATCGCCTGTGGGGCCGACAACATCACCTGATTTGCGGCACATGTATCAGCTGACTCTAGCTGCAATCGCCACCCAGGGGAAGGCTGCTCTGGCTCAAGGTAGCGAGCTAGGTACATCAGTGCCGGCTCCTGCCTGCACGCTTCGCAAGCGTACCACACTTGCTGGGTTGGAGCTGCCCAAGACAGCTGACAAGCGCAAGCGGTGATATAGTTGACATAGGTAACATAGTGAGAAAGCCCCCCAGCGCCAAACCAGGTTGTGGAGTGCGCGACCTGCCAACTGCCTCCATGCCACATCGCCGCAACCGTTTTCCGATCCGACTGCTGCTGCCGACGCGCATGCTTATGTAGGGCAGCCTTAGCGACGCGGGCGGTCGCAGCGATGACTGCATACTCCGCAACGGCTCAAATTTGAATCACTGACTTTGATGCTTTGCTGTGCACGGCCTACTGGCTGCATAGTTATTCTGGATGGGTGAAAGGTAGCTGGCCGGGCTGGCTACATTGTGGATTATCCAGCATAGTATTTGGCGCAGTAAGTGCAAAGTTACAGCCGTCTAACTACCATGGGTCAGTTTTCTGTTAGTTGGGGGCGCCCGATTCATTACAGCCCACATGCTACTCCAAACTAAAGCACGAGGTGTGATCAAACACAGGCTGCGAGATCGCTGTTGTAAAGGCTACTGCTAGAGGGCCTAATGCCCACTTCAGCTCAGCCATTCCAATGTGTGTGCTTGTAGCCAGGTCAAGCAGGCGCCTTCACTATGATACAGTTAGAGGTTCGGCAAGGGGCCACTAAACACATGTCATGCCGCGGGCAGCACCGCTTCCATGCGCACCGCGCTGCTAGCAATGTGCGCCCGATACCGCCAAGCAGCCTAAGACTGACGGCTCAAAGCGGTGCAAGCCATCCGCAGCGCCCGATGCCGCGAGGGTGGCTCCACAATGAACAGCGCGTGACGCACTCCAGAGTGATTCTTAAGTAGTCTCCGAGGTCACACACAGGTATTCCTTTCCTGACGCTGACACACCGGGATTCGCCTAAAGATTGATATAATGACTCAAGCCCCTTGCAACCCTGGACAGCTGCCGGCTCGACTAGTGTGCGCCACCCCCTCCCCCGCCTTCCCCACCCTCAGGAGTTGGGCTTGTGTCCACACACACCCTCTCCTCCCCTGCTCTTCCTTCTAATACCGCAAGGGCTCATCATGATGCAGCAAGTGCTGTCTCAGACAACATGGATAGCCCAGCAGCTCTGCCACCGCTCCCACGCTCCTACCGCATCTCGATACCTGTCCATCACTGGCTGCTCAAACGCCGTGGACAAGTCCAGCATGGCACCTTCAGTCGTGTCCATATCCATGTTGACTGGCAGAGCACCCATTCCATACACCCACCACCCCATGCAAGGGCTGGGGCGCAGCAGACGCAATGCTGGGGCTGGCAGGATGTGACCAGAAGGGTGACATGGTAGCGCGTTGATTCCTATGTTCTTGATGTCTGCTAGTCCACTACTCGAGTCACGGGAAAAGCCCAGAACTCAACCTTAATAACTGACTAAACCTCAACCAGTCATGGAGATCAGCCCCACTGATCTCTTACACAAGGGGATGGCGCCTTAAAATGACCCCAAGGCAGTTGCAGGACAGGCTGTTGCTGCTGATGCCTCCCCATGGTGAGGGCGGTCATGGATATGGGACTGGCGATGATGGTGAACATGGGAAGAGGCAATGCTGGGGCTAGCAAGGGTCGACTCACAGTCAATCAATTGAGACAACGGTGGGGCTGCTGCTGCTGTCAAGGCTGCTGCTGTCTCCGCCGCTGCTGCTGCTGCTGCTGCTGTTGGTGCTGCTGCAATTAGTGGCAGTGCTGCTGCTGCTGCTGCTACTGCTCCTCCAGGCAGCACCGGCGCTGCTGTTGATGGCGATGCTGATTTTGGGAATGGTAATGATGGTGTTAGGAAGGCGGCAGCTTGCTGTCATTTACCCAACGATGCGCACAAGGTATTGCGCTGGGTTGCGACTGCTTACTGTTGGATACACTGACGGCTGCTTGGCTGTCTTCGTAGTCCACCTTATGGCCTGGCCAGGCAGGCACCTCATATACCCCTGCTCTGGCCTATCAAGAAAACAGGGCGAGCTTCTATTTTGCTGCTGCCTTGCATCAGATTGTGTTGGCGCAGTCAGCGCCAAGTGACCTGGGGCGCCTGCTCCACATACTGCTGGCCTGCTGGCAACAGCACTGGCCAGTGTGCAGCCTGAGGCACTCAGTCTCTCGACCTGAAAGCTCTGCGAGGCCCACCTGCAAGGCCAGACCAGCCTCGTCCCATCCCACCCCTTCCCAGCACCCCCAATGGTGTCCAGCCCATCCCAATTTAACCCCACCTTATCCCAACCCCACCCCATCACACCCCGTTCGGTTCCATCCCAGCCAATCCCAGCTGATGCCAGGCCATGCCAGGCAACGTCACGCCTGTTATGCCATGCCATGCCATGCCATGCAGGCCGAAACCCCGGCATTCAGTGAGAGTCCAGGAAGTGCTCTATGGCCAGGCTGAAGGCGCCCACACTTGCACAGCCCAGGCACATGGCTTGCGGTCCCGCTGCACCGGGCCATGCAGCAGCAGCAGCAGCAGCAGCAGCAGCAGCAGCAGCATGGTGAGGCACCCCACACCAGCCTGCTTGCCTGCCTGCCCAACCAGCTGTCTAAACAGAGCAGCTCGATTCACAGCCTCAAGCCAACAGACTGTAGGTCCAGAAGTCATGCAGTTCAGGACCAGCAGATGAGCCAGGCGGCGATGATCCAGCCTGAAACGGCAGCTGGGGAAAAAAAGGCTGAGTGTGATGAAAAGATGAGGCACAGGTGCAGCTCCTAATTAGGCAAGCCAGGCAGAAGCTACAACCATGGTGCATGACATGCTATGCCATATCACTGGGACGCTCTCCCTTCCCCCATACATGAAGGAGCTCCACACTTACCCACTAAACAAGTCCCCCCGCACCCCCCAGCCCAGCCCAGCCCAGCCCAGCCCAGCCCAGCCCAGCCCAGCCCAGCCCAGCCCAGCCCAGCCCAGCCCAGCCCAGCCCAGCCCAGCCCAGCCCAGCCCAGCCCAGCCCAGCCCAGCCCAGCCCAGCCCAGCCCAGCCCAGCCCAGCCCAGCCCAGCCCAGCCCAGCCCAGCCCAGCCCAGCCCAGCCCAGCCCAGCCCAGCCCAGCCCAGCCCATTGGCATGCCCCGCACACCACATGCATGCTCTCTATACAGCAACCCTGTGTCCCACCCTGCTGACTGCCACCCCCTGGTGACCCCCACCTTCCTACTGGTCCCCTAACACCACCTCACTCTAGCACCCCATCCCCACCCCACCCCTCTACCTGGCTGCTTGTACCCACCGCTGTATGCAAGCATGGCGCCCGTTGCACACCCAGCCAGTGCTGCGTTTGTCTTATCGTGCTTTGCTCGGTACTTTTCAATCACGCACTCGTTGAAGGAGTACAGCATGCCAAAGTAGGCAAAACCTTTGGCATAAGACCTGGGGCAGGGGTCACAGTAGTCTAGTGGCTGGACATGACGATCATGATCCATGCATGCATGCATGCATACATGCATGAGTGAGCTACATGGAGGAAGGTTGGGATGGGTGGATGAAAGGGTGTAGCAGCTTGCCTCTCACAAGCTTTTGCTCTTCATGTTGTCAAACATCTCTCTTAGCACCACCCGGGTCGGCTTTTCTCTCATCTCAGGGGTGAGGACTTCGGTTGGCTGCAGGGCAGGGGAGAGCATGAGGGAAGTGGGGTGTGGGCATGCTGTCAGTTAGTTAGTTTACCCAGCTGCGCAGCCTGCTGTCCCATGTTGCTGGCTGGGTTAATGGGCAAGGAAGTCCAGAGGTGATGTAGGCGTTGCAAGGGGTTTGAGGTGCTATTGCAGAGGTTTGCAATGGTTGGTGTTGCAAGGGGTGTATCAAGGTGACAGGACTGAGGTGGTGACTGACCCAGAGCAGACCCCAGCTGTGCACCTACCCCTCCAGAGTTCTCTATGCTTGCAGTGAAGATGCCGAACGCAAAGCCTGCAACGCCTCCGATGGCCCCGCTGACCCCACCCTTGATGAAGCAGTTGTTCATTATGTCTTCCTGCATGATTTGCATCGGGCTGGGGACGGTCAGCGGCTCCCATTTCTTCTTGGGCGGTTTATTTGGCACGGGGCTGGCACTTGGAGAAGCCTCAGGTTCCGGAGACGATGCTGCACTGGCTGATGGCGCCGATGGAGGGTCACTGGCTTCGCTGTTATCACTGCGTTCGCCGTGTTCCGTCATTCCGCGCGCCAAATGTCAGCCAGGGCCACCTAGCGGCTGCCGCCGGGAGTTTGTCGGTTGGACTTGGGCGAAGTACAGCAGTGTTGTTGATGTTGGGCATATACATCGCTGTGGTGCTTAGAGGAAACTAAAGACCGCGGATGTCTGCGGCGTTCGGGGGGCCGCTCTCACAGGTGCTGATGGCATCTCTTTACCCCTACCCGCACAAATTCATAGCACCCCAGGGGCAGCACCCCAGCAGCTGCTGTGACGGAATTGGACGTCAGCAAGCAATCACTGATTGTGTCAGCCAACTCAGGTTCACCAGGGCACGGCATGGTGCTGCAGGCACGCGCACCAGAGAAAGGCGTGTTCCCCTTGGACCACTTCGCAGAGTGCAAGAAAGTGGGTGTGCCTTGCATTTCTGATCCCCAGTCTGCCTTGCCTTGCAACTTGGATGCCCAGCCTGCCCTGCCCTGCCTTGCCCCTTTATCGCCCAGTTCGACCTGCCGTGCACGTATGATTCCCACCGCACCCTGCTCTGCCCTTTGACACTCCGCTGCACTAATTGCAGCATGCACCAGCCAGCAGCTCTTCAGTATCCAGACAGTCTTCAGTGTCCAGACAGTCCTCACGATACTAAGTTTCAAGTGGCCATGCAAGGCTGTCCACTGCCTCTGATCGGGGCTGTGTGGTGGTGAGGTGCATGTCGCTGACTACTAATCCCCCTGTTACCCTCTTCCACCCCTCCTTGACTATATGTCCTCCCACAACATTACCAGGGTTGCTGAGGAGCTGATCTTCTGAGCTGTGGTGGTGAGGTGCAGGTGGCCGACGCGTACCTGCAGTGCATCAACAGCCATGACGGAGAAGCCATTCCCTGCATAGAGCTGTCCAAGCAATACCTGCGGTGTCGAATGGATAGGTAGGAGCAGCAGCAGCAACAGCAGGGCCATCAGCAGCAGGGCGATCAGCAGCCAGGCCATCAGCAGCAAGGCTGTCAGCAGCAGGGCCACCACACTGCTGCCATTGTTGCCATCGTTGTTTACAACATCACTGAAAGAACACCAGCCTGTGAGCCCCATGCTGAACTGGCACGCAGCTGCCACTGACATGTGGGCATGTACTGCTTCATTGCTGGCAGTAGAAGGATTGCAATGGCAAGGGCAGCTGCTCCTCACTCTAGTCATAGGAACTTTTGCTTAGAAAAAGGAGCTTGCATGGCAGCATGTGTGGGCAGTCTGGGCACATCTTGGTCCCTTGTTCTGTGCTGGCTCAGGAACCTGATGGTGAAGCAAGACCTGAAGGAGCTGGGCATGGAGCAGGGGCTGCTGGAGGTCACCAGTCCCACGCCCACGCCACCAGCTCAGCAATGACCTGCAGCCTGGCCATCAGTGTCAAGCCACTTGGCCAACAGCACCAGGTGGCTACCCTACACCTATCAAGCCTTAGCCCAGCCCTAAACCAACTACACCCAGCCCCAACCCAGCCCAAGATCAACAACTGCCAGCCCCAGGTCAGCCCCAAACCAACTACGCCCAGCCTCATCCCACGGCCATGCCACCAGCACAGCAATGACCTGCAGGCCAGCCATCAGTGTCAGGCCACTGGGCGGCTAGCACCGGGGTATGACCCTGCACCCACCGAATCCTGGCCCAGCCCCAATTCAACTACGCTCAGCCCCAGCCCTGCCCAAGATCAACAATGCTCAACCCCGACCCAGCCCTAGATCGACAATGCCAAGCCCCAGTCCAGCAGTGGCCACCCCCAGCCCAGCCGACTATGTGTGGTGTGGTAACCCTTACGGCCAAGTGGTGCCATGGCTGCCCTCCAGTAATAGATGTACCAAGTAGGTGGGGGAGGGGGAGGGTGTCGCCCAGCATGTATGAAGAGTGGCTGCAGCTGTCAGCAATGGAGCAAGCCAGGGACAATGCATGCATGGCTGGAGAGGCGAGGCAGGCACCACCAGACAATCAGCCAGCCTGGCAGTGCGCGTGAAAGGATTCAAGATCAGATATAGCCGGCCAGTTAGATCTCGAGCACTGCATGGCTGAGCACGATGCGTGTACCTATGTTGAAAACGAGAAATGTATAAATACCATGTGCATGGCAAAGACAATTTTGCAAGCTTCCTGCTGGAATGCTTGGAATATGCATTGTCTGGGGGTTCGACTCAGGCGTTCCCAACATGGGGTTGGCAATCTTCATGCAACTGCAGCCCACCTACTCAATCTTTTGATGTATCGTTTGCTGCGTCTGCTGCGATGTGTTAATGCGCGTTTAATGTAAGTGTAGGGGATCAGTAGGGCTGATCCCCGTGTTTGAATATGAGTGAGGATAGGGTTTAGTCAGCTACTTAGGTTACATTATGGGCTTTCCTCGGGACTCGAGTAGTGAACCAGCAGATATCAAGAATGTAAGAACCAATGCACCTCCGAGTCCCGTTACAGTAAGACTGGAATTGCCATCGGAGTCATTCGATGCGGGCAGCCACATGTGACCCCGAATGTGTCCCAATCGCAGACCGTGGTTAGCTACACCGGTAAGCTACGTCCTTGGCTATCCGTTAGCGATGCACGACATGTCGGTGGCGCACACCACTGAAGTCCGGCAAACATGGCTGCGCGAGGTTCCTGATGGTGCAGGCCGCTTGGCGAGGATGTGAAGGAACCCCGGTTTGTGTGTGGCAGCGCTGTATCGCTGTAATGGTGGGCGGCACAGTAGGGACTAGTCACCCCCTCCAGCTATGATCCGCTTTATGTTTTGCACCATTGAACAAACAGCCTGACCTCACACATACCATTTGTAGCATACTCATTAACGCGTCCATGGCACTATGCAACTCAATCATTGGGTTTGTATGTGACAAGTTATACCGCTTACAAGGTACACATGCTGATGGCTACAGGTGCACGAGGAGCCGACTGAGCTTGGCTTACCACTCCGCTCCGTGGCCACCACCAACACATCCTAACCCACCACCTCCCAACCTCGTCTACCCCGCCCAGCTCCCAGTAGCCCCTCCTCCCAGCCTGCCATCAGCCTCCTGCCCCCTAACTCTCCTTCTCCCCGCCTCCTACCTCTCCCCTACCTCTCCTTCACCCATCTCCCCCCTACCTCTCCTTCACCCATCTCCGTATCCATCACCCCCCATCACCCTGACCACCGAGCCAAGCCCGTAGCCCCGCTCAGCCACCTCTTGATCCCAAACCATGAAGAAGAAGAAATTAAGCAAGGCAAAGAGTGCTCATCTCCATGCACTGAACAAGTCGCCAAGGGCTGGCTATCTGCATTGCTCTAACAACATCAAGGCTGCAGCTTGTACGGCACAAGCGACAAACCGTGACCTGCAGGCTGAGGTGCAGCGGCTGCAGGATGTGGAGCAGTCCCTTATGGGCACTGTGGATGGGTTGCAGGGCGACCTAGGCGACCTGCAGGCAGCACACCAAAGCCTGCAGGGTGAGCACACGGCTGCCAGAAGGCTGGGACAGCAGCAGTCACCCCGCAGCACCTGCCAGAAGGCTGGGAGCAGAGACCCGGTGGTGGGGCTGGGGCAAGGGCTGGGGCTGGGGCTGGGGCAAGGGATGGGGCTGGGGCTGGGGCAGCAGCTGGGGCTGGGGCTGCAGCTGGGGCAGCAGCTGGGGCAGTAGCTGGGGCAGCAGCTGGGGCTGGGGCTGGGGCAGGAGATGGGGCAGCAGATGGGGCTGAGGCTGCAGCTGGGGCAGGCCGACTCACCACTCAAGTCACCGATGTGTTGGCTATCATCCCCTTGCCTATTGGCACGGCAGAAGCTCATGTCCAAGTCATAATGCAGGAGCTGCTCCTCCACGGCCTCGACAGTGCCTGCATCGCCAGCATCACAGCAGACAGTGCAGCTATGAACATGGGTGAATATGGTGGTGTTGTCACCCGCATGAGCAAGCTCCTCCAGAGCAAGGGGCAGGCTGGCTGCATTCGGGCGCAGCCCTGCTATAGCCACGGCATACACAACACCCTGCTGGCTGGGCTGGCTGCATTGGGTGGTGACATCCGCCCAGCCTGAGGATGGGCAGCAGCAGCAGCAGCAGCAGCAGCAGCAGCAGCAGCGGATGCAGCAGCAGCAGCAGCAAGAGGACCCTTATGGCACTTGGCGTCAATATGCATCTGACATTCGTGCCATGGCTGTGAACGGCGACCCTGGCAGCCCCGCATTGCGCCTTCACCTCGAACAGTACTACCTTGCCTGCCCCATCTCCAATGCCCCAGTGGAGTCCTTGTTGCAGCTGCTGAAGCATGGTGGTGGCAGGTACATGGAGCTGCCAGCTCTGCTGCAGTTGATGTCCCTGCACACATGCAAGGAGGCCATGAAGACTGTGGATGTTCATGATTTGCAGCAGCATATGGGTCAGCTCCGTGCTGAAGTGCGGCGTAAGGAGGATGCCACAGCTGCAGCACAGCGGTCAGCAAAGGCAGAGCGCCAGATCACAGATGCAACGCACAAGGTCGGGAGGGTTGTGATTAATGTGGGTGACCATGCGTGCCAACAGCGGCTTGCAGCGGCCCATGCCCTTGCCTTGGGGGGGCATGATTATGGCCACACAACTGTCGAGGAGGCAATGAAGATGACAGGAAAGCAGCTTCAGTCATACCTCCAGTTTCACAAGCAGGAGGTACACACGAGCTGGAGGGTACCCAAGCTACTGAGCCACGTGTGCACCCACATCCGTGGGAAGCTTGCCGCAGCTGCGCCCCCTCAGCAGCAGCTGACACCTGCAGGCACCACCCCTGAGCTGGCTGAGCCTGCTGGTGCACCCCCTCAGCAGCAGCAACAGCTGGCAGCGGCAAGCACGTCCCGTAAGCGTGGGGCACCTGCAGCTAACAAGTCGAGGGCAACAAAGCAAGGTGAGACAACACCACGTACTGCACCTAGCACCTTGTTAAGCGTAGTAGAGCAGCCGGTAATGCACTAGCGCCAGCAGCAGCTCCAAATGCTAGTAGTGGTATCCAGTCGTCACGACTGCCGTCGTCGCGTCCACATGCCAAAAGCAAAACATGTTCCGACTGCTGCTGCGTGTTGCAGGTGCCACTCACAACAGCGTGGCGAAGCGTGCTAGTGCGGCGCGCCTCGCATGTGGCGAAATCGCATGAATTCAAATGCTTATCTTTGGACAGGCACTGAGCACCGCTGAGAGCGAGATAGTTTTTGCTGCGTCTGCCACATCGTAGCTATGAGTCTCCTCTGTTCGAAGCACTGTTTACATATATTTTTGACTGAGTGGCTGCGGAGATACAGGCTTCGTATCACAGGGGGGTGGTTTTCAGGTAGTTGGGAACGCCTGAGTTCGACAGCAGCTTAGTGTTCAATGGCTCAACATTTTAGCGGTTTAACAAATGTAACCTGTGGTGCAAGCCTGCTACAAATAGGCAGCCCACCCTTTGCAGCACACGCGCGCTAGGACCTCTGAGGCTGAGCTATGTACATGCCAAGGCCATCCTTAAGGGGGGGTGCGGTCAAGTGGCGCAGATGGCACCCTCACAGCCCCCGAACCCGTAGGTCTGTGCACCTAGCTCTGACAAATGCGGAGTAAGAAGTAACGAACCCTTAGAGGGGGAGCGCGGCCAAGCAGCCTAATGGCTGGCGGCTTAAACGGTGTAAGCCATCTACCCCCATGCATCACATGATTCACGGTGTCTGCCACAGGTAGCGGTCATCCTGCAGAAGGTCCGCCAGCTTTCTATTGAATGGAGCATAGAACTCTTGCAACAGGGCCCGAGACTGCGGCCACATCTTCTCGTACTTGTCGCTGTTCTTGTTGCGCGGTGGCATGGCCATGACTGTGTTCCACTCAGACGGGGACAGCGCCCGCATGCCTGCACAGTGTGACGCACAAGCTCTTCTGTTTTTCGCAGCGTGGAAGTGTGAGGGGTCGATAGCTGCATGGGGCCACGTCTGATTTCCATGGTCGGAACCAAAAAAAGGATGGCAAGGCATGAGAGCTTGCACAACCATGTTTTGTACAGCAGTAGTGCCAGCTGTGGTGAGACACGGATAGGGCAGAGAGACGAAAAGGCAGGGATGGGAGGTGAAAGAAGAGGTAAAGGAAAGGGAAGGGAGAAGATACCACACACGACTGCTGAGAGGGGACCCCTCCTCTCTCCCTTTCTACCCTTGGACCCTTCCCTCCCCTTTTCCTTTCACCTTCCCTGCCTTCCCTTCTCTCTGCTCCCCTTCCGACTCCCTGCCTTCCCTCTCCTTCCCGTTCCCCTCCCTGCCCTTCTCTCTCCTTCCCGTTCCCCTTCCTGCCCTTTTCTCTGCTTCCCTTCCCGCCCCCTGCTCTTCTCCCTTACTCCCTTTCCTCTTCTTTCACTTTCCCTGTCCTCCCCGCCTTTCCGCTACCCCATGCACCTAGGAATTTAAACACGGCGTCCATGTGCTCCTTCTGCGCCAGCTTGTAGTCCTCATTGCGCAGGAACAGCAGCTGGTCACGAGGGAAGCGGCGCAGCCAGTCGCCCAAGAACTCTGAATACATGCCCTGCACACAAGACGAGGCAGGCAGTGGGGGCAGGGGGGCTGTTCAGCAGCTGTTCAGCAGCTGCTCAGCAGCTGCTCAGCAGCTGCTGAACGGCTCAGCATCAGCAGCAGCTTACGTGGCCGTGCATGTCACGCACCTGCTGCTGGCGGCTGTGACCCAGCCAATGCTAATGCGGCACCCTAAACACTTGCTAGGGTAGGGCGCCCTTTGTTAGAGTGCCCATGTGATGTCTTAGGGTGCTTGTGGGACGACTTCATGACACCCAACAGCAAAGGATTAAGGCGAAAGTGTGACCTAGCTCCGCGTCATGGTAACCTCGACCCGCCCGACCCACCCTTCAAACCCTGAACCTGGTTCCTCTGCTGCCGCCCTGATCCCGCACCTCTCCCTGCAGCCACCTCCCCTGGCAACTCCCTCCTTCAGACTTTTGCAGCCATCCTGACCCCCCTGCACCCTACCGCTCCTCAAGGCAGCACAGCACTCATTAGAGAGATGGCCTTCACCGGACTAGGGCAGTAAAGACCCTACCGAAGAGCGCGTATTGAAACTGCCTGACATTAAAGTCAAATACCCACAGAAACTCTGATGGTCTGACTGCCTTCTCCACCTCCTTACTCCAACAGCTCAGAGCCCCAGCCACCACCCAGCCGGCCCCTACCCCTCCACTATTCGGCCCACCTTGACTAGCTGTTGAGGGTTGTAGTGGCGCAGGCAGTGGGCATGGCCGTGTGCGTTGCTGCAATCGCGCCATTGCTTGATGTCTCTCACCACTGCGTCGTGGAACTCAGCAGCCCCTGGGGCGGGCTGGTCTTTCTGCCACCATCTGATGTCACACCACACAGGGCAAGGCAGGGCCAGGTCAGGCCAGGTCAGGGTAGGTCAGGTCAGGTGGTTTGCTGCAGGTGAGGTCAGGTTGTCCCCTACCATGAAGAGGTGAGGGTGTGCTGCCTGACTAGTCTTGGCAACAAGCTTCAGCTGCAAGTGTCCCTGACCACATACCCTGCCCTGCCCTGCCCTGCCCCCTTTCCCACCCCTTCCCCTTCCCCCTCCCCTTCCCCCTCCCGCTCCTCCTCCCCCCTCCCCATTCTCTGACCAGCTTCTGACCAGCCTCTGGACAGGCCTCTGCCCAGCCCTGCTCACCTGTAGTAGTAGAATGCGGAGTAGTAGCGGTCCACTGGGTCACGGAAGATGGTGATGAGGCGCAGCCAGGGTGACGCCTCATACAGCAGGTCAGGCAGGGTGACGCCCTTGAGGTCACGGTCCCAGGCAGGGCCCCTGGCAAGCAAGGTCAGGGTGGGAGCCGGCTATGCAGCTCTGGCTATGCAGGCTGTAGGCTGTGGTGAGGCAGTCGGTTGGCCACAGCATGATGCTGCCGAGCAGTGAGCATGATTGTTGTTGTTGTTGTTGACTGGACACCGCTCAACCGCCAGCCTGGTCTTGCTGCTGGGCCCTTGCAATCTCGGACTCTGGCAGACCCTAGACACATGGATGTGGTGAGGCAGTCGGTACACAGTCAGGTGCCTTACGTGGCTATAGTTTGACGCTCAGGGCCCATTGCGGCTCCAATCCAGCACTATTGTGAGGGCCAAGCACACTGTCGTGGCACTCTTAGTCACACCTTTCAATGTGCCCTTGCTTGACTCCCATCTCATGCCCACACCAGCTGCTGACACATGACGTGGTTTATTGCCCTACCACCTGAATTGTGCATGCAGTACATGAGTGGCAATACTGAGCGGCTGGTGCTGTGCCGGGCGGTGTGGGGCTGAGGGGTGGAGCTTTGCACACTGTGCAGGCCAGGCAGGCTGGCAGAGGCTGGTGGAGGTTGCAGCCAACACCAACACCAACACCATCACCAACAACACCATCACCAACACCAACACCAACACCATCACCAACAACACCATCACCAACACCAACACCATCACCACCATCACCAACAACACCATCACCACCATTACTAACACCAACACTGTCACCACCATCACCAACGTCACCACCCCCTAGTATGGTGCCCAGAGCCCATGGTGATGCTTGCACACTGGTTGCCTGGGCAGCCGGGCTGCTGTTTCTGCCACCATTTGATGCCTGGCTTCACAACACAGGGCAGGGCAGGGCAGGGCAGGGCAGGGCAGGGCAGGGCAGGGCAGGGCAGGGCAGGGCAGGGCAGGGCAGGGCAGGGCAGGGCAGGGCAGGGCAGGGCAGGGCAGGGCAGGGCAGGGCAGGGCAGGGCAGGGCAGGGCAGGGCAGGGCAGGGCAGGGCAGGGCAGGGCAGGGCAGCCTGATGCCTGATGTTCGGCTGCCTGATGCTTAGCCTGATGCTCCTGATTGGCCTGGTGATTGCGATGCCGATGCCTGATGCCTCCAGCCTGATGCTTATGTGAGGTACCTGGTATGCTTGTCCGGTGATGCTGATGCCTCCAGCTCACCTGAGGTACACCCCCATGGCTGCAGTGAAGGTGTTGGAGGAGGCCTCCCCAGTAATGCCCTGCAGCACACACCGCCAGGCTTCAGGAAAGGGACTACGACTCAACCATACAACCTCTGGTTATCTTGCCCCCCCCCCCCCCCCCCCCCCCCCCTCCCCCTCCCCTCCCCTCCCCTCCCTCCCCCTCCCCCTCCCCCTCCCCCTCCCCCTCCCCGTCCCCGTCCCCGTCCCCGTCCCCCTCCCTTTCAAACACGTATAACCCCCTGGCCCCCCAGGTGCCCTACCTGGGGTTCTGCGGAGCTGATCTTTTGGGCTGCTCTGCGGAAAAGGTTGATGTAACCGTCAAAGTCACCCTTTGGGGGTGCTGTGCAGGAGCCCTTCAGTGGCCAGGAGCACTCATCCCACCAGTGAGGCCCCTGGGGCACAGCAGCAGCACAGCAGCAGGCTGCACCTCAGGGGTGAGACCAGGCAACACAGGGCCGCCAGCAGAGCATGCCTGGCAGCACCTGGTGATTCTGTCCAGGAAAGTATAATGAACAAGCAATAATATCAACAATAGCAAACACAATAGATAACATGAATCATAAAACAAGGATAAGAATGAGTACAGAGGTGCTGGGTGACTTAGACTGAGAGCACAACCATCAGACATGGCTGCATGCAATGAGCATGTACCATGTTGAGTTGGTGACAGAAAGAAGGAAAGAAAGGAAGAACCACTCTCTCGAGTGGGCATGGCTGGACATTCATTATTTCAACTTTTTGCCACCTGCCCGCCCAAGCCTCTTATACTAGTTGGCCGCCCAGGCCTTTGCATCGTCCTCAGTTGCAGAAGTCCCATTTTATGACCTCTGGGTCCTGCGACCTCTCAGTTGAAGGAGATACCCATCCAATACCAACAGAGCCACTTACCGCACAACGGAGCGTGAGGTTAACTTGGTGAGTATGTGTGTTGCAGCATCGCTGACAGGCAGCAGCCATGCAGTGATGGTGATGCGTGGAGCATGTGATGTGCTGGCCAGTGGGCAGGGCAGCGTGGCTGCTGCATCTGCTTGGCCTGGCTTGCCTTGTTGAGGGACTCAAACATCTGAGGGTGCTTGGCCAGGCGGTGATACATATCGGTGGTGCCACACTTGGACACACCCAGGATGTGGTAGTAGGGTATGCAGCGCAGCTCTGTGCCCTGCACCACCACAGCAGTGCCATGCAAACAGTCAACCAGTGGCCATACAGTGGGACGAGGGCAGTAGCAGCAGTGACGGCAGCAGCAGCAGCAGCAGTGGCGGTTGGGAGGACTTGCAGGCCAGGGGTGGGGTGGGGTGGGGTGGGGTGGGGTGGGGTGGGGTGGGGTGGGGTGGGGTGGGGTGGGGTGGGGTGGGGTGGGGTGGGGTGGGGTGGGGTGGGGTGGGGTGGGGTGGGGTGGGGTGGGGTGGGGTGGGGTGGTGGGGTGGGGTGGGGTGGGGTGGGGTGGGGTGGGGTGGGTGGGGTGGGGTGGGGTGGGGTGGGGTGGGGTGGGGTGGGGTGGGGTGGGGTGGGGTGGGGTGGGGTGGGGTGGGGCCGGTGCTCACATTGTACCAGCATGGATTCTTGAAGCTGGCATTGAAAGCATGAGGCAGTGCCTGAAACACGTCAGGAGAAGCAGCCACCACATCGGCATAGTTGTTGCCCTTCACATGCCTGCAGCCAGAATGGGTCCATGTAGCACTTAGGTGAGGTCAGGGGAGGTCAGAGGAGGTCACTTAGGTGGGGTCAGGTGGGGTCACTTAGGTGGGGTCAGGTGGGGTCAGGTGGGGTCACATGGCAGCCAGGTGGGGTCAGGTGGGTATGTGCAAGGAAGGGAAAGCAAGCAAAGAGAGTGCTGGAGGTACACTGGAGGGCACGCATTGTGAAGATGCCGATGGTGCTGACGATTATGATGATGATGGCTAGTATGGCTGCTGGTCTTGCCCATCAGCAACTTGGGCATGGAAACTGGCGACCTGCTCCATGGCGGCATGCCCATAGGGTGGAAGGGTGCACACACCGCAAGCCTGGACCAATCGTTGAGCAGAGGGGTGGCATGGCCTGCCAGAGGCCCGCGCCCCTCACTGATTGGTGGGGTGAGGGGGAAAGGGGAGATGGAGGGGTGCGGGAGAAAGGTGGAGGGGGAAGGGGGAAAGCCTCCCTCCACCCCCCCTCCACCCTTACTTGCCACTACAAGGAAGAGGCCCGTGCCCCTCACTAACTACCCCTGCTGACCAGCCACTCACTTGCTCCATATCTCTGCAGCTGACGCTTTGATCGGCTGGACCTGGGCATATGCATAGTTGGTGTGGTCGATGGCGGCGGCGGACCAGTGTTGCTGCTGGGCCCCTGCCCCTGACCTCCGGACGCCCCCACTGCTGCTGCCGCCGTCCCTGTTGTGGCCGCTGCGCCTGCCTGGTCACCAGCCGGGGCTACTATGCTGTCAGTGCCCCCTGCTGCCCGCTGCTGCTGCTGCTGCTGCTGCTGCGTGTTGTGAAGGGCTGCAATATCAGACAGAGTCAGCAACCCATCAGAGCCCCCAGGGGTGGTGTCAACAGTCCCTGACCCCTGGGGAGGGCTGGCACCAGCGCTGCTGCTTGGAGCTGTGCCAGTGGGGGACCCTGCCCCTGAAGCCCCTGCCCCTGAACCCCCTGCCCCTGTAGCCCCTGCCCCCGAAACCCCTGCCCCTGAAACCCCTGCCTCTGCCCCTGCCCCAGCCTCAGTGCCAGGGCCAGAAGAATGCCGCGGCTGAATGGCAGCAGTGGTGGCAATGGTGGCCAGTTCAGCGGCAGCCAGGCCCTGCAGCAGTGGGGAACTGTCCGCCTCCACCTGGCTGGCTATGGCCAGAGAGTGCTGGAAGCCTGCAGCCATGGTCAATGCAGCAGCACCCGGACTGCCACAACTGGTGGTCCAGATGCCACTCCTGGCTGGCAGCAGCAGCACTAGCAACAGCAGCAGCAGCAGCAGCAGCAGCAGCCAGCAGCCAGCAGCCAGCAGCAGCAGCCAGCAGCCAAGAGCCAGCAGCCAACAGCCAGCAGGAGCAGCAGCATGATACTACTACTGATGGAGCCAGTGCGGATGGTAGCAGCCATTGCTGTGCTGTGATGTGATGCAAGTGGCAGTAGCAGCAGCAGGAATGGGACCAGGAGAAAGCAGCAACTGTGGCAATAATGGCTGTAAAGCAAAAGGAGGTGGAGTGATGTGGGGAAGAGAATTGGCAGAGAGGGAGAGGAGGAGGAGGAGGAGGAGGGTGGGTGCAGAGGGGGAGGAGAAGGCTGGCCTGGTCTCCCTGCTCACCAGCTGCCAGCCCCATCACTCTCCAGCTGCCCTCAGACAGCGGTCCAGCCACCTTGGCAGGCTTCCGCACATTGCCCCTGCACAGGCATCATAGCCCGGCTCTCACCACTTTGCTGCTCATGATCAACGGTCTCCTGGTAGGACACTATGCAGTTTCTGCCCCTGCAGCCACTGCCCCTTGCTTGGCCTGATCCCCTGCACTTGCCGTGGCCCACCTGCCCCTGCCCCTGAACCTTCATGACCCCCCTGCCCCTGGCCCTGGCCCCTGCCCCTGCCCCTGCCCCTGCCCCTGCCCCTGCCCCTGCCCCTGCCCCTGCCTGGCCCACCTGCCTCAGCCCCTGCCCCGCTCCCCCCGCTTTCATTGCCCATGCCTTACCTGTCCCTGCCAGGCTTGAGCTCTTGCACCGGGCTGCCCCTGCCAACCCCCACTGCCAAGTAGTCATTGCTGCCCCAGCCATAGATGGTGGTCGCTGAGGCTGCCAGGGAAAAGTACTGCATGCATACAAGCAGTTAGGCATGGGACATGGGACTTGCAACATGGGACATGGGACAGCCATCAGACTTAGAGCTTGGTGTTTACAAGGATGTCCAGAAAAGGGGTAGAGGACACGTGATGACAAATTGTGATGAAGGGATGACAAGAGGATGTTCAAGAGATGGCAAAGGGTGGCACAAGGGTGACTCAAGGGTGACAAAGGGTTTGGCAGACGGCACATGGGCTGCCTGTCTGGCACCGCCACTGCTGGGCATGTGGGCTTGGAGGTGGTTCAGCAGAAAAGGAAGGGGCACAGCAGTGCAGGAGCAGCAGCAGCAGGAGGGCGCGGGTGTGGAGCGTGCCGCATACACCACGTACCTCACCAGCGGCCACAAAGAGCACCTTGTCGTCCTTCAGGGCCCCTTCCACCAGGCCTGGAGACTCTAGCGGCCCAGACCTGCCGGCCAGCACATCACGACCTCCCCAGCTGTACACCTGTTTTGGGCAGGTGGGACGAATAGGTGGGGTGCACGAGAAGGAGGGGAATCAGGGGCAGGTGGGGCGCAGGAGGAGGAATCAGGGGCAGGTGGGGCGCAGGAGGAGGAGGAGGAAGAGGAGGAGGGGAAGAAGGAGCAGGGGGGGGCAGGGGGAGGGGAGGAGGGGCAGATGAGGGACAGATGGGGCGCAGGTGGGGCGGAGAGGGGGTGAGGGGAGGGAGGGGAGGGGGGGAAAGAAAGGATGAGGGAGGAGGATGAGGGGGGGAGGGAGTGAGGAGTGAGGAGTGAGGAGGGGGAGGTAAGTGCAAAGGAGTTGAAAGGGTTTCCATGGGGCATTGGTGGGCAAAGGGTTAGGGTAACAAGTCATGGAGGGGCAAGGCAAGGAAGGACTCAGACTAGGGGTAGGGAGTAGGGGAGAGGGAGGAGGCAGGGGGAGGGGAGGGGCTCACCTTGCCTTGTGCTGTGGCCACTAAGCAGTGCTCCCTCCCCGCCGCCACGGCCACCACCCTCTCCCCCTCCAGCCCCATCACCTGCGCGGCACACCAGCCTGCATGCACAGCTCAATGCCCTTGCCCTTTGGCACACACACATACACACACATACACATTCACACACATACATATTTACACGCATACACACACATGCACACACATGCACATACACATACACACACATATAAACACCATGAATTACACACACTCAGCCATGCACACACTACCTTCACATTCTGCAATGATTGACCTCACAGGCTTGAACCCAACACCAGGATTGAAGCACTGGCCTAAACATGGCCTGCCCGAGTCTATGTAGAACGAGACCACAGGCTGCGCTCAGTGCCCTGTCTCTGCAGCACTGCCAAAATAAGCTATGCTGGTGCTGCTGCTGCTCCCACCCCAGCCCTGCGGCAACTACCGCTGCCCCTCCCCACCGTTTCCCTCCAGCTGCAGCTGCAGCGCCAGCTGCTCCTCACCTGTCCCAGCTGCCCAGCTGTCACGCCTGCCATCACTGGCTGCGAGCTGCCACACCTGACCGGACCTGCCTTGAGGATCATCACGCCTACCGGCCATCACGCCTACCGTCACTCTACCCACCTTCCCCATCACCCGCCAAATCACGCCTACCATCACGCCTACCTAAAATTGGCTACCCATGAGCCCCAGACCTTACCCGCCCACCTGCCATCACGCCTAACTTCACCCTACCTGCCATCACGCCTGCCTACCATCACGCCTACCTGCCCAGGCTCCAGGGGGGGCGTGTCCCTGCCCAGCTCGCCCGCAGCATTCCATTGCCGCTTGGATTTCAGTGTGCCTGCATAGCCGTCATCCTGGGTGTTGCAGGTGAACACCGCCCCGTCCTCAGTAGCGGCAACCCACAGCACATAGCCTGCAGCCAGCACCAAGCGGCACAGCCCACACAAGCCCACAAGAACCCTCTTTGGTTAGGGTCAGGGTCAGGGGTCAGGGTCAGGGTCAGGGTCAGGGTCAGGGTCAGGGTCAGGGTCAGGGTCAGGGTCAGGGTCAGGGTCAGGGTCAGGGTCAGGGTCAGGGTCAGGGTCAGGGTCAGGGTCTCAGCTAGAGTTGCTCAGCAGGGTATGGTCTGGGGTACATGGGCAGCACAGTTAACCTCCGACAGCTCTCACCTGCATCAAAAGCAACGACCCGCTTCCCTTGCAGCTTGCCCATGATTGGGCGTGCCTTCCAGGCAGCTTCCCTGGCAGGCAGCTGGCCACCAGAGCTGCAGCCGTCCATGCCCCAGGAGTGCAGCGTCCCGCTGTCGTCCAGCACCAGGGTGTTGTAGCGCCCGGCAGCAGCAGCCACAATGCGCTTCCCTGCTGCACCACATCTTAGCTCAAACGTTACCGCCAGCTGCTTCATGGATCTCTTTAGTGGGTGCCAATGCTTGCCACTGAGCACCCCACTCCCATTCCCACTTCCGCTCCCATTGCCATTGCCACTCCCACTGCACTGCTACTGACCACTGCCTCTCCATCGTGTGGTGTGATGATGTTGGCTGGTCATTAATTCTGACATGAGAATGCCCGGGCTGGTGCTCATGGCCTGCTGGCTGCCATGGCCACTGCTGCTACTGCTTGCATTGAGTGTGTTGATGAATATAGATTCCTGGGGAGAAATGACGATGCATCAGGGGGAAGGGGAGGAGAGCCTGAAGAGGAGGGTTGCAAAGCTGTGCCTACAAGACTGATGCTGCACAAGACAACAGCAGGTCACCCAAGTCAAACATGCCCTGGAGCCTTTGAGCCCAGCCCAGCCAGCCCAACCCTCAACGGTGGTGCATCCACCTCACCCACCGCATGGCTCGCTCCGTCGGCCTCTCCCCCACCCCCTCCTCCTGCCCCTCTCCCACCCCTCACCTCCTGCCCCTCTCCCCACCCCCACCTCCTGCCCCTCTCCCACCCTCTTCCTCCTGCCCCTCTCCCACCTTCCAACTGGCTGACTTTGCGTGGCACTCCATCATGGCAGGAGGCGCCATGAGTGCAGGGAGTGCCCAGCGGGGGCTGGTCGCCCACTGGCACCTCCCCACCCTCTTTCAGCGCAGAAAGCAGGCCATGCTGCATGGACGCCATGGAACATGCACAGACAATGTTTGTGAAGTGGGGTGCAGGTAAACGGGAGGGGAAGAGCTCAAGCAGTGGCTGGCAGTGGGCCGAGTATGGTAGGGTGGTTTAGGGTTGAGTTAGGGTGGGTTAGGGTTAGGGTTAGGGTGGCAGTCTGGGTGTGATACCCAGTCACGCAATAAGGCAAGGGGTGTGGTTAAGTCACACACGAGCTTTACAGTAAAGAGAAGTAAGGGTAAAACAGAGGTGGCAGTGATGTTCATGTGACCACAGGCAATCCAGGCAGACTCCACAGATTTGCCTCTGCTTGCCCTGCTTGCCCACCTCTCTTGTGTCTTACCCGAAGGATCTGCCCCTTGCCCTCCTCCCGCCACTGGCCCGCCCTCACCTGCCCCTCCCTGCCCAGCTGGCCCCAGTCATTAAGGCCCCAGGAGTAGACCCCGCCATCCTCAGTCACTGCCAGGGTGTGATAGCGCCCCACAACAGCCTGCACAGCAAACTCGCCCTGCACAGCAGGCAGGGCAGGGCAGGGCAGGGCTTAGAAGTTACAGAGGGGCACAGGAAATGCGGCTTAGGGCCACATGCCAAGGCTCTATGGGTCATGGCTATGCCAGAACGGTGACTGGGGCACAACACTGCTTTGCCGAGACAAGTGCAAAGGGTTTAATAACCAGCTACTGCTGCCGCTACTGCTGCTGCTGCTGCCGCTACTGCTGCTGCTATTCTCCTCTTGGTGCTGCTGCTGCTATTATCACCATTGATGTGTTCCTCTTGACGCTGCCACCGCCGTTGCTGCTGCCGTTGCTGCCACTGCTGTGCTGCTCTTGCTGCTGCTGCTGCTGTTGGCAGGATGGTGGTTGCTGCTCTTCCTATCGAGGGATTCTGTTGTTGCTGTTGCAGAGCGCTGCTGCTGCCACTGCTGTATAGTCGTGCCAGATTGCTGCTGCTGCTGCCAGCTCTGGTCATGTTCTGTGGCAGCCTTGCCTGCAACTCCCCGCCCACGACACCCGGTGCGTTGGTGCCTCCCCTGCCCAGTTGGCCAGATGCGTCCATAGGCAGGCTGCCGTGTCCTCCCCCTCCTCTGCTGTTGTTGTGGCCGCTGGTCCACAGCTCGCCCTTGTCTGTGCAGAAGGCGGAGTGGCGGCTGGCGCCTATGGAGGTCACCTGCACGCGCCAGCAACAGCAGCGGCAGCAAAAAAATGCTCAGCAGTGGCAGCAGCAGTGATAGCAACAGTGGCAGCAGCAGTGGCAGGAGGCAGCAGCAGTAGCAGCAGCAGTGGCAGCAGTGCTGATGACATGCCCAACCTATGACATGCGAAGCAGCTGCTGTTTGTCATGAGGCTGTAGTAACAGGGCACTCAGAGCACAAGGCACCAGGACACAGGCATGTGGCTGTGATGAGGCAGGTGAGGTCAGGGGCAGGTGAGAGCGGCACACAGGCATGCGGGTGGAGTGTGTTTGATCTGGGACAGTGAGGTACAGGTACAAGCCATGAGCCTGCTTGGCAGCCAGTGGTCAGACATGTGAGACATGGCATGCCTGCACCGGGCAGCCTGGCCCTGAACCATTTGATTCATGTGATACGCTGTTGCAGGAATGAAGGCACGGCCAGGGAGCGGACAGAAAGGACCTAATGTGCGTATCTAGGCAGGTAGGTAGTGCGTAGCTAGGTATGATAGGTTGGTAGGTAGCACAATGTACATCAGCCTAGTACATAAGCACCTCAGACGCTGAGAACCTGCAGCATACTCTTGATGTACACAGCACATTGTAGATAGGCCTAGCACACTGTACTTATGCACTTCAGACCCTGAGAAGCTGTAGCATACTCTGCTGGACCTCTGGAAAAGATCTGGGAGCTATGAGCTGCCACCCTTGCTTTGCAGTAGGAGCAACAGGCTGGGCTGCAGCAGGAACAACAGCTAGGGCTGCAGCAGGAGCAGCGACAGCAGCAGCAGCGGCAGCAGGACAGGGGCAAGCAGCGGTGGCAGCAACCCCGGGGCACTCTGTGCCCTGAGCTCAGGGGCAGAGCAGGTGCAAGTACTGGCACACTGCCAGTACTTGGCTGCTGAGAGGGAGGGGAGGGCAGGGGGCTCCCCGCCGCACTCTGTGCTGTGAGCTCACCCTGAGCCCAGGCATGGCTGGCTCTGGCACAGCTAAGTCCCCGGTCCTCCTGGCGAGCCTCCACTCATTCAGGCCCCAGCTCATCAGAGTCCCGCCGGGCACCATCTGAGTCATCTGGCTGCCTGAGCTGCGTCCCAGTCGCCGCCGGGGTACTGCAATACTCCCATTCGCTGCACCAGCTTCCTGGGGTAGGTAGCCTGTGCTGAGCTGCGGCTGTGGGGAGGGTGGCACCTGTGCACAGGGTAGAGAAAGCGGCGAGGTAGGCACCACAGCCAGCTTTTCGTGACAGCTGCCAGCAAAGGCAGCAAGACGTACTGGTGGAGATGGAGAAGGAGGAGGGCTGTGGACTGGAGGCGAAGGAGGGCTGGGAGATGGGGGTGGTGTTGAAGGTGGTGATGGGGAGGGTGGAGGGGGAGAGCTGTGTGGTGGTGAGGGGAAGGGTGTAGCAGAAGATATGGTAGGTAGTGCAGGGGAGGGTGGAGGTAGTGAGGATGTTGACACAGCAGGCTGGGCGATGGGTAGTCGCAAGGACCGAGTTTGAATTGGTGAAGTTCCCGGCTGCACTACTCCTAGTTCTCTTTGCTTCAATGTCTTGAAAGCCCTGCATGCAGGGACGTACAGGGTGTGCGTATTGCGCGCTGCACAGCTGTCCATCCCTCCACGTGCCATCTCACCACAGCGCGTAGAACAATGCTATCAACAACAGCACCGTGACCAGTCCCTGCACGCACTTCCCGCGCACCAGCTGTCCGGCTGCCACCTTGCGATGCTTGCTCGACATTAGCCGCTAAGTAGGGAGAGGTGAGCGTCAAGCTAGTGACGCGCTTATAGATGCAGCATCCTGTACAAGGCAGCCAGCTTTACATTTTTCTCACCATCGCAGTCCTGTACCTCACTGCCGCCCTCATCCTATCTGTGGTGCACGGCGCCATACACCCTCTGCTTGCAACCCTCCCCTCCTATGCGCCTGCTGCGATATGAGCTGTGGGTGCCTCCCTGCATTGTGCCTGGGGCTGAGGTACGGAAGGGCATGAGGGCTGCGGCAGAAGGGGGAGGGGGCGCATCCACAGCAGTCCAACAACTACCAGCAACTCGGCTCCCTGAAAGTGCACGGGCTTTGACCCTCAATGAGGAAATGGCGCACATCACTGACGTCATCCTGCCCTCAGATGATGAGGCTGGTGTGTAGCCTACACTGTAGGCTCCTGGGCCTGGAGCTGATGTGTGCAGCAGATGTGTCGAGCTGAGCCCGATTAAGAACCTGTAAGCAAGGCAGCAGTCTGGATCCATGCCATCCTAGCAGCAGCACGGCATGCAGGCATCTACCGAGGCCTAAGGCCATCGGCAAGGACAAGGGCCAAGGCAGCCTAGCTTTCCCCAACACCCGGGTCTTGACAGATGGTGGACTGGCACTGCAGCTCAGCACAGCAGTACTTTGTCCTAAATGGATCTCCAGCAAGCGGGGAAGGCCACGTGGCGCCTGGTTAGGCCTGGTTGAGGCTTGCTCTGATGTCTTGCATGCCAAGGCCTACTCTTATCAGTGATGCAGAGTTACAAAGTTACCTGGGTCCACGCATGCTTGACTACGTTCCTCATGGCGTTTCAAGCGGCTGCAAGACCGCCCGCCCAGACCCAGGGGCAGGAAACTGTAGCACTGCACGAAGCCCAGGCAGCGGCAGCAATAGTGACATGCCATGGACCAAATCAAACAGACAATTAGACTGCCACTTACAAAGGGCATATGTGTGCGCGAGAGTCATGCATAGGGTAGGGCTCTGGCGAATATGTTAGGGACACCTAGGTTAGGTCCCGACACCTAGGTTAGGAACACACACCGGTCTCTCACTGCTGTGGACAAGTGTAGGGGCTTCACAGGAGGGTAGGGATACAGAGATGCAGTGATGGGTAATACATGTATCGATACAGGAAATACAAGAAAATACTCGTAAAAACGTGTATTATTTGTATCGATACAATACAGCGATACAGAGGCTACATGTCACGCGGGAAAGGAGCAGCTAGGAGCAGCGCAGCCAGTCCGGCAGGCTGTCCTTGATGGCTGGGCAGGACAGCGACGGCGGAAAGTCAGGGCCTCCCAACTCTGATGTTCTTGCATGTAAAATCGGCACATGCGACCGACTGCTCCGGGACCAGGCCGATTGCTATAGCCCCGCACGGCATGGCTTTGGCGCGGACTCTAGTTGTGGTAGCAACCAGCAGCTGCTTCAAAGGCACCCACGCAACTTGCCGGCCGGCACTTGTATTTTTTAATACGATACGTGTATTTTACAAAAATAGGTATCGATATCGATACACGTATCTTGTATTACCCATCACTGCAGAGATGTAGGTATATCCATTCTACTTATCTACCCTCTATCCATCCTCTCTATCCTCTCTATCCTCTCTATCCTCTATCCTCTATCCTCTATCCTCTATCCTCTATCCTCTATCCTCTATCCTCTATCCTCTATCCTCTACCCTCTATCCTCTATCCTCTATCCTCTATCCTCTATCCTCTATCCTCTATCCTCTATCCTTGTTGGTGATTTCACCAAATCAGTACGTCACCAAATTGCATCACCTATTGTTTTTTCACCAAATCAGCGTATCACCAACAAGGCGTATCACTACGGTATACATACTTTATATGGCAGGTTCTGTTTGACTTTGAAGCGGTGGCAGCTCTCGCACCCCAGCCCTTCATCGCAATGACCCACTCTGCTGCCATCGTGGGTACAGCTATCATCTCGCTCCTAGGATGGCTGCTGCTGAGACCCTCACGGGCTCGCCGGCATCGCCGCATCCAGCGTTCAGCTTCCACACACGTAGTGCGGGTGCCGCGCTATAGCTCGCTCAAAAAATCGCAGTCCAACGATATCAGCGTGGTGTCCTGGAATGTACTGGCCGACACGCTGGCTACGCCGAAGGTAAACCTCAAGAACGCAATTGTCCAAGCAAATGCACGCTTGGCATCGACCCACTACAGCCACGTGGCGACCTCCTGAACAATGAGACAAGGTTGACTGCACGAGGTTCATGGGGACCCCGGCGAGCTCATTGTGCATCATGACCAGCCACCATGCCTAGTGCTTGTCATGGTGGAGACACAGTCAGTGCTGTGTTCCATCACTTGCGCAGCGGTTACCCTGGGTATCCCACACCGTGCTTGCATGGCAGCAGCGCGCACCAATGCTGGCAGAGGAGCTGCGAACAATGTGAGGCCTGGGGAAGCTGCAGCCTGCTTGTGACCCGCAGCCTACAGGGACTGCTCCCAGACATGGACCGCAATACTGAGTTTAGGGCCCCATGCACTGCTTTGCGCAGAGACGCAGACATTGTAGCCCTGCAAGAAGTGGATCGCAACAGGCGAGTGCAGAGCCAGCCTGCACAGGCCACTGCCTGGGTTGCGAGGGGTGTTGAGGGGAGGGGTAGGGTGCGGACTCAGGGGTGGAGCTGGAGCAGAGGGGTTAGGGTGTGGGTGTTAGATAAGCAATGATTAAGGCCTGACTGATCCTGCTGCTGCTGCTGCATTTAGTTCCCTGCTGCTGCTGCTGCTGCTGCTGCTGCTGCTGCCTTTGTTTCCCTGGTCCTCTTACTGCTGCTGCTGCTGCCTGTGTTACCCTCCTGCTGCTGCTGCTGCTGCTGCTGGTGCTGCTGCTGCTGCTGTGGCAACTGGTGAGCACGGTCCTGCCATAGGTGGCCTGAGGTGCAAGGCTGGCTGCCTGGTCACCAGGGGCTGCTGCAGCAGCGGTCCGGGGGCGGTGCCTCTGGTGCCATGTTGCTGGCCCTCATGTGGAAGCCCCACCTGCAGCTGGTGAGGCAGTTGGGCAGTTGAGGACAGGGCAAGACCAAGGTGCTGCTGCTCAGCAGTATTCCAGCCAGCCAGTCACTCGGTTAGGTACCTGAAACTAAGCAGCCAGTAACTTGGCCAAACAGGCAGTCAGCCAGCCTTGGCCAGTCAGGCAGGCAAACAGACAGCCAACTAAGCAGCCAGCCGTCTGAGCAGACGGAATGGCCAAGCAGGCAAACCTAGGCTCACTGCTGCCAGACCCCCAGGCACACAAGGTACTTCATGCCGGCACGCCTCTCTCTTCGGACTGGCCAGGAACTGAGAACCTTGGGTGGGTTAAGACCAGGATAGGACCTAGGTGCTGCTGCTCAGCATCGCCATGTCTCCCAGCAGCCAGGTTTCCCTGAACAATGAGCCAGCTGTTGAGCAAGACTGGAAGCCAGACAGCCGCCCAGGCTAATGAAGCTTTGGGTCACAGCACTGCCAGCATCAATGCCTATGAGATAGCGCCAGAGCCACACCACACCACACCACACCACACCACACCATGCTGGGTGGGGCTGGGTCTCGCGTGCCATGCATGTCCAGAGAACGGGAAATGTCTGGTTTGGCAATGGTCACGGTACAGCAGCTGGTTCAATAGCTGCACTGCAGTCCTAGGGCTGCTCTGCCCCTGGCCTGCTGTGGCACGCTGCCCAGACACTGCCATGCACACTTGCCACCCTGACCTCACCTCACAGCCCAGGACTGGACAGCCCATCACACCCTCACACCCTCACACCTGACATTCAAAGCATTGACCTACCTCTCATGACCCTCATGCTAAGTAGTTGCAGCGGTCGCCGTTGCCAGTGCTTGTGTCCCCTCCCCTGCAGGCCAGCTGTCCTGTGGAAACCCTGAACTCCCTGCAACCCTGCAACCCTGAACTACTCCTGAGTAATCCATGTCCTAATCTGCCCCTGCCATACTGATCTCGCCCCTACCCCTACGCTGTCATCCCTTTTGCTTTGCCTCTGCTCCTGCTGTCCCAGTTGCTGCTGCCCTGCTGCTACCTTCTTCCTGGTCCCTTTCTTTACCCCTCAGCCCCATCTCTAACACCCTCTCGGCCTTTCTCAGGCCTCTGCTCATAGCTGCTGCCATTCTGCTGCCACTGCTGTTGCTTTGCTGTACCAGGAATGGTCAGAGCATCGCACCCGGGCCCTGATTGCCCAGTTCAGCTGGACCCCCACCGCCTCCTTACCTTCCGTTGCCAAGTCAGGCACTGCCGACATCCCAGGCGCTGCCTCCTCTCTCCACCAGCCGGTTGATGACACAGCCGGGACACAGACGTTGTGGGTGGTGAACCTTCACCTGGAGGGGTCCCCTTATCGCCCTAATGATAGGTGAGGCCCCTGACCACCTTGGACCCTGACCCCTGACTACGAACTGCCCCTGCCCCTGCCCCTGCCCCTGCCCCTGCCCCTGCCCCTGCCCCTGCCCCACCCCTGCCCCACCCCTGCCCCACCTCTGCCCCACCCCTGCCCTCTCTCTCTGCCCCAGCTGAGCACCTTGGCACTTGGCTTGGCTGCTGCTGCTGCTGCTGCTGCTGCTGCCCACCAGCTTGGCCCCTAGCCCCCAAGCCCTGACCCTGAACCTCTTTGAACTTTCCCCTATGACCCTGCCACCCCCTGCCACCCCCTGCCACCCGCCCTGTCTTGCCTCCAGGGTCAACCAGCTGCGCAGTGCGCTGCAGCGCCTGGCTGCCCGGCAGGAGTCCCTGGGGCTGGCCCCCAACACCTGCCCTGTGCTGCTGCTGGGGGACTTCAACAGCGGCCGCCATGAGAGCTGCTGGAGGCTGCTGCACACGTGAGCTGAAGGCACACCGCCCCTCCTCCCTAATACACACCCTCCTCCTCTTAAGGCATGCCATCTCACATTTTTCCCACCATGTCACGTCCTGCTGCACACGCTAGCCAACTGCTCATACAACTTTAATTGCCCTCTTCCTGATTAACCCACACCCTCCTCCTCTTTAGGCGCGTCATCTCACACTTTGACACACCAGGTCATACCCAGGCACTTGACCTCACACTTGCCCATGGACCTCTCAGACCTGCCACACACACCTGTGTCGCAAACTGTGCGCCTGTGTCGTGTTGTGTTTCACATCTCTTGCCCAGCCTTTGCCCTTTGCCGCTTGCATCTAATGCTCTCTTGCTCTCGTGTGGCATGATGTGCTGCTGCTGCTGCTGCTCCTGCTGCTCCTCCTCGTCCTCCTGTTCCTGCTGCTCCTGCTTCTGCTCCTGCTGCCCCCTGCTGCCCCTGCTGCCCCTGCTGCCCCTGCTGCGCCCTGCTGCCCGCTGCTGCCCCTGCTGCCCCTGCTGCCCCTGCTGCTGCCCCTGCTGCCCCTGCTGGTGCGCCCTGCTGCCCCTGCTGCGGCCCGGCTGCTGCGGCCGCTACTGCTGCCGCTGCCACTACTGCCACTGCTGCCACTGCTGCTGCTGCCTTCTGGACAGGGGCCGTCTTGAAGCTGGCAGCACGGAGTCTTACCTGCCCTCTGTGGAGGTCACCCGCACCAGCCTAAGCCAGCCCTATGCTCTACAAGACACCCTGATGACAGCAGGCTCACCCCTGCCCTGGACACGCAAGGTGAGCAGCAGTGAGGGTAAACAGCCACCAGGCAGCAGCAGCAACAGCACCACCACCAGCACCAGCAGCGATGACACGAGCTGCAGTAGCAGCAGGGGGCGTAGCATTGCGGCAGCAGCAGCAGCAGCAGCAGCAGCATTGGGAGCAGCAGCGAGAGAAACATCAGTATTCAACTGACAACGGCAAACAGCTGCTCAGTGTAGTCATGCCACTCGTTTAGCCCATGCCTTGCCTAAAAAGGCTGCACTGCCTGGACGCCTGCCTGGTCACTCATGGCTCCCTAACAACCATGCCTGCATACCTGCCAATCCTTGCAACTGTTTACCTGCCTCGCCTCCCCACCTCACTCTGAGCCCACCCCAACCTGCCCACTCCTTGGCCTGCTCACCCTCCAAGCTGCCTGCCTGCCTGCCTGCCTGCCCGCCCGCCCCGCCACCCGCCACCGCCCGCCTGCCACCCGCCCACCCGCCCACCCGCCCAGCCAGCCAGCCAGCCAGCCAGCCAGCCAGCCAGCCAGCCAGCCAGCCAGCCAGCCAGCCAGCCAGCCACCCAGCCACGCCAGCCACGCACATGCCTGCCTGCCTGCCTGCCTGCCTGCCAATTCACCCACCCACCTGCCCACCCAACTACTCTGGCTGCCTGCCTGCTGTCCAGGCCCCTGGCGTTGCCGCCACCCTGGACTTCATCTGGGCGCCTGAGGCCTGGCAGGTGGTGGCTGTGTACGACCCCATGCAAGGCCTCAGGGGCCCCCCTCACTCTTACACTCCTCACACACCTCCTCCTCACACTTCTGTCAAGCCCCGGGCCAAGGGCCACAGCGTTGGGCAAAGCCAGGGGCACCTCGGTCAGGGGCAGCTAGGCCAAGGGCAGGGGCAGCCAGGCTATGGGCAGGGTTATTCTTCATCCAGCCAAGTCAGCAGGAAAGGGAGTGCAGGGCTGTCAGGCAGCGAGAGCAGTGAAGCTGATAGCAGGAGGGTGAGGAGCAGTCAAGCAGCGTCCCAGGCCTCTGGCTTAGAGGCACAAGTGCCAGTCTCACGGCACCTAGCCCACCCAACACCCTCTGCCCCAACTACAGCCAACCCAGACCACGCAACCGAGCAAACTGACCCAGCAGTCCTTGCTCAGCCAGATGGCCCAGCTGGCCTCCCACAATCAGCACAGCCAGCTGCCTCATCACAGTCGGCTGCCCTGTCTGACCCAGCACTGCCAGCTGACCCAGCACTGCCGGCCAGCATCTACCCAGACCAGTTGGCCAGTCAGGCAGACCCCAGCATGCCACTGCCGCTGACCCCCCCTCAACACCCTCCACCTCCACCTACACCTACAGACAACTTGCTTCAAGCCGGCAGCACGGTGGCAAGCCCACCTCCCGCACCACCACACCCTGCACAGGCAACAGTCAGTCCAGCTGCACCTCCAGGCGCTGCAGCCCCCCCGCAGCCCGGCCCCAATGGAATGGTGCTGGACACACCAGGTGGGGGGCCGGCCCCCTCCCGCCCTGCAACCACCCAGCCAACCAACACCTGTGCCCAATTAAGCGATGGGGATACGGGAAGAGGCAGGCTGGCGTGCAGGGTGCATGGTAGTGGCCGGCAGAGGACACCTCCCCCCTGCAGCCCCACAGCCGCCACACTGCTTGATCAGCCACGACCGGGCAGGACAGCACGTGGGAAGGAGGGCGAGGTAGGGGCAGCAGGGGCAGCAGGGCGGCGCAAGCGTCACCAGGAACCAGGCGCGCCAGGGTCAAGCGCAGCCAGGCATGGAAGCCCAGGGTCGCCAGTGGCAGCCAGAGCAGCGCAGTCGCCAGGGCGGCCCACAACCTCAGATGGCCTGCCCCTTGGGGGGTCGGGTAAAGCTTTGGCTACCTCCTGCTGCCTGCCTCATCACGGCCTGCCTAACGCCCTCTGCCCTTCGGACCACCTACCAGTCGCGGTGCTGCTGCGTGCTGCACCACTGATGCCGCGCCCAACCCCAGTACGCCGGCAATAACATTGCATCATAATAACAAACCGACCTCTAGGTGACTGGCTGCAGTGATATGTGCGTGATGGAAGGGTATTTTGCTGATTCCGTTCTTTTGGGATAAGCAGGGGAGGGAAGGGGAGGAGAGGGGTTTGGCGGGATGAGAAAGGGAAGCGGGGGCGAGGTGTGTGTAATCCCACGGTCAAGGTCGTGTGAAAAGGGTCTACAAACCAGCCTATAACAAATCTAGCACGAATCACCGCGCACCTTGGTCAGGTTAGACAAGCTCTCTTGTTAACAAGTACCATGCTGTTCTCCACATCCGGACTACCATTTGCTACCGCGATTGCACCGTCAGGTTCAGCGTGCTGAAATAGTGAGCGGCGTTGAAGCGCAGGCCCGCAGGCTGAATATGGGTGTTTGGGCCTAAAGTTGTGTCCACGCAACAAGGTCGCTGTATACACAGCCCAGAACCCAGATACACAGCCCAGAACCCAGTACTGCCGGCCATCTGCCGCCTAACTGCCACCCGAAGCTCAGCGCGCACGATTACGACCAGTGCGCGAGGGACACAGGGTCCCCGCAGGCGTCTTGTGTTGCAGAAACAGGGCATATAATGAATTATCATGGTATTATCATGATACCTATTATATATATGATATATAATATATATATAATATAAACTATGTATGACATATATATATATTATACATAGATATATATATATTTGATACATACATAGATATATATATGTAATGGATAATCGGCGGGCCGAGTACATTATGCGAAAATAATGGACGAGTCCGAGGCGAGGTGGCCATATACACCGAGGCGCAGCCGAGGTGTATATGGCCGCGGAGACGAGGACGAGTCCATTAGATTCGCGTAATGTGCGAGGTAGAGGCGATTATCTGGTATATCTGAGGTCCGCGGCCCGTCAATTATACAAAAGTGCTCCCCGCGGCCCGTCAAATATACAAAAGTGCTCCCCGCGGCCCGTCAATTATACAAAAGGGCAGTCAACGTTAGGTCAAATATCTGAAGTTTTTGACGACGAAGTGGCTTAGCAGCAACGACAAAGCGTTCTATTTGTCTATTCGCAATGAGCGCGGCCTGCCCAAAGCCCGAAGCTTCCAGTCAACATGCCAGCCTGGCAATTATAAGTATACATGCCAGCCTGGCAATAGGCCGCTAAGCTACCGCGCTTTGTTGCATTTGTTGCGTTGAGGTTGCAATAGTTGCGTATGCGAGCTTTTTCGGGTAACTCGCGACTTGCAGGTTTCGACGTGCAAGCCTTACATGCAACTAGCACACTCGCGACTAGCGGTACACTTGTGGAACACGCGGAGTAAGCTGCTCGCACTTTGCAGCCTTGAAATACTCATCCGAGTTATGAAGAATTATTTGATCCTGTATTTTGCATACACTTCAGATATATATATTTGCATACATAGATATATATATATTTTGCATACATATATATATATATATATATATATATATATATATATATATATATATATATATATATATATATATATATATATCATATGATACAACCAGGCCTGTGAAAATTGCAGATTTTCATTCAGTTTTTCAATGAAAATTTTCATTTGAAAATCTGAACGTTTTCACTGCACATCTGAAAGTGCCGGGTGCTGCCCCCGGTCAGATCGCAGATCGGGTGTTGCAGAGTGATTGGCTGTGCTGTGATTGGCTTGGCTGGCGCCAGCGCGCTATAGCCACAGCGGAAGAAGCGCAAGCCAGAAAACGCCACAGATGGCGGATCCACGGACAGCATGGACGGCTTGCATCTTTTTAAATGGCTTGCATGTCTGACCTTTGGCAAACTAAGTATTTCTGCATTTCAAACAGTGCAGGCCTATAAACAAGCCGCGTTTAAAAGGATAGTCTAAGAACCAGCGGCATCCGCTCAGTTTCACTGACGATGAAACTCTTTCAGTTTTTCAATGAATCACTTTCATTTTCACAAGCCTGGATACAACCCGGGACGCCCCTTATCGATGGTAGTCTGTCTGCTACTGGCAGGGTGTCATGTCGCTTCCCTGGGTGAACATCAACCACACGGCTTGCGAGAGTCGCGTCAAACAACGATTTCACAGGTTCGACCAACTCCTCTTCTCACTCGACCCAGTCCTCTTCTCCAAACTCAACTCTCAACCTGTCTGCAAGGTTGAGTATGACAAGGCCCCCATGCACCCGCCCAGAACACACACCTCGCATGCAGTGTCATGCTTGGCAAGTACCCCACATCACCTCCTGCATCATTTGCACCTGCTACCGCTCGACAGCCGTCCCCCACATACGAGGTCCCAAGCCTTGTTCCTCTCTACCCTGGACAGCCTTCCCATACTTCCCCTATCCACACACCCCTACCGTAATTCCCTCCCCTCCTCTACCCCCTTCTCCCACCAGCCCATAGCTGCCACCCCGACGCCCTCAACCAAGCACACCGACGCCCCTCCCCTTCCCCCTCCCCCATCTTCACAGCTCCTTGTGCTCAATGCCTGGGGAGTGGTGGCCTTCAAAGTCAAGGTGCACAAATGCCCTCGCCACCTCAGGCAACCTCTCCAGCTTGACCTGAGAGGGGGAGGGGGACAGACAGGCAGGCCGGCGGGCAGGTGGGCAGGCGGGCGGGCAGGTGGGCAGGCGGGCGTGCAGGCCGGCGGGCAGGTGGGCAGGCGGGCATGCGGAAACCCTTCTTTCCTGGCCCTTTGTTCCCTCCTCCTTGTTGCCTTCTCCCACCCCCCTCCTCTCCCTACTGCCCTCCCCTCTCTCCCTCCCGCTCCCTGCTCCTCCCCTCTTTTACATCCCAGCCCCCCACCCTGCCCCTCGCTCCCTTCCCTTCCCTTCCCTTCCCTTCCCTTCTCTTCCCTTCCCTTCCCTTCCCTTCCCTTCCTTCCCTTCCCTTCCCTTCCCTTCCCTTCCCTTCCCTTCCCTTCCCTTCCCTTCCCTTCCCTTCCCTTCCCTTCCTTCCCTTCCCTTCCCTTCCCTTCCCTTCCCTTCCCTTCCCTTCCCCTTCCCTTCCCTTCCTCCCTTCCTTCCTTCCCTTCCCTCCCCCCCTCACCTGCAGGGCCTCCCCCACATCATGCGCCGCCTGGAGCAGCATGTCAGGCGGCAGCACCACATCCACCTCCACAAGCCAGCTGTCAGCGCCAAAGCTGTAGGCCCTGCAGGCATCCAGGGCAGGGCGGGACCACATGTCACGGCTTGGGCTGTGCCTAGGTAGGGTATGGGATGCAGAGATCTAGATCAGACCAGGGCGGATCAGATCAGGCCAGATCAGACCAGGGAGAATCACATCAGGCCAGCTCTAGACAGCTCAGGTGTCTCCAGGTGGTTGCACCACACGCCAGCCCACCTAGGCAGACAGCTGACCTGTCCAGCCTTGGTCAGCAGCATGCCTCGTAACAGCAGCAGCCTGTGTTCCCTTGTAAGGTGAGTCATGACTGAGCCGTGGCCTGTTTCACACACTGCTGTGTGTAGGCTTCAGGGTGAGGTGAGGCATGGCTTGGCTTGGCCCCTACCCCCCTCACACCCCTGCAGACACCCCTACAGGCAACCATGAGCGTGTGGCAGTGAGTCTGTGTATGGCTGTCTGGCTGCACACCGCTGCCTTGAGGGGCCACCGCTGGCCAGGCTCAGTCAGAGCTGTGGGCCCGCTCACCTGACTGTGTCGATCTGCTTGATGATGGTGGGGGGCGTGGTTCAACGCCACATAGCTGCGGGGCAAGGCGGGGCTCCATGGGGTGGGGTGCGGTGGGGTGGGGTGGGGTGGCGGTGGGGTGGGGTGGGGTGGGGTGGGGTGGGGTGGGGGTGGGGTGGGGTGGGGTTGGGGTGGGGTGGGGTGGGGGTGGGGTGGGGTGGGGTGGGGTGGGGGTGGTGACAGCCACGGCCTATGGTGCTGAAAATGCCAGTGGGCCCCCCGCCCCCCCCCAGCACCCCAGCTGCCTCTCACTCCCCCAGTGCTGGCAACGAATGTTAAGGGTGCTCACGTCAACTTCAGCAGCGCTGGGGTCCCTGCTGGAACTGCATAAAGTATTTCTGGAGTTTTCTTGTCAACTGGAAATACAAAACCTGTTTAAACATAAAAATCCTGAGTGTATATATAAGTTATGTTTAAATAAATTGTTTCTCACGTCATCTTCTGTAGCACGTGTGGCGGGGCGCTGGTGCCCACCAGGCTGACCAGGTGGTCGTAGGCTTGGCGGCTCCAGGCGTAGATGAGCCACCAGCGACATGAGGATGGCGGGCTGCGGGGTCCAGCCACCAGGCCACATAGCGGCCTAGCAGCGCCCCTGAGGGGCAGCTGGGGCAGAGGGCAGAGAGGGGCGAGGGGGTGGGAGGGGGAGGGGAGAGGGGGTGGAGTGGAGGAAGGTTGAAAGGGCTTGGAGGAGGAGGAGGGGGAGGGAGAGGGGGGGAGGAAGGGGGGGGGGGGGGGAGGAGGAGGTACAAGCTAGCCGCATGGTGGTTGCAATGGTTGGGAAGTGGGGGGAGAGGTTTGGGGAGTGGGGAGCGGAGTGGAAGGAAGGGGGGAGGTGATTTGATACGAGCTGGACCCCTCTGCCCCTCTGCTACCGTCCCAACCAACCTCATGAAGCAGCCCCCCCCTCCCGCCCCCTGGGTGGCCTCAGCAGCAGCAGCAGCAGCAGGGGCAGGGGCAGGCACTGTCGCAGCGGGGGGCAGCAGCAGGGGGCAGGGGCAGCAGCAGGGGCAGCAGCAGGGGCAGCAGCAGGGGCAGCAGCAGGGGGCAGCAGCAGAGGGCAGCAGCAGCAGCAGCAGCAGGCAGAGCAGCAGCAGCAGCAGCAGGGGCAGCAGCAGCAGCAGCAGCAGCAGCAGCAGCAGCAGCAGCAGCAGCAGCAGCAGCAGCAGCCCCTGTGAACCCCTACCCTCCCAGGCCTGCGCTGTTGACCACCACATCATTCAGGTGGTCCTGCATGCAGCATGCAGCATTCATGCAAGTTGCAACCTGGGGAGCGGCGAAATCACAGGCAGCAGTCAGTTGATATTGAGGGAGCGGCAGTTGACAGGCAGCAGAGGCTTGGCAAGGGAGGGGGAGTAGGGGAGCGCTGCCAGGATCACCCTTCCCTGGACTTTCACACTTTCACACGGTTCAAGGCAAGGGCTTCAAGGCAAGGGGGGGAAGCAAGGAGCCAAGTGGGACTAGCAAGGGGGGAGGCCAAGTGGGTTCTGAGCCAAGTGGGACTAGCAAGGGGGGGAGCACTGGACGCACCTGACCTCCCAGGAACACCAGGCCATGCACTCAACCCCACCCCACCTGCCCAACGCCCCCCCCTCCCAGCTCCCCCTCCCAGCCGCCCCCTTCCTGCCACCCCTCCAGCCGCCCCCTCCTGGTCCTACCATGGCAAAGGCTTGAACTGAAGAGTTCTTGGACGCTCGGCAAAGGGCATACATGAGGCCCTTCATCACGATGACCAGCAGGGAGGAACCTGCGGCAGCAAGTGGCCATGCAGCGGGGCAAGGGATGGTGACGGCGGCAGCAGCGGCCATGCAGCGGCAGTAGCAGCAGCAGTGGCGGGTGGCGCACGCAGTGACTACGGTGGGGCCATGGGTCGGGTCAGGTCGGGTCACAGGTCAGGTCGGGTAGGGTCAGGTGGTGTGGTGCAGTCACCACCACTGCCCAAGGGTGCTAGAGATTGCCAGTGGCCTCCTGTGGGAGGGGCCACTCACCAATGATGTACCCAATAGGGACTGGGTGTTCTTCTTTGGCTTCCCCCTTTGACAGCTGGTTGACCCCCTGTGGTGTAGAAGTGAGGCGAGGTAGCATATCCATGTAAGGTGAGCCATGATCAGGTAAGGTGAGCCAGATCAGGTAAGGTGAGCCAGATTAGGTGAGGTGAGCCAGATTAGGTGAGGTGAGCCAGATCAGGTGAGAGTGAGCCAGATCAAGACAATCAGGTAATCAAAGGTCACACCCCGCAGCAGGAGCAGTCACACACCCTGCCAGATGCACTGGGCGACAGCATGCCACTGCGGTTGGCTGGGGGAGGGGTGGCCCAGGTAGTCTGCTCGCACCTCCATGATGATGCTCATGCCTGCGGTGCCCATGATGGTGGAGAAAACAACCACCCCCAGGGGGGGCCATGCGTGCCTGCGCTTGCATGCCACAGCCGCCAGGTGTGAGAGGTGCATGCCCTGGTCTGGAGGGGTGGTCTGGAGGGGGAGGGGAGGAAAGGAGGGAGGGAGGGGGAAGGGAGGGGAGAGAGGAGGGCAGGGAGGGAGGGGAGGAGGGGAGGGGAAGGAGTGGGACGGAGGGGAGGAGTGGGGAGGGGAGGGGAGGGAGGGAAGGGAGGGGAGGGAGGGGAGGAGTGGAAGGGAGGGAGGGAAGAGGGGATAGGAAGGGGAAGGGGGAAAGTGGAGAGGAGGGCTCACCTTACCAATAGGGTACTTATACTTGTTCTTCTGTTTTGAGGAGCGGTCAGTTCCCCAGATAATTGCTCCACTGCGCAGAGGAGCAGGCATCACACACCCAGCCACCCCACATCACACGTTACCATATCACATCATTTAAAACATCAACCATACTTCTCCACCAGCCTCCCACCAACACAGTCAACACTCCACTCGCTCCCTAGCTGACCTGGTCTATCCTATGTCAACCTTGACCACGGCACAGTCCTCGCCTCGTCACCCCAGTCTCCCTGCTCACTCTCTTTCATCAAATCGAAAGTGTGACTTTTGATGTGTTCTGGCCCAGGTCACACCTGATCACGTCCAGCACTGCGTCCAGCGTGGTGACCAAGAGGGACAGGGAGCCGCTGATGACGGCCACCCCTACCCGGATAGCCAGCAGGGCTCTGCACCCAGGACACCCACGAGTAAACAAGCTCAGCAGGTCTGCCGGGCTGGGTATCCCTCCCCCCCTCTCACTCTCTTCATCAGGCTGGTGGCACAGGACGAGGGCCGCTCGCTGCTGCTCAACAAGTGAGATAACTGAGTAAAAATTGAAGAAAAAAGGAATGCAAGGAATAAGTAATAAGAAAAACAGATAAAGAAGAGAAGAAAGTAGAAAAAGGATACTGTAGTGATACGCCCTGTTGGTGATTTCACCAAATCAAGTCGTCACCAAATTGTATCACCATTTGTTTGAGATGCGGCTGTCACCAAATTTGTAGCAGCACCCTCAAGTTCACCATAACTCTATGGTATATGGCGCCAAAGCTGAAAACAAGCTTTGAGGGCTGCTGTCACGGTGGAGGCTGATGGAAGCGACAGCTGCAGTGCCAGCAGCTCAGCCAGCAGCAGCTCTGATTAGCGGTGAGGGCGAGAGTGAGAGTGAGGATGATGAGGCTGTGATGGAAGCAGCTACACGCTTTAGTGCTTGAAGGCGGCTGCCCCCACTAGTGAACAAATTCATATGTGGACAATGTGCAATTGATAGATGTTGCACTTGGCAGCCTCTGGCTTCATAGAATCTATTGAGAATAGGGAGTCACCAAACATGTATCACTTCAATGTTTGAGCCAGGCGTTGGTCACCAAATATGTGCCAATAGGGCCTTTGGGACCCGTTTTTTTCGGGTTTCACCAAATCAGCGTATCACCAACAGGGCGTAGCACTACAGTAGTAGAAAAGTAAATAAAGAAAAATACAAAGAACGAAAGATAGACTATGCCCTTGCACCTGGATGTGTTTGCTGCCGCAGAGTAAACAGGTCAGCCGCCCCACATAGCACTAATCAGTCCACCAGCCCACCCACTTTCCCCGCCACCTCCCGCCCCCCCTTCCCTCCCGCCACCCCCCCCTCTCCCCCTTCGCCCCTCCCCACCCTCACATGTTGGAGGCAAAGCTGAGGTTGAGGGCACGCTGGGTGCGCCGCTCCTCCTCCTCATCTACTGCATCGCCCTCATACGAACCTGAAGGGAGCAGGAGCAGGGGTAAAGGCAAGGAAGGGCTGGAGAGGGGTGCAGGTCTGGGTTAGGGGGCGGGGAAGGGGAGGGTGAGGGGGAGCTCAAAGGAGGAGCTCAAATGAGGTGTCACCGCCCCCGCCCTGCCCGCGCCGCCGCCCGCGCGTCGCCCTGCCCCCTCACCGCTGTGCAAGCCCTCTGTCTCCAGGAATGACTCGATGATGCTGTTTCTGCTGCTCATAGAAGCTGCTGACATGGCGCCAGCCTGCGAGTGAAGGCCCGCGGAGCTGATGTTCACCTGCGGCAGGGCCAGGCAGAGGGCAGAGGAACAAGGGATGAAGCAGCAAAGAATAGGGCTTCTTTCAATCTGAGCTACGGAAGAGCCACAATGGAAGGCAATGGGTCACACTGCTCAAAGTATCAGCCATCAGGCTGCTTGGCCGCCCTCCCCCAACACGGATCTGAGGCTTTCAGAAACGCACTTTTTTCAGAGCTAGGTGCACAGACCTACGGGGTCAGTGGCTGTGAGGGTGCCATTTTGTGTCGCTTGACCGCCCTCCCCCTCCAGAACGGCCTTGGCATGTGCATGTACAACGCACTTGGAAACAAAACTAGGAAGCTGGCTAGAGGGCAGACAGTGGAGTTGGCCTAACAATAAGCTTCACCCCAAGCCTAACCCTAAGCCTGGCTATAGGGCGCACATCCATATCCTGGCGCTGCTAGTGAGAGGGTGCATGCTGTCCTGTCCTGTCCTGTTCTAGCCTGTCCTGTCCTTGCTCCCAGGTGGTGGGCGGACCCTTACCCTGACCCTAACCCTGGCTAGAGGGCAGACAGTTGCCAACAGGCCTTCTGCCTGTGCTTGTGCACCTGGCTGTCTGCTGGTGGTGGAGTATCCACCACGGCTGCAGGGCCTGAGGGAGTAGAGCGGGGTTAAGGGACAAGCACGAATGATGACCAGTCTTGAGTGTCTAAAGCATTTGTTTCTTTTCACATTCTGTGACTGACACCAAAAATTACACTCCTCAGCCTGCCACACTCAGCCTGCCACACTCAGCAACCTGCCAGCTGTAGAGCTGGCAGGTGCAGGAAGTAACGATTAAGGCCAGTGGTAGGCGAATGGCTGGAAAACGACTGGCAGGAAGATAGACGGAACTTATAATGGAATCATACGAGAGCTATGAACGGTAGCTTGGGGCTGGATGGGGCTGTATAGGCACCCTGAGCTGCGTCCCGCGATAACAAGCAAGTTCGCGCCCACCAAGTACGGACGACAGGGAGACGCTATCGGGAGGAGGGGATGCTCCGATCGTCTCCAGCAGCCCTTGCCGCTCCGAATCTTCAGTCTCAGGGCTCCGACCAGGATGAGGTGCAGCGGTGGACGTGATTTCGATACCCAGGGCTGCGTGATGAGCCGGAAGCGACATGTTGCAGGGATGCAAGGCTAAGCTCTATCCTACTGCGACTATTGATGGACTGAGGATAGGTTTTCAAAACGATGCGAATCTGCCGAAACAAAACAATCAAGACCAGCAATGATGTGCGACGTCCTGCCGTGTTCTTGACGGCGCTCCACAGGGAAGGTGCCGGGACCAGGGATGGAAAAAAAATGGGAGAAGCCGCAGACAGCTGAAGCAGCAGCGTATCAAGGAACAGATGCAAGGTCACTGTCTACAGGCTGCTAGTCAACAGCTGTAGTGGTGACGAACCTGCTAGCGGCCTCAAGCGGCCTTATGCCTGATGGTAACGAAGAGCACCTGTACAATCCATTAGCAGAGCCAGAGCCAGGTGTTACAGCGGCAGTGACACTGACATGGGCGATGGGGTGTCATATGATATGGCAGCGGGCCTGATTATGGGAGCAGGTGGTGGCAGCGGCAGCGGCAGCTGCAGCCCCAGCCCCTTCTCGTAACTTGGGTCCACCATCACGGGCACAACACCATGCAAGAGAGCATAACCTGCCGTTATGCTCCAAGGAGTCCCCCTTAGCTTAGCTCAGATTCCTTGCTCCACCCAGCGTTGACGGGACACCGTGGACAGACAATGCGATATGCAAATGTGGCTGAGCGGTGTGGTCTTATGCGTGCAATGGTGTGCGTATTCTGCACAGCTAACATGGCTGATGTGTATGGGCTCATCTAGTTCCGAGCAATGCATAATGTGCGTGGACACTAGCACGGAACAGCAGAGCCGCTGCAGTCGAATGTTTGCAAGCACGCCTCCAAGGCGCCGCTGTCGAGCAGCCCGAAGTCGTAGAGGACCAGCAGATGCTCCAGCAACGCTGCCCGCATGGCCATTAGCTGTCCGGCGGCACCGGCTCGTAGGCCGGCAGCGCTGACCCGCAACCACTCTCGGCAGAAGAGGGGCACGTGGCCGTCCGCGTAGCACGGCCGAGAACGTTGAAACGAATTCCAGGAGAGCATCAGCTCGCGTTGGAATGGCGTGACGGGCCCTGACAACTCCTGCAAGTCTCGACGCATGGCGATCTGCAAGGCAGATTGCACCGTCGACGCTGTTGCAACATCATCGCATTGCTCCATTGTGTATGATGCGAGATGCGAGATAATCTTTGTGTACACATTGGCGTATGGCGACGACGGCGATTGCTCACTGCAAGCCACGGACGCCGGTAGTCCACAACAGGACCATGGTGCCCCTTGCAACTACGATGCGTGTTGTGCTCACGCGCCATTTGCTTACCTCGCAAGTGAAGGTGTCCTCCCCGTCGTCGCTATCAACATGGCCTGGCAGGAGCTCCTCCGCTGTCATGGCGGCACCAGAGCGCGCATGAAAATAGGTGCGATTAGTCACGTCGCTACGTCCAGCACCGCGCCCTCCTCTCCTGCCGCCGCTGACGCGCCCGCGCCCACATCCTCCGCCGCGATTGCTCTCCGGGTTGGAGGCAAAGCTGGTGGCTACTAGGTGATCCGAAGGGACACTCGTGCCAACGGACGCGACGCTAGGGCGTTGAGCTTCACAACCCATACCTGCGTCAACGTTGCTGAGGTGTACGTGCGAGGTAGAGGAGCTAGGCGGAAGGGGGGACACGCGACTGTCCGCATGCCGCTGTGACGACCGGGTGCCATCGACGACAGCCGGGTTGCTGACACCTTGACCGGCTGGCACTACCTCGCTAGCACCACACGACTCGGAGGCCTGGCCCGGCAGTGTAGCGCTGTGAATGCAACCCGCGCCCTTCGCATCGGACGGTTGACCGGAGCCAGCGTGCACGCCCGCGTCATCACAATCACGGCTCACAGTACGACTGTTCAAAGGCTTGCTTCGTGCAGAACATGATTCGTTCCACGACGGATGCGTCGACAAGCGAGGTACAGACAGGGCGACTCGGCAGCTGGCAACCACCATACCCGACTGAGCGTCGTGGCCGGCTGCAGTGAAGCTGTTGGTGCGCTGCGGCATGGGCGAAGAGCTTCTCGACGAGCCGGATATCAGCGTCTGGCTGCTGGTCATTGCCGTGGGGGAGGCATTGAGCTCTGCCCGGAGCTGCTCGGCGGGTGCTACACGAGCTGCTGCCTTGCATGCTGCTGCAGGGCAGGCTGTCACTGATGCTCTGTGTGCCACTCTCTCCTTGCATGCTGCAGGCGGGGTAGCAGCTGATGTCAGTGCCTGTTTCTGCTTATTGTTCATCGAAGGAGGACCAGGATCTAGAGCTGCACTTAGTGAGATTGTGCCTTCCACACCCTCTGCTGGAGTGCCTGCACCTGTTACATCTCTGCCTGCTAGTGCTGCCGCTGTTGTCCATGCTTCTCTTTCCCCTGTTGCCCCTCTCGCTGCTGTTGCTGCTGCTGCTGCCTTGGCTGGTGCTGGTGGTGGTGGCAAAGGTGCTGACTCAGTTGCTGCTGCCTTGGCTGGTGCTGGTGGTGGTGGCAAAGGTGCTGACTTAGTTGCTGCTGCCTTGGCTGGTGCTGGTGGTGGTGGCAAAGGTGCTGCCTCAGCTGCTGCTGCCTTGGCTCGTGCTGGTGGTGGTGGCAAAGGTGCTGACTTAGTTGCTGCTGCCTTGGCTGGTGCTGGTGGTGGTGGCAAAGGTGCTGCCTCAGCTGCTGCTGCCTTGGCTCGTGCTGGTGGTGGTGGCAAAGGTGCTGCCTCAGCTGCTGCTGCCTTGGCTGGTGCTGGTGGTGGTAGTGGTGAAGGTGCTGACTTAGTTGTTGCTGCCTTGGCTGGTGCTGGTGGCAAAGGTGCTGCCTCAGCTGCTGCTGCCTTGGCTCGTGCTGGTGGTGGTGGCAAAGGTGCTGCCTCAGCTGCTGCTGCCTTGGCTGGTGCTGGTGGTGGTGGTGGTGAAGGTGCTGACTTAGTTGTTGCTGCCTTGGCTGGTGCTGGTGGCAAAGGTGCTGCCTCAGTTGCTGCTGCCTTGGCTCGTGCTGGTGGTGGTGGCAAAGGTGCTGCCTCAGCTGCTGCTGCCTTGGCTCGTGCTGGTGGTGGTGGCAAAGGTGCTGCCTCAGCTGCTGCTGCCTTGGCTGGTGCTGGTGGTGGTGGCAAAGGTGCTGCCTCAGTTGCTGCTGCCTTGGCTCGTGCTGGTGGTGGTGGCAAAGGTGCTGCCTCAGCTGCTGCTGCCTTGGCTCGTGCTGGTGGTGGTGGCAAAGGTGCTGCCTCAGTTGCTGCTGCCTTGGCTGGTGCTGGTGGTGGTGGCAAAGGTGCTGCCTCAGTTGCTGCTGCCTTGGCTGGTGCTGGTGGTGGTGGCAAAGGTGCTGCCTCAGCTGCTGCTGCCTTGGCTCGTGCTGGTGGTGGTGGCAAAGGTGCTGCCTCAGCTGCTGCTGCCTTGGCTGGTGCTGGTGGTGGTGGTGGTGAAGGTGCTGACTTAGTTGTTGCTGCCTTGGCTGGTGCTGGTGGTGGTGGCAAAGGTGCTGCCTCAGCTGCTGCTGCCTTGGCTCGTGCTGGTGGTGGTGGCAAAGGTGCTGCCTCAGCTACTGCTGCCTTGGCTGGTGCTGGTGGTGGTGGCAAAGGTGCTGCCTCAGTTGCTGCTGCCTTGGCTCGTGCTGGTGGTGGTGGCAAAGGTGCTGCCTCAGCTGCTGCTGCCTTGGCTCGTGCTGGTGGTGGTGGCAAAGGTGCTGCCTCAGTTGCTGCTGCCTTGGCTGGTGCTGGTGGTGGTGGCAAAGGTGCTGCCTCAGTTGCTGCTGCCTTGGCTGGTGCTGGTGGTGGTGGCAAAGGTGCTGCCTCAGTTGCTGCTGCCTTGGCTGGTGCTGGTGGTGGTGGCAAAGGTGCTGCCTCAGCTGCTGCTGCCTTGGCTCGTGCTGGTGGTGGTGGCAAAGGTGCTGCCTCAGCTGCTGCTGCCTTGGCTGGTGCTGGTGGTGGTGGCAAAGGTGCTGCCTCAGCTGCTGCTGCCTTGGCTCGTGCTGGTGGTGGTGGCAAAGGTGCTGCCTCAGCTGCTGCTGCCTTGGCTCGTGCTGGTGGTGGTGGCAAAGGTGCTGCCTCAGTTGCTGCTGCCTTGGCTGGTGCTGGTGGTGGTGGCAAAGGTGCTGCCTCAGTTGCTGCTGCCTTGGCTCGTGCTGGTGGTGGTGGCAAAGGTGCTGCCTCAGCTGCTGCTGCCTTGGCTGGTGCTGGTGGTGGTGGCAAAGGTGCTGCCTCAGTTGCTGCTGCCTTGGCTGGTGCTGGTGGTGGTGGCAAAGGTGCTGCCTCAGTTGCTGCTGCCTTGGCTGGTGCTGGTGGTGGTGGCAAAGGTGCTGCCTCAGCTGCTGCTGCCTTGGCTCGTGCTGGTGGTGGTGGCAAAGGTGCTGCCTCAGCTGCTGCTGCCTTGGCTGGTGCTGGTGGTGGTGGTGGTGAAGGTGCTGACTTAGTTGTTGCTGCCTTGGCTGGTGCTGGTGGCAAAGGTGCTGCCTCAGTTGCTGCTGCCTTGGCTGGTGCTGGTGGTGGTGGCAAAGGTGCTGACTCAGCTGCTGCTGCATTGGCTCGTGCTGGTGGTGGTGGCAAAGGTGCTGCCTCAGCTGCTGCTGCCTTGGCTGGTGCTGGTGGTGGTGGTGGTGAAGGTGCTGACTTAGTTGCTGCTGCCTTGGCTGGTGCTGGTGGTGGTGGTGGTGAAGGTGCTGCCCCAGCTGCTGCTGCCTCAGTTGCTACTGCCTTGGCTGGTGCTGCTGCTGGCTGGCTAAGCTGCTGCCTCAGTTGCTGCTGCCTTGGCTCGTGCTGGTGGTGGTCGCAAAGGTGCTGCCTCAGTTGCTGCTGCCTTGGCTGGTGCTGGTGGTGGTGGCAAAGGTGCTGCCTCAGTTGCTGCTGCCTTGGCTCGTGCTGGTGGTGGTGGCAAAGGTGCTGCCTCAGCTGCTGCTGCCTTGGCTCGTGCTGGTGGTGGTGGCAAAGGTGCTGCCTCAGTTGCTGCTGCCTTGGCTGGTGCTGGTGGTGGTGGCAAAGGTGCTGCCTCAGTTGCTGCTGCCTTGGCTGGTGCTGGTGGTGGTGGCAAAGGTGCTGCCTCAGCTGCTGCTGCCTTGGCTCGTGCTGGTGGTGGTGGCAAAGGTGCTGCCTCAGCTGCTGCTGCCTTGGCTGGTGCTGGTGGTGGTGGTGGTGAAGGTGCTGACTTAGTTGTTGCTGCCTTGGCTGGTGCTGGTGGCAAAGGTGCTGCCTCAGTTGCTGCTGCCTTGGCTGGTGCTGGTGGTGGTGGCAAAGGTGCTGACTCAGCTGCTGCTGCATTGGCTCGTGCTGGTGGTGGTGGCAAAGGTGCTGCCTCAGCTGCTGCTGCCTTGGCTGGTGCTGGTGGTGGTGGTGGTGAAGGTGCTGACTTAGTTGCTGCTGCCTTGGCTGGTGCTGGTGGTGGTGGTGAAGGTGCTGACTTAGTTGTTGCTGCCTTGGCTAGTGCTGGTGGTGGTGGCAAAGGTGCTGCCTCAGTTGCTGCTGCCTTGGCTGGTGCTGGTGGTGGTGAAGGTGCTGACTTAGTTGCTGCTGCCTTGGCTGGTGCTGCTGGTGGTGGTGAAGGTGCTGCCTCAGCTGCTGCTGCCTTGGCTGGTGCTGGTGGTGGTGGCAAAGGTGCTGCCTCAGTTGCTGCTGCCTTGGCTGGTGCTGGTGGTGGTGGCAAAGGTGCTGCCTCAGCTGCTGCTGCCTTGGCTCGTGCTGGTGGTGGTGGCAAAGGTGCTGCCTCAGCTGCTGCTGCCTTGGCTGGTGCTGGTGGTGGTGGCAAAGGTGCTGCCTCAGCTGCTGCTGCCTTGGCTCGTGCTGGTGGTGGTGGCAAAGGTGCTGCCTCAGCTGCTGCTGCCTTGGCTGGTGCTGGTGGTGGTGGCAAAGGTGCTGCCTCAGCTGCTGCTGCCTTGGCTCGTGCTGGTGGTGGTGGCAAAGGTGCTGCCTCAGCTGCTGCTGCCTTGGCTCGTGCTGGTGGTGGTGGCAAAGGTGCTGCCTCAGTTGCTGCTGCCTTGGCTGGTGCTGGTGGTGGTGGCAAAGGTGCTGCCTCAGTTGCTGCTGCCTTGGCTCGTGCTGGTGGTGGTGGCAAAGGTGCTGCCTCAGTTGCTGCTGCCTTGGCTCGTGCTGGTGGTGGTGGCAAAGGTGCTGCCTCAGCTGCTGCTGCCTTGGCTCGTGCTGGTGGTGGTGGCAAAGGTGCTGCCTCAGTTGCTGCTGCCTTGGCTGGTGCTGGTGGTGGTGGCAAAGGTGCTGCCTCAGTTGCTGCTGCCTTGGCTGGTGCTGGTGGTGGTGGCAAAGGTGCTGCCTCAGCTGCTGCTGCCTTGGCTCGTGCTGGTGGTGGTGGCAAAGGTGCTGCCTCAGCTGCTGCTGCCTTGGCTGGTGCTGGTGGTGAAGGTGCTGCCTCAGTTGCTGCTGCCTTGGCTGGTGCTGGTGGTGAAGGTGCTGACTTAGTTGCTGCTGCCTTGGCTGGTGCTGGTGGTGAAGGTGCTGCCTCAGTTGCTGCTGCCTTGGCTGGTGCTGGTGGTGAAGGTGCTGACTTAGTTGCTGCTGCCTTGGCTGGTGCTGGTGGTGAAGGTGCTGACTTAGTTGCTGCTGCCTTGGCTGGTGCTGGTGGTGAAGGTGCTGACTTAGTTGCTGCTGCCTTGGCTGGTGCTGGTGGTGCTGCACATACACAACCTGATGCACGTTCAGGCAGCACTGAGGGAACTGCTCGATGTGCCAAGGTCAGTGGCAGTGGCAGTGGCAGCGGCAGGGGCAGGGGCTGTAGCAGCGACACAGGCAGTGGCAGTGGCTGTGGCTGTGCTGCGGACATCGGCAGTAGCAATGGCAGTGGCGGTGCGGCTGCTGTTGTCAACAAATGCTTCGGCTTTGTTAGTGGGCATGGTGGCAATGCTGTCGTCTGC
>JASKMD010000016.1:3488581-3543581 GCA_030144725.1 Haematococcus lacustris
GTCAGGGACTGGCCCAGCCAGCCTGACAAGATCGCAGCACCACCCTTCCCTTCCACTTCATCTCCTCCCCTGCCTCTTCCTTCCCCTGACCCCTCCCCACCCCCTCCTCCTCCCCCTCCTCCTCCCATTGCTCCGCCCTGCTCCTCTCCTGATGCCTTTGTTGGCTTGCTTGTGATCGCTGCTATAAGCAGTGGCCCAGCTCCCTCCCTCCCCAGCATTGCCGCTGCTGCTGCCCCTACTGCCCCTGCTGCCCCTGCTGCCCCTGCTGCTGCCCCTGCTGCTGCCCCTGCTGCTGCCCCTGCTGCTGCCCCTGCTGCTGCCCCTGCTGCTGCCCCTGCTGCTGCCCCTGCTGCTGCCCCTGCTGCCCCTGCTGCCCCCCCTCCTGCGCCTGCCGCCCCTGCTGCTGCCCCTGCTGCCCCTGCTGCTGCCCCTGCTGCTGCCCCTGCTGCTGCCCCTACCTTGACCCTATCCATCTCCAGGATGAGCTCAGTATCAGCTTCGCCTTCAAGCATGATTATTGGATCCAGCAGAGTGCCCTCTCCCTCCCATCCACCGCCCTTACCGCCGCCCCTGCCGCCCCTCCCTCCGGACCTCTTCTTCTTCCTGGCCTTGGGCTGCAAGGTGACACCCTGGTCCTCCTGGTAGCCCCTCAGGCCCCCCCGCATCACCTCCTCACCAATGTGATCTTGGACCACCCTGCCCTGCCCCTGCTGCCCCTGCTGCTGCCGTCCCCCCTCACAACCCCACCCTGCCCTGCAGCTGCTGCCCCTGCTGCTGCCCCTCGCTCTCCTGCCGCCCCTTCTTGTCGTGCCGTAGCTTGCATGGCTGCTGGCCGGGCTGGTGCGCTCCCTCTCTCCCTCCACCGCCCTGCGCCGCTTCAGAGCTCCTCCAGGCAAGGGAGGGGGGCAGCTGGGGGCCTGCGCCCGGTCAAGGTCTGGTGCGGCACCTCCCCCAGCAGCCCCAGCAGCACCTCCCCCAGCAGCACCTCCCCCAGCAGCACCAGCAGCCCAGTGAGGGGTGGGTGGGAGAGGAGCAAAAGGCATGGGTGGGGTGGGGTGGGGGGCAGTGGGGGGGCTGCTCCAAGCCGGTGAGGGCTGTGAAGCCATTCGTGGCCAAGGCTGGTGAGGCAGCAGGAGGGGCAGGCAGGCGGTGCAGGGGAGGGGGAGGGGGAGGGGGCTGGCGGCGTGCTGCCCTGCTCGCAGCCAAGGCGGTGGGGGAGCGGTTTGTGAGGGAGGGCAACAGGCAAAGAAAGGGGTGCTGGGGCGGGGGGGCGGGCTGCGGGTGCTATGTCCAGGTGAGGGGGGTGGAGAGGGGGAGCGGCAGGGGGGGCGGGGGGGGCTGCCCAGGGTTGCCTGGTGAGCGGGGGAGAGTGTTAGGGAAGTAACACCATCCCCTCGTCGCTGCTGCTGCTGTCGCAGCCGCTTGCGCGGCTGGTGCTGGTGCTGCTGATGAGAAGTGATGCTGACGCTGAAGGTGGGGTTGGGGTAAGGGGTGGGGATAAGGGTGGGGGTGGGGTCAGGGGTAGGGGTAGGGGTGGGGTGCTCCAGCGCAGGACACGGGTTCTGGGCTGCTGTCTGGCCTGCTGCACTGAGGGCTGGGTTACCTTTGACCCTGGTCTTGCCCGGCTTGGCAGCAGTACTGACATCAACCTGGGCTCTAACAGCTCGCCCAGCTGCAGCCTGCCACTGGCCCTGCGCCCTGGCCGCTGCCTGGCTCTGCTCTGGGTCTGGTGCCACTGCTGCCGCCAGGGTAGGGTGTGGGGCCGGCCTGCTGCCTGACCCTGAGACCGCTGGGGGCGGGAACCTGCCTGGCTGCCCACCTGCCTGCCCACCTGCCTGCCCACCTGCCTGCCCACCTGCCTGCCCACCTGCCTGCCCACCTGCCTGCCCACCTGCCTGCCCACCTGCCTGCCCCTTTGTGGCCTGCAGCTGGTTAGGGGCTGGTGACGCTGTCTGGGTAGCAGCCAGGGCATGGGGTCCTGCATGGAGCTTGGTGTGGTCAAGGCATGGAGGGGGGCCCATGGCGCCCTGGCAGGGCTGCAGCCCCTGGCTGGATGAGGAGGGGGAGGGGGGGAGGGGGGCAGTAGGGGAGGGGGTCTTGGGCTCCACCTTTGACTTTGCCCCTGCCCCTGCCCCTGCCTTGAAACCTCCTAATGCCTCTGCCGGGTCAATCACAGAAGAACTCACCACCCTCCCTGACCCCGTCTGCCCACAGGCCTGGTCCAGCAGCTTTGGAAGCTGGTGAGAAGCTGGCTGTGTGTGTATGGGAAGCTGCAGGGAAGCTGCCCACACCCTTGCACCAGACGGCAGCAGACCCAGGATGGCGTCACGGCGCAGGAAGGAGCTGGTGAGAAGCTGGCCATGGCGTTTTCCCAGCTGGCAGTGCAGGTCAGCAGCAGACTCTGCAGTCGAGGGGGGTTGGGGGGGGGAACAGGCAGGTGGGCGGAGCAGCAGCAGGCAGGCGGGGGAGTGGGGGAGGGCGAGGGTGGGGCAGTGAGTCCAAGTAGTCAGGTGATGGCAGGTCGGCAGGGGTGGGTGGGCAGGAGGGGATGCAATGTGCTAGCTTTCCAAGCAGGGCAGTCGGGGCAGCTTTTCAGCGAGCATCCAAGCAGCTTCCCAGCAGCTTCCCAGCAGCTTCTTAACAGCCCTCACCCCACATGAGCAGCAGCAGCTGGCGTTGCTCCCCTGTTTTGGTGCAGGAAGCCAGAAGCTGAGGGGAGTGGGGGAGGGGCTGAGGGGGCTGAGCACCGCTTCTGTGGCAAGCTCTGGCATCTGAGAGGTCGCAGGTTCGACACCGTGACAACCCAACGAAACAAAAGGGGCCTGTCTCCCTCCAGGCTCGGGCTGCTGGCCTTGAGGTACAATGGCTAGGCGGGCGATCAGGGGCTTGAAGGCCTGCACCAGGTCAGGTCAGGTAAGGTCAGGCTGGGTGGGGTGGGGTGGGGTGGGGTGGGGTGGGGTGGGGTGGGGTGGGGTGGGGTGGGGTGGGGTGGGGTGGGGTGGGGTGGGGTGGGGGTGGGGTGGGGTGGGCCTCCTGCCACTCACCCCAGCAGAGCCCTCTGGCCGTCCCTCCTCTGAACACACAGCCACCAGCACACACACGCTTGGAGGGCCGCGCGCTTGCAGCGGCCCCCCTCTCCGAACCCCTTCGCCTGCTGCTGCCGCGGTGGGGTGGGGAGGTGTGGGGCTCAGGTCCAGGCTACAGCAGCTCAGCTGCACCAGGAGCTGCCTGCAACAGGAGGGGACCCAGGCTGCCTGGGCAAGTGAGTGGGGAGATGAAGGCACAGGGGGCGCAAGAAAGGTGGGAGGTGGAGGGTGAACAGCAAGAATGCCAAGTGACTCTATCTTTTCATCCACCCATTCCCGCCCTCCCCTGCACTTCAGAGTCACCGGCTGTTTGCTAAGCTCACCCTGAGTTTGGTGCTACCCTTAACCGCTTCTTTGCCAAATCCCTACCCACCTCCTGTGGCCCCCGCCCCTGCCCCTGTGGTCCCCGCCCCTCCCCCTGTGGTCCCCGCCCCTGCCCCTGTGGCCCCTGCTCCTACTCAAGGGACTAGGCCTGAGAGCAGCAGTGCAGGGCCCCTAGCCCCCAGCCCCCACTCACTGCTGAGCCTCCTGCTGTGCCTCCACCAGAGGGGCTGCTTTCCTGCTCCTGCCATACAGCAGGCTGCGGGCAAGGTGTCGGGGCTGCATGGCAGGCAGCAGCAGTTGGCACGGTGTGAGCAGGCTAGTAGACTGATGCACTTGGCACCGGGTCCAGTCTGCCACCTCAACGTCTGCCTCAGCAGCAATGCGGCCGTTTGCTGGGGCAGGGGGCAAGTGAGGTGATGGTGGAGCTGGCAGGCTGCCCGCTGATGCACTTGGCACCAAGACTTGCACAGGACACCGGGGGTACTGGGCATTACACACATGAAGCCCCCCACATGGATCAGTGACTACGTGATGAGCTTGATGAACATGAACAGTGATGACTGAGCTAGCGTTGAGGGCCACAGGGTGGGCGTGCCCCCACCCCCCACCTCCCACCCCCTGGGCTATGGGTCCCTGGTGGGCGGGCAGCATGGAGACAAACCCATGCCACCCTCCTACATGGATGCAAGCCAGCTGGCAAGGGCGGCAAGCCCTTGCTCTCTACCTTCCTTCACAACCTGCCAAAACTTCATCTGCATGATCATGCCTGTTCATCATGCGTCTTTCCACCTGGGTTGCCCTGCGCACAGCAGCTCTGCCTCAAGCTGCTCTGCCCTGACCTGATGCACCGCTACTTTGTTGCCTTCTACAGCGCAGCTCGCCTCTCCCCTGATGCCCCATCCACAGCTGTGCTGCTGTATCATTCTCAGCACCACCCCTGCACCACCTCCTTCGCTGCTGCTTGCCACCTGTCTTCCACCACTGCTGTACCTCCTCCCATCCCTGGCTGTCGGACTGATAGTCACCCTATGCATATCTGACAACAGTTGCCCCCTCATCACCACCATTGTCACGGCCGTGCCAACGAGCTCACCGCTCTGCTCGCAAGGACGCTGTACAGTCCCACTGGTTGCAGGAAAGGCCAGAAGTCGGGGTCATCAAAGCCTTCCTTTGCGACTTCGCCCATGCCGCGAGCACGCTAGGCATTAAGGACGTCACCAGCGCTGGCCAGCCTCCGTTTCCACCTCTGGGTCATGCTTCAAACCGCTGCTGATAGCAGCGAGGTTGGGGACCCGTTTTTGAGTTTGCATGCCGTCGCCCAATAGGCACGACGCCATCTAGTCACCCCCTAAATTGGCCACGCAAGCCTTGGTCAGGAGCGCTCATGTCACACAGCTTAGTACAGAATTGAATGGCAGCAGATATATCTGATGTACCTACATCTCTGCATCCCATGCTGAGCTCGCGTGGGCGGCCTGGCCCGACTGTATGGGTATGTAGGGTAGGCATGTCACCATTGCTGCCGCTGGTCTGGTCTGGTCTCGTCTGCCTGGGTTAAGCATGGCGGGGCGGCCCAGCCAACTGCTGAGCTCGCGTGGGCGGCGGATGTTCAACGCACAGCTACGCGCGGATTACCGCTGTAGATAGCGCGACGCAGCGAGTACGCATCGTCGCCTGAAAAGTCGTCTTATACAGTCAGCGCTGATGCCCGGGTCGCGCGGTTCCAGGTCATGTGCGACCTCCTCTCAGTCCTGCGCGGCACCCTGCCAGCACCCTGCCCTCTCCCCCTCTCACCCCTCTCATCCCGCTCAGTCTGACGAATGCCTTGTACTCAGGTACTCAAATTTACCTGGTGCACCCGCTGCCAGCACTGCAAGTGCAACTATTCTGCTGGCCAGGTGTCATAGAGGGAGGGGGGGAGGGAAGGAGGGAGTACGCATACACTGCCGTGCAACGACACGATGCCATGAAGTGCCTAGAAGGCCGCTGGCGGTGTGTTCAACTTCCATGGTAGATGTCCAAGCGCGGTCTAAGCGGGTCACTCAGGCACATGCAAGACTTGGGCACGCGATGAAAAGCGCGCTCCTTCAAAGTGCACACCCTGACGCACTGTCGCGTCCTTGCCGAGCAGGCCCGCATGTGCTTGGCCTCACATTCCCACTCATCCGCTTACGCCGAGCCCGTGCCTTCGGTAACCTCCGCTCAATGGTACGCAAGGAGTGTTGGATCAAAAATAGTCCTCGAGGGGCAAGCAGTGTGACCGCAGCTCCGCACCCTGCTCGTCTGCTAGAACTCCGAATCCAGTGGAATTGACTCCGCCCTCAAGAATGTGACGTCTGATGCGAGTTGCTGGCTCTCCGCTTTACTTACCGCGCTGGCACCCAGCGGTAGTGTCACCTTCGCGGCTGCGGCATCCGCCACGGACTGCACACATGCGGTACTGTCGCCCGCTTGTGGCCGGGGTCGCGCCCTCGCCAGCGGCGGCCAATTCGTCAACGCGGCGAGCCCGACCGCCAGGGTCGCGAGTTGCAAGTGATGCACCCAGCTCGCTCCGACCGCAGTACCGGCCTGTGGCAGCGCGCACCCACAGCATGGGGTCGTTTTGTCTCGATGCATAGCGCATGCAACTACGCGACACACTTTGCCACCAATCTTTGCAGCCAAGGGCAACGCTTCTCCTGCAACTCCCAACTAACCCGACCAACCAGGCAGCCCAAGCTGCCTCCGCCACGCATCTTGCAGCAAGGTATGCCCGGCAGGGGCAGGGAGGGTGTGGCAGCAGATGTTGGGGTTGCTTACCCAGCGCGCAAACAGGAGGACGGTGGACAGGGCAGCGGCCATGAGGGCCACGGAGCCGTTCAGCTGGGCAGGCATGCGGGCTGTGTGCAGCCCCTTGTCAGCCACGCTCTTCAGCCCAGCCATCACCACGCCTGAAACACCGCAACCATTACCAGCAGCAGTGTCAGTGCCAGTAGCAGCAACAGTGACCAGACTAGCGAACAGCAGCAGCAGCAGCAGCACCACCACAACCACAACCAACAGTGTCAGTGCCATCACCACAAGATACAGCACCACCACCAGCAGTGGCAGTGGCAGTGGCAGCAGCCTGTCATGCCACAGAGGCACAAACAGTAGTATCAGTGCCAGTAGCAGCAACGGTGACATGACCAGCTGCACAGACATGGTGTTGCAGGTGGCACATCTAATATGCTGCCCTACCCTGGCCCACTGAAGGGCTGTCAATCATAGCAAGTGCCCCACGGTCTTCATCACCATAATCCACGCATTTCCCTGATGACAGTTGAACACCCGCCGCCACGCGCCTTTTCCTGATAACAGTCAGCTAACCAGCAAGCCCTCCTCCGCCACCATCCACCTACCCCCTCCACTTTCTCTTCTTCCTCTTCCCCACACTTCACCATCCACTAATTGGGAGCTGATTGTGCCTTTCTACACCGCTCTACAACGCATATCTTCCTGGTTCCCTGCCCTTTGACATATTATATTTATGATGTAATCTTTTATCAAAGCATTACTCATAATTAATTACAATGTACAAGCTGGTGACCTCCTTAACAGTACATCATATGCTCCCCCCACCTTCCAACAGATCACCATCCCCGCCTCACACATCTCACATTCCCCGCACCTCCCACCCCCCGCACCTCCCACCCCCATCCCCCACCCCCATCCCCCACCCCCAGGCCCCACCCCCAGGCCCCCAACCCCCACGCCCTTGCAACGCACCAGCTGCCACCAGCGCAGCCCCTGCCTGCCGAGCCGTGAAGATTGCCACGGAGTCAGTCACCAGCGTGCCCAGCAGCAGGTTGGGCCCGCCTGGTCCAGCACTCAGCAGGTGTGCCCCCATGCCTGCATGCACACCCCTATGCACTTCACCATACATGCTTGCATCATTCAAACGTATATCCGCGGCCACACTCCAATTGACTGCCCCTGGGGTCTAGTGAAGTTCATTGGAGTGTGGGGCCTCCAACTTTATGACAATGCACTCCATGAGCCAGTCAGCATCACAGCAGTGCATACAGATTTCACCCTTCCCCAGCACCCCAATAGCAGCGACAACAGCAACAACAAACCAACAAACAGGGTGAACATCCTTCCATCCAGCCAATCCCACATACACTCGCTTGGCACACTCGCTAACACCTGGTACTGGTGGTCACACTCACCAAACAGTGAGATGGCTGTGAGGGCTGACAGCGTGCCGCGCCATGTCATCGGTGTCAACAGGTACAGAAAGTGTGATGGGAGGCTCCTGGGCGTTACAATGGCAAGAGAGGGGGAGGGGGAGGGGGAGGTGTGGGGTGAATAGGGGGAGGGGGAGGGGGGAGGGTGAATAGGGGGAGGGGAAGGGGGAGGGTGAATGGGGTGAATAGGGTGAATAGGGTGAATAGGGGGAGGGGGAGGGGGGAGGGTGAATGGGGTGAATGGGGTGAATAGGGTGAATAGGGTGAATAGGGTGAATAGGGTGAATAGGGTGAATAGGGTGAATAGGGTGAATAGGGTGAATAGGGTGAATAGGGTGAATAGGGTGAATAGGGTGAATAGGGTGAATAGGGTGAAGAGGTGGAGGTGGAGGTGGAGTGAGGGTGAGAGTGAGGGTGAGGGTGAGGGTGAGGGTGAGGGTGAGGGTGAGGGTGAGGGTGAGGGTGAGGGTGAGGGTGAGGGTGAGGGTGAGGGTGAGGGTGAGGGTGAGGGTGAGGGTGAGGGTGAGGGTGAGGGTGAGGGTGAGGGTGAGGGTGTAGGGGAGGGGGCCCTCTGTGGTCACTCACGTGATGCTAGCCCACAAGCCCCCTGGTGCGGTCCGAGCCTGGCGGAAGGAGATGTATGCGGCCAGGGCCAGCTCAGGGATGGTGAGCAGCAGCACAGTACCTGCAAATACCAAGGTTGCCAGTGATGGGGTTACAAGAGGATTAGGGCTGGGGCTGGGGCTGGGGCTGGGGCTGGGGCTGGGGCTGGGGCTGGGGCTGGGGCTGGGGCTGGGGCTGGGGCTGGGGCTGGGGCTGGGGCTGGGGCCCATCGTCTCCCCCTGCAACGCTATCTCCTGCTCCTGCTGCTGCTGCTGCTGCTGCTGCTGCTGCCCGACCATCAACTCACCGACTAAGGTAGGGTTCCTGAGGCTGACCGCTTGCCCCAGGATGCCCAGGGCCATGAGGCAGTGAAGGGCCAGGGCGGCAGCAAGGTAGCGGGGCAGACCAGCTGCGGTGAGCCCCGCCTTGCTTGCATGCTGCATGGAGTGGCAGCATGCAGACAGTGGCAGGGAGGTTGAGAGGGGTGAGGGGAGCGTGGAGCGGGATAGGGAAGCAGTTCGTTCAGGAGGCAAAGGAGGGAGGGGAAAAGGGGGGAAGGGGGGTTGGGGGGAGAAAAAGGAAAGGGTGGGGCTGACTCAGGCCATGACTCCAGCCTCCCCCCCACCACCTTGATGCCCTGGCTGTCAAGGGGGGCGGGAGAAGAGGAGAAGGTGAAGGGGGGAGGGAGGGTGAAAGGGAGGAAGGAGGAAGGAGCGAGGGGGAGAGAAGGGGGGAAGGGGAAAGGGGGAAAGGGAGAGGGGTGTGCGTCTGACCCCAGCCCCCCTCTCCCCCAGGTTGCCCAGCAGCTACAGCAGCCACCCTCCCCCATCCCCCTCCATGCCCTCCCTCCCCTCCCCTCCTCCCTCCACCTCCTTGTCCCTCCTCCCGCCCTCCCCTCTTGCCTGCAGCTCCCTGGCCGCTGCCAGTGAAGGCTGCAGCGCCGCCCCCAGCATCATCACCATGTGGGCATGGCCTGATGTGATCTGAGTCACTCGCCCCCCCAGCAACAACACCTGGCAGCAGCAGCAGCAGCAGTAGCAGCAGCAGCAGCAGCAGCAGGCAGGGCATGGCAAAGGCAGGGGCAGGGGCAGGGGCAGAGGCAGAGGCAGAGGCAGAGGCAGAGGCAGAGGCAGAGGCAGAGGCAGAGGCAGAGGCAGAGGCAGAGGCAGAGGCAGAGGCAGAGGCAGAGGCAGAGAGGGATGGCTATATGGCTACATGCTTCACCATGGCTACCCTCCCCCCTCCCCCCCTCCCCCCCTCCCCTTCCACCCTCGCCTCTCCCCTCCCCCCTCCCCACTGCCCTCCCCCCTCCCCCCTCCCCCCTCCCCCCTGCCCTGCCCTCCCTTCCCCCACCTTTGCCACTGCTGTAGGTGCCAGCAGCAGCACCGCCGCCACCCCCACCCCCACGCTGGCCAGCACGCCCAGCACTGCCACCAGGGGGGGGGCGAGGGGCTGCTGGGGTAGCTCAGGGCGGACAGCCGGCCCACTGCCCTTGCTGGTGACGACAGGGGGGGGCGGGGGGGCGGGGGGGGTGGGCCACAGCTCTCCCTGCTTCCCTGAGGCCAGGCCCATGCGGCCGCTGCCATTGGGGCCAGGGGAGGTGCCCCGGGTGGGGGAGATGCCCCGGGGGGGGCCCTGAGACCTGACCCCTGGGGCAGGACTGCTGCTGCTGCTGCTGCTGCTGCTGCTGGGCGTCACACCTGGGTTCACACTTCGGGTCACACCTAGCATGGTGGCTGGGGTCACACCTGGGCTCGCCCCACGGGTCACACTGGATTGAAGGGGAGCTCTGAAAGAGGAGGAGCCAAGGGCGGCAGCCAGGGGGAGCCGGGACGCCTGCTGCTGCTGCTGCTGCTGCTGCTGGGGGGTGGGGCTGGACTCCTGTGAGGTTGGGGCAGCTGACGGGGTTGGCTGGGGTGGGTTGGAGAAGGGGCTGGGTTTGGGGGGCTGGCTGGGCTGAACTGGTTGCTGCTGCTGCTGCTGCTGCTGCTGCTGCTGCTGCTGAGGAGGAGGAGGAGGAGGAGGTGGTGGGGTAGCAGAGCTGACGGCATTCAAGGACCTGCTGATGGCCCCCACCCCCACCCCCTGCCCGGCCCCTGCTCCTGCTCCTGCTGCTGCTGTTCCCCCCCCAGCTGAGCGGGGTGTGCTGATGCCTGTGGCGGCCGCAGGGACCCCCTGATGGCCCCCCCGCACGGCAGCTGCCCTGGCGGTGGCGGCAGGGGTCGAGGGGTGTGCAGCTGATGTTGGTTCAAGGGTGGGGGTGGCAGGGGCGGGGGGGCTGGCAGCAGACCGGCCTGCTGCTCCTGATGCCAAGGGGGTGGGGGGGGGACCAGGGTGGCTGGACTTGGGTGGGGTTGACTGGGCCGCAAGGGGCAAGGGTGAGCTTCCCTGAGGCGGCCCCCCCACCGCCAAGCTGGACCCCCCTGCCAGCGGTACGGCCGTCTGAGTGCTTGCCCCAGGGGGGGCAGCAGCAGCAGGAGCAGCAGGAGCAGCAGCAGCAGCAGCAGCAGCAGCAGCAGGGGGGAGGGAGGATGCAGCCAAGACGCCCCCCAGCCCTGCGGCTCGGCCACTGAGAAGGACTCGGCCTGAGGTCTCAGCCACAGACTGGGGGAGGGGCAGGGGCAGGGGCTGGGGCCCCCCTGCCGCCCTCCCGCCGCCCCCCTCCTGGCCAACAGGGCTGGGGGCCACAGGGGGGGCCTCCCCAGCCACATCCCTGGGTGCCAGGTGGTGCTGGGGGGGGGCCGGCGGGGGGGGCGAGGAAGCGGGGCTCCCTACCCCTCTGCTTGCACTGCCGGCACCTGTGTGCGTGCTGCTAAGGCGGCTGCTACTGTTGCCACTACTGCTGCTGCTGCTGACGCTGGCGTCTGTGGTGTGTCGGTTGATGTTGGTTGCTTCCCCTGCATGCAAGCATGGCCATGCGTGCAACACATCTCAGGCACCCATGCTGGCTCACTTTCATGTCACAACCTTGAGTGAAGCTGCATGGAAGCTGGCCTGGGATGATGGTAGGGGAAGGCAGGGCTGCTAAAGGGGTGGGGAAGGTCTCTAGAGTCTGCTTTGGGTTCAAAAACGCAAGGGCGGAGTTTCGGCGGCTCTATAGGCAACTGGTCCCGGCCAGCTGCTGAGCTGAGGAGGTCCCCAGTTCAAGCCCTGACACCGGACACAGGTGTGGGCGGGTTCACATGCCAGACGTGGAAACAAGTGTGCAGGCTGGAGGAGGGGACGTTTTACAGCTCTGATAGGAACACAGCTGATAGTAGCAAGGTGGTTGAGGCAGAGGTGGTTGAGGCTGAGGTGGTTGAGGCTGAGGTGGTTGAGGCAGAGGTGGTTGAGGCAGAGGTGGTTGAGGCAGAGGTGGTTGAGGCAGAGGTGGTTGAGGCAGAGGTGGTTGAGGCTGACTCTGACAGCCGCAGGAATACAGGTGGTGGGCACACCAGGGGGTTGGGTGAGGCAAGGTAGGTGCTTGAGGCAGAGGGTGCCGCACTTACTGTGTGAGCCATCTGGGTGTCCTGCTGCGTGGGATGACGGGGCTGGGGTGGACTTAGAACCTTCTTCGTGGAAACACAACACCTGCTTCACCATGCAAGCAGCACGCGGTCGAGAGAGCCATGGACGGAGGTGTCAAAACAAGGCTTCTCTACCACTCAGTGGCAGCTGTCGGCTGTTTTAAGTGTAATGCTGCTCCCGCAGCTGTTGTGCGCTGTGGTGCATGCTCGCTACGGGTGGGGCCATCTGCGGACCGCTGGACGTGCGAAGCCCTAGCGGGTGCGACAATGCGAGTGCTCACTCGAGTCGTGAGAGGCCGGACGCCACGCAGCGCCCTTGGCACGCAGCGGCCTTCCAATCGCACCCCGCTGGTTTGAGCGGTCAGCTTCATCTCCCCTGCTCCCTTGCTCTCCTCGCGGATCCACCGACAGTGCTGCGGATGTTGCCGATATCGCAAGTCAAGCAAGTCTGCGGTGTGTGACTCATATTGTTCCCCACGCCCAACGTCCTCATTTTGATCGATACAGCCCTCATGCTACTCTCAAACAAATTAAAAGCTGTAACTGCACGTAACAGCTCGCGATCGAGCCCGTGGCAGCCCGTCGCCCCCTACGCGACTCGGAGTGCTGCCGTGAGGAGCCGCAGGACAGCGCTCTGCTCTACGGGTGCGTTGCGTGTGGCACAAATGCGGCCAGGCTAACCCCGGTGCCGTACATTCCCCTGCACACAGGGCAGGATGACAGGCATAGCCTACCTTGTCAGCTCTGTTGGCAGCCTATGCTGAGGCTTAGAGGCAGATGTGTTAGCTGTCTCACGACCCTTGGCTCACTAAAACCTGGGTTACAATAATCCGTGGTGTATGATGCCCGAGGTTTGCTGGGCTTGCTCAGCGCCCTGCTACTCCCTACCCTGACGCCTCTTAGGTGCTGCATGCTCCGTGGTCCAGCTGGCAGCTCCACCATGCTGATTTATAGCTGTCACTGAATGTGTGTCATAGGTGGTCCCCTACAGCCGAGAAGTTAGCTGATATTGTTGCCATGCATACATCTTTCAATCTGACGTTGAAAAAACAACGTTTTGGAAACTAATGTATTTCAAACTAGTGTGTTTAAAGATGAAGTTCTCCAAATTGACGCGTTGGAATTGACGTGTTCAGAACTGGCGCGTGTCAAAGCTGTGTGACAAACTGTCTGTTACTGGGTGCAGGAACTGGGGACCACGCGGCGTCCTCCACCAGCACGACCTCCACCCTGCCAAGTCAGTACAGCTGGACGTTTGACAACAGCAGCCAGCAGGGCAGCAGCAGCAGCAGCAGGAGAAGCAATCAAATCATACAGGACATCCCAGTGGCTGCCATCAAGAGGCCCTTGGGCAAGACGCGAGCCAATGGTATTTACCCTTGGCAGGGAGGCGGCAGGGGGGTGGGGCGGCAGGGGGGCAGGGCGGCAGCGGGGTGGGGCGGCAGGGGGTTAGAGCGGCAGGTGGGTGGGGCCAACAGTATGTCCCCCATTGGCATGATGTCTCCAGGGAGGGGAGGGGAGGGGAGGGGTGGGGAGGGGAGCATGCAGGGGTGGGGAGGGGAAGACGGCTGCAGGAGGAAAGGTGCTGTTCAGGCCCTTTGCAAGTAGGGGGAGGGTGCAGGAGGAAGGGTGCTGCAGGGAGTAGGGTGGGTGGGTATGGAAGGGTAGGGAAGGGCTGTTTGTAGCGCAGTTGCTGCTCAGCTATGGGGCGGCAATGGAAGAGCGCTGCTGCTGCTCCTGCTGTTGTTAATTAGTTGCTGTTAATTGCTGTTAATTAATTGCTGCTGCTGCTGCTGCTGCTGCTGCTGCTGCTGCTGCTGCTGCTGCTGCTCTTAAATGTTGCTGCTGATGCAGACCCAGCCAAGGTTGAGGCGTTGATGCAGTCCATCCAGGACATTGGACTGCAGGAACCGGTGGGGTGCATGAGCTTGCCTGGCTGCATGGCTGCATGATTTGCACGTGTGCCTTGCTGGAAGCGTGGCAGCAGCAGCAGCAGCAGCTGACAGTGGAGGCTGATAGGCAGCGCAAGCACTTGCTGTTGCTGTTGCTGTTGCTGTTGCTGTTGCTGTTGCTACTGCTACTGCTATCATTTCTTGCTGTTGCTATGGCTATTGCTATTACTACTGCTACTGCTATTGCTGGTGTTTGATATGTTAAGGGCTTTGGGGGGAAGGCAAGGGTTTCAGTACACGGTCAAGTGTTTCGGTTGTGATGAGTAGGTGAGACTAGGTGAGATTGAATGAGGTTTAGAGTAGGTGCACAAGGCAGGCGCTGTTGTTGTTATGGCCATTTACGGGTTGTTACGGCTTTTCCATGCTACATGTGGTAGGCTCTGCGGGTTTGTAGCCTGTTTTGTAGGTAAAAGAAAGGGACCTGCCCCGTGGTGATGATAGACACAAGTCTGCTGTTACAGCTGCCTGCCCATTTGAGCTTTGTGCAGCTCAGCAGTGCAGCGTGGATGGCATGGGGTGGGCCTACCCTACCCCTACCCCTACCCTACCCTAACCCTACCCTAACCCTAACCCTAACCTTAGCCGGTTCAAGACATGCATCAACCTTCCCCTACCCCTACGCCTAACCCGTATATTACATGTATTAGCCATTGCGCCAAGCATGCCGCCTGCGCATGCCGGATGTCTTGGTGTCATGGGTGTTAGTGCTACATCGCTTAGAGTTGCACACCATGTACCCGTCATGTCTTGGTTTTGACACTCACCTACAAGCTGCACGCCACGCGGCAGCCAGCCCACATGGCCCGGGCTGTGACCCCCTGTGTTTTCCTCCTCAGCTTGCGCTGAGCCTGGCGGTCGGACCATGGCCAGGCCGGGTCGGGTCACCTACCCAGGCTCTCCCCCTTGCGGTCAGAACACCCACTCCTTGTCGCCTGGCCCGGCTGTGTTGCCTCAGCCAGCCTCAGCTCCTGTGGTGGGACCTGACCCATTAGACCTGGCACACTCCCACACCAATAGACACGGTGGGGATCAGGCCGCGCCCCTGGCGGTAGCTCCTCCCTTAATGCATCCCGGTGAATACCGGAGTAGTCTTCTCCTTCATCAGAAAGCAGACAGCTGGAAGCACCTGCAGGTTGGTTGGCACACCTTGGCAACCAAGCTGTGACCAGGTGTGGTGATGCGTGTGACACATGCGATGCTAGCATGGCTGGCTTGCTTTACCTTTGTCAGTCAGCTGTAATGGGCTGCCCATGAGGACCCCGTCGCCTGCTGGGCTGCATTGCTTGTGGCTGTGCAGATAGACATTTTGGAGGTGGATGGCCAATACTACGGCTTTTCAGGTGCTGCATCGTCTTCCCCCTCCCCTCCCTCCCTCATGCCCCTTGCTGCTCTGCACCCTTCAGATGTGCCCATGACTGGCATGGCACATGGCATGGGGGTTAGGGTTTGTAGGGAGGGGGGCAAATGTGGACTTCACATCAACATTCGCTTGGCTGTGTGCGTCGTGGTGATCGCCCTGTGCAGGCTGCCACAGATTTGAAGCTCATCAAAGGTGGGAGGAGGGGAGGAGGAGGGGAGGGGGGGGAGGAGGTTGGGAGGGAGAGGATCACCGCCATCCAGAGCACCCTTAATTGGCATCTTGGCCACCCTCATCATCAACTGTATTGCCGGCACCCACCCCCGCCTTAGCTGTCCTACCCTCCCCCACTCAGCCGGCATCCTACCCCCCCCCCCCCCCCCTCAACCATCACCTTCACCCCCCACCCACATGGCCCCTGCCCCCTGCCCCACCCCGCCCTCACGAACGTGCTGCCCAACATGATGCAGGTTGGGTCGGGAGACCATCCGCTGCCGGGTGCGGAAAGCCACGAGGGAGGTGTTGAAGATGCACCTCATGTGACCGGGCGGCACATGGGGGCAATGTTGGCCTTGTTACGCAGGCAAAATGCTTTTCATAGGTATCTTTACTTCATTCTTTCGTGTGACCGGGTCGGGTTTGGGTGAGGGGCCGGGAGGGTGCGTGATGCAATGGTGAAGCCGTCAGCCATTAAGCTGCTTGGCCGCCCTCCCCCTCTAAGGGTTCAGTGTTACGATTGATAAGAACTCATGAGATGACAACGTGCAACGCTTGTAGACTTGTATGCACGTTACATTCGGGACTCCCTACACTGTTATAGAGCTAAGTGCACAAACCTACGGGGCCAAGGGTTGTATGCCATTTGCGGTGAATGCGCCTAATCACCATGGCGACGCTAGTGGGGAGGCAGGCATGCTTCACTCATGGGGTGCACCAGAGGGGTGACCGATGTGACCGGATGGAGGGGAGGGGGGTTGGCTATGGAACAGAAGCTGAGACCAGGAAGCCTATGAGGGCCAAGGGTTGAGACAGGACCCGGGGTGGTGTAACGGGATGCGGAGGTGCATTGGTTCTTATATCTTGGATATCTGCTGGTTCATTACTCGAGTCCCGAGGAAAGCCCAAAATACAACCTAAGTAGCTTACTCAACTTATCCTCACTCTTATCCAAACACGGGTTTCAGCCCTACTGATCCCCTACATTCTCCCCCACTACAAGAATGTCTGGTCTCCTGGCACAGGAATGCATGGAATGCATGGTTCAAGCATGGGGACGGCATTGGCATCAATCACATGGCACCACACCTGCTGAACAGACAGCTCTCTACAGAAGTTCGCACGAGCTTGACTAGGTTCAGGTTAGGCAACAGCGGTTTGGGGGCGGAGAAGGCTCGGTTTGAGGGGGTTACTTTCATTAATCGCACGTGCACAAGATGCACAGAGGGGTAGTGGATGACGCCATGCATTTCATCTTTGAGTGCACTGCCACGAGTTCCATCAGGGAGCAGCCGGAGTTTGCCTTGACTTTACAGAACAACAATGAGAACTTGCATGACTTCATGTTGAGCCCATGTGCACCTTTGTTTGTGCACCTTGCTTGAAGTGCGTTACAGAAAGTCCCGAACCCCTTGAGGGGGAGGGCGGCCAAGCAGCCTAACGGCTGACGGCTTAAGCGGTGTAAGCCATCATCACTTGGGGAAGAGGGGTCCGCCAAACATTATCTGAACATGTAAGTGCGGAATGATTGCTTTGATAATTCCCTTGTCTATGTGCAATTGTTGCAGAGGGGTGTCCAGCATGGGGGCTGGGTCTGTCTACATGATGAAGGGCCGTCTCAATGCCTGCGGGTGGTGCTGTCTAAACCAGGTGACTGGAGTAAGGTCAGGGTAGGGAGGGTTCTTGGAGGTGGTGGATGGTTTGAGTGACGGCACGCCTCAGCTCACACCACTGGTTGGGGGTTCAATCCTTGGCAATGACATTGAACTGAGGGTCCAAGCCAAAGCGCCGGCAGTCTGGGCGGTCCAAGATGGTGTGCAAGCCTGCCTTCACCTGGGAGCAACCACCGCACAACCACCAGGCAATTGACTGCAAGGCTTGAGTATCCACTACCAGGTCCACAAGGACTGGCACAGCCAGGCATGCATTACATTCCACAGTGTGAACAGTCAGTTTCACCTCATAATGTCATCCCATGTTCCTGATGTAATGATTTGATTGTTTATCAATCTGCTGTACTAGGCCAGAGCTGACCAATAATGCCACCTGGCAGCGGCCCTGTGGCACATACGATGAGGCAACTGCGGTCAGCCCCACAATGTGTAGTGGTGACCACAAGAGTACGGGAGCCAGATTTTGTTAGGCTGGCCTCCTGACCAGCTACAACAGTGCATTGCCATGTACTCATGTGTCTATGTTTAGTGGGTAGTCCCTCAGAGCTCATGGACCTATCAGCCTGTGGGTCAGGCAGCTGCCACAGGGTGTGTGCTAGGAAAGTGATGGGAGAGTGTAAGGAAGCTAGGGCGGTTTTTCACCAGTTGACAGGGCACAATAGCAGGGTAAGCTCGTGCATGACTCTATGTGTTTCTGGGCTGCATGATAGTTGAAGCTGCTTTATGGGTGGCATGTGTTGAATGGCCCCTTGGCATGTCAGACTGCCACACTCTGTGGACGAGTCTTCTTACCTGCCAAGAACCTCAAACACCTAAATGCTGGGAGGTCCCGGTATAAAAGCTTCCGCCATCATCAGCAGTGTTCTGCCACCCCACAGGCAATAATGGCCTGCCCCTACCGTATGCTGTGTGCCACCACCTATGGCAGAGCAGGTCTGCCGCTGCCGGTGCTTCTGCCAAGTGCCCTTCTGCCACCATCGGCAGAGCCAGCTCAATGAGGGCCCTTGGGCCACAAGCAAAGCAGGGCAACCTCAATGCCAAGAGATTTTATCCATGCGGGTCACAAGGTACTGTCAGATACTGCAATGAGCTTATAAGCTGATGCTGGTAGCAATGCTAAGAGGCAGGGTTGGCCCTGCAAGCTGCTGAGGGAACAGCAGGCACAGTCCACCCAGCCTGCCTGCCCGGCTTCACCCAGCCTGCTTGCTTGGCTCCATGCGGCCTGCCTGCCTGGCATCACCCTAAGCTGCCTTGCGAGCTGCTGCCCAGTCACAGCCTGGCCGAGCTATGCGGAGCCTGCAGCAGGCTAGCACCAGCCTAGACTTGCCTGGGCCATCTTCTTGTTGGAGGAAGATAGTCCGATCAGCAGTTCCCCCGAAGGGCTGAACACTGCCATGTGGGGCAGGCCCCGCACCTCATGCTGCTTCACCCACCTGGGAGCACACCAGCAGGGTCTGCTTTGTGTACAGCCACATCGGACAGGCTGGTGAAGGTGGCTGGCAAGGAAGACTAGACCGGGGCACAATCAGACTTCGATGGTCTCAACTGCTGGTGATGCATGCCAAGTATGGCCTGGTAGTGGGTGCTGCTGCTGCTCCTGCTGCTCGCCATAACTCTTGTAGTATTGCTTTTGCTGCACCTGCTGCCGGTCATGATTGTGATAGTGTTGCTGCTGCTGTTCAGAGCTACACCACCACCAAGGGTCACTAGCATGATGTAGGAGCTGCCACTCCTAAATGGCATACAAAGGTGGCTGCAGTTTTAGAAGTGCTGTGCTGCAGCAATCCTGACGCTTTCACAACGGAGTATGGCTGGACTTGGAATGACAGTCAGGAGGTAGCCGGGTCACATGACGGGGCCAGATGTGCATGACTGTAGTAATGGCCAGGGCCATCATGAATAAAGCCTAGACAACCTCGCCTACTGTCTACATGCCTGCTTGCATGCCTACTGCCATGCTTACTGTCTAGTTGCCTGCCGCTTCCAGGACACTGGCTGAGGCACATACCCAAAGAGGCTCTCCTCCTCAATGTTTGCTTTGTAAAACAGGACATTGCTGTTCAAGCGAGGGTCCTGGAAATGTGCATCACACATGCTCCGTCAGGTTTGCTTGTCAAGGGGGGTTGGACTGAAGCTGCAAACATTGCTCATGTGGCATGCAAGGGTGTCAGGCTACAGCAACAACTGCTCGCACAGGAAGCTTGCACCTTGGTGAGCTTGCACAGCGCAGGGTAGCTGCCTTTGCAACTGCTGCACCAGCCTGCCAGGAATTCCACAGCAACCACTTTGTTGCTGTGCTTGCCAGATTCTACAGCTTGTGCCAGCTCAACGGAGTCTGTAGAGAAGCAAAAGGTGGACGTTGCTGGTTGCGCTCTGACTTGAAACGGATGAGCCGCGGCTCTTACCTGCCACCTTCGTGAAGCCGTCGCATTTTCGTTCAAACCATGGCACGTGGGTGACCGGCTGCGCCTCCAGCTCAGCTACTCTACTTATCAACTGGTTCGCTCGTGTTCTTGAGGTAGCTGCGCGGATAATGCGACTGCTGCCCGGCCGTGGCACGCGATAACTCAACATTGACCAGGATTATTTTACTGCTTCGGGAGCGCTTAGTAATGAAGCTGGCTGGGAGCTGCCGTGCTCGTTCCTGAGGGTTCGGGGCCAGGTGTTAGAAATAGCAATGCGCAAACTGTTACGATAAGAACGTGTTCCTGCGATTATTGACTGGGCTGCTCTTTACAGCGCCTGAATCGTCGTGACAGAAGTAGGCTTTTGCTCATGCACCATTTGGTGTGGTTTCATAGCAGGAGCAACAGGTTGCTGCAATGCCGGCCAGCAGGTCCTAGGCAGGTCTAACATTGTTAGCAACCGGAAGTACCACTATCAGCACTAGATAGTAGCATTGTTAGTAACAGTCGACATCTAAAGCGGAGGAGGAGGAGGAAGCGGCACATGAGCTAGGCAGTGAGCTGGTACAGCTGCACGCCATCCCCCCAAGAGGGCCTCCCTCCCCGCCCTCTCAGGCCCACAGCACAGAGGGAGCTGCACCCCGCTGTGTGATTGGCCCCAACTACCCCGCCAGGTCACGACCCAGCCACCCTGGGCACCAGCGATCCTACTTTGCCTTACCTTGCCCTGGCCTTACCCAGTGACTGGCTACAGTATTGGCAAAGCCAAGAAGCCAAGAAGGCCCACCTCACTTAGTGGCCCTCTGGCCACCCTGACTCACTGCGCTGCTGCTGGGCATGTGGCCACGATGGCCCCAAGTCCCTGAGACCAGGGCCGCAACACAACACGCAGTCCAGCCACCCAGCCCACACCACACCAGGCCAGGCCAGGCCAGCACTGCACATCAGCCACCCAGCCGCAGCTGCCCCTAACCCCTCCACCCACTGCGCCATCCACCCATGACTCACACCCTTGGCCGCACTGGGCGGGGCATCAGCCCTGGTGCCTGGCCTGCCCGCTGTGATGCAATCCTGGCCTGGGCAGCTGGCAGGGGCAGTGCGCCCTGCTGCCTTGCCTGCTGCCCAGCTGACACGCTGACTGCTTGCTGCTGCTGGGCTGCTGGTGTGGTTGCAGCTGTTGCCCCCTCCTGGCCTGCACAGTGTTCCCCCTCTGCCTGCAGCAGCTGCCGCCACGCCTCAGCCTCAGGCAGGCTGGCCCGTACCTGCTCACGCATGAAGGCTGCCCGCTCACTATCACTGGCCAGCTGGTCAAAGGCTGCCTTGTTGACCACAACCGCTGCATCACAGTGGATCAGCTGTTGCAGCTTGGCATGAGCCACCACGCCTGACATGCAGCCATCGGGCAAGAAGTTAAGGGTTTGATCTACTGCTATGCCCCGGGTCAGCCCGGGCCCCTGCACCAGCAGCTGTGAGCAATGAGTGCCATCTTGGCTAAGTGCTGCCTGCTGCACCTCACTGTGACCGGCTGCTGCCAGCGCTAAGACCAAGCGGCTATTATCACTTTGCTGCAGCGCTGCTTGTAGTGCACCCATGATGCTTGTGTGGTGTGCAGCAGCCTTGTCAACTAGCTCCCTTACTGCTGGTGATGTAGCCAAGGTCGTCTGGCCTCCAGTGCAGGCATGCAGCCAGTGACTGGCTGTGCACAATTGGGTGTATGCCAGATCATTCCACTGCCCCTCAACCGCTCCCCTCCTGCTGCACTCCCTCCACAGTGCTGCTGCCATGCTGTTCAGCTGCGGCTCACTGGCCAGCTGGCTGTGACCTGATGACACTGCCTGGTGGATGGACAGGGCAAGGAACGTGCTCCTGGCATACAGCAGGTTGGTAATGGCCTGGGTGGTGAAGGCTGCCAGGTCTGCCTTGGCCACCCCTGCTGCCAGGCTGCGCACTGAGCTGTCCAGGTAGCCAAGGCGGGCCAAGCCATACAGGCTGTTTGCCTGGTCTTGACCATTAGCAGCCTGTTGTGTCTGGGATGCCCGCTCAGCCAGCTGCCTGCAGACCTCCTTGTCATACCACAGCACCAGGCCCATGGCGTACAGGATGTTGCTGACACCTTGAGCATTAAAGCCAGCCACCACCCTTAGTGCCCTGACTGCAAACTGGTCCAGCAGCTGCCTTGCCTCTTCCCTGCAGCCAGGCAGCTTGCTGGCAGCCCAGATCAGGTTGGCCCACTGCTGAGGTTCAGCTTCCCTCATGACCTCACCCTGCCTGATGGCGTCTTTGACTGACTGCAGCAGGGGCTGGGCACTGCCTGTGTAGCCTGACTTGGCCATGGCCCAAAGTGTCATGCTGATGTCCTGGCCAGCAGCACCCCAGGCCAGCTTCTCAGGCAACAGCTGCACCGCCTGTTCGCACAACCAGGTCAGGTCTGGTCTGCTGCTGCACTGCATGCCAGCTGTGGCCAGGCCATGCAGCAGGTTGCTCCAGTCACGCCAGTCAGCCCTCCTTATGGCCTCACTGCTGGCACTGTGGCGTGCAATGGCTGTGCAGGCTGAGGTGACAGCGGCAGCAGGGAGGTGGGGCTTGAGCTTGCCCAGGGACCAGGCTGCCAAGCTCAGCTGGCGAGCATCAAACTGCTTCAGTGCTGGAGGTGGTGCAGGAGGCCTGCCAGCCTTGTGGCCAGCCCCAGTCCCCACAGCCATGCGCTGCAGCAGGGCCGTTACTGCGCTGCACTGAGACTGGGTCAGGGAGGCTCTCCTGTTCTCTGGCTGCTTGGCCCAGTCTGCGAAGCACCACAGGAGCCGTGACGTCTGCTCCACCTGGCTGCTGCTGCTGAGGAAGGGCAGCTCCTCCACAGCTGACACCAGTTCCTCCAGGTCCTGCTTGGATCGGGGTGGCAGGTCATACTGGCGGAGGGCTGCAAGGGGCAGGGGCAGGGCAGGGTGGTGAGCCGAAGGAGAACACACGTTGTTCACCTAGGCTGGTGCTAGGCAGCCGCTGGCGGTGCTGTGCGGCCTTACATCAGCCAGTGTGTGGTGGCAGCAGGTGGGGACAGCAGGCTGTGCGGCTCACTGTGTGCTGGCGCGGTGAGTGTCCGCGACGGCACTCCGATCAGCGAGGGCAGCAGGCAGGTGCGAGGCGCAGGGCTGCGCAGGAGACCAGCCGAACGCGACCCACAGCTGATGCAAAGCCCGGGTCGGGACGTGCTGGTGTGCGCAGCCAGCAGTGGCCGCATGGTTGGGGGCAGCGATGAGGGTTTTAGTTTAGTTTATTTGCTAGTTTAGGGTCAGGCTGTGCTCCACTGCTCTGTGTGATGTACAAAGCTGTTCTCCACACCACCTTCAGCATGCTACAAAACAAAATGACGTGCGTTGAAGCGCAGGCCCGCAGGCTGAACATGGGTGTTCCAAGAGTGGACCCATAGTTGTGTCCACGAAACAAAGGAGCCTAAGGTCGAACCCTCCCAACCCGCGAGGCCGAGGTCCGAGCGCGCGACAGGCCTCGACCTCAGCTAGATGCGAATGTGCAGCCTTCACGCCCAGAATGATATGCCAAAAATGCCCAGAATGACCCGCCACCGTACTCCATGGTTGGCAACTGTTGCAGGGCTTGCCAAATCTCCGCCGCTACCACCACCACTACCACGACCTCCAACTTCATTCAGCCACCCTATGGGTTGTCACAGCAAACGCACCAAGGTCAACAGGGCTACTGTTACTCAGGGGCGTGCTTGTGCAGCAACATCACTCAAGCAAACTAAATAAAACTAAAGACAAGTTTGGGGATTTCGGCGTGAAACTGACACATAGCCTATGGGTAGGGCGCGACCGATCATATGACTTGCTGAGGAATTGGTCACATGACTGAATATGATGGCTTAAAGATGGGATATGACCGGGTCTGTAGTCAAGAGGATAATGTGGCAGATTACCACACTCATCCACCTGGGAACCCCGAGTGTGAGGAGGGTTTGACGCCCTCCACACCAGTATCGCTCTCAGTTGCAGTTAGCCCGCCGCAACACTCCTCTACTCTCCGCGAAGTTAACCATTGAGGTTGAGACCACGGCAATGAGGCTCTCTGTATCCTCTTGTAATCGATCTCTGTAGCATCAGCAGGTCATGCGCAAAATGATATTGGCTACGCGGGTTCCATGCTCCTAATCAAAGATGTCAAGCTCCTCAGCTGCAGCGGCCGGAGCAGCCTATGTGCAATGTACAAGCCTTGTAGCATGCGATGCTAAGGTTGCATGCTATTGCTTTAGCAAAAGGGGGTAGCAAATTCGAAATGCTCGGCGGTTGGGTCCGACGGTTGGGTCGCCGCGGGTCGTCCATTTGCGCTGCTGAGACGCTCCCCAAGCAGCTACAGGTGTGCAGGAGAACCGTGTGGGGTCAGACCGCGCATAGCGCTAGCCACTTTTGCACACGGCCGAAAAGTGCAGCGGTCGAGAGCAAATGGGATTCTAGAAACATGGGAACAGGGCCCATAGCTTGTTGTTGATGCGCAATTGACTTTGGTTCGGTTTTGGCTTGATCATATTTCATCATATTCTCTGGCTTGATCATATTGGGTCATATCTTAAAGATTTTTTCGGGCGCGCCTTACCTATGGGGCTCATAGGAACATGACAGCCTGAGTTCTGAGCCATGTCACTTTGCTCTATAGATTTGGCGATGGCAAATGAATTTGGCAAATGAAAAAAACACTGCTTCACATATAAACACGCTAAAAACATGTCGTTCGACAGCTTGAGCGATGCCTTTCATCATCGTCAAAAGTACTAATACAGCGGTACTACCAGGCTGCCAAGGCCAACGCCAAACGCCCACTGCACTCTTCAAGGACGACTGGGCAATTCCTGGGTTACTATTTTCTTCATGCTACAATGCACAATGCCCAACAGCCTATATTACATCCTTCATGACGTCATGACGGCCTGCTAGTCGAATGAGGACCCGTGTGTGTCCCCGCCTCACAGTGCACAAGGAAATTGTTGCAAGCCAAGCGGCCTGACAGCTGACAGCTTGAGCGTCGCGCAAGCCATCAGCATTGACGAGCCCCATGCGGACATCAATGCAATGAGTATACAACACTCCTCAATGCGGCGCTGCTAGCCATGGAGCGATAGGCTTGGCCACAGCGCACCCGACAACAAGAACTGGCTAAACGTACTCGGACATCAACACCCTACCATACAAATCTCTGATGTTGCAGCAGCTGCAGCCACCTCATATACATGTGGCTTGACAGTGTCCGATGCCTGCAAGTAGCTGCTCAACACATGGCCCCCTGAAGCCCCTGAAGCTGAACCCAGCCCCTGAGCTGGCACATTACCACCATCACCTGATGCACTCGCACCTGCCACTGTTTGTACATGGAACCTCACCCGGCTGGGTGTCCTGCCTGCTTGGTGACCTGCCCGACTCTCCCCTCATCCTCCTCCTCCCTCCATCCTCCCAGCTTGGCTCTGCTGCAGAGAACCTCCTCAGCCCGTTGCCTCCCTGTCCTGACCCACCTGCCCCTGGCCCCTGCTGCCCCTGGCCCTGCTGCCCCTGGCCCTTCCTGCACCTTGGCGCCCTGCCCCTGGCCCCTCCTGCCCCTGGCCCCTCCTGCCCCTGACCCTCCTGCCTCTTGCCATGCTACCCCTCGACCCCCCTCTCACCTCCCCGCCCTTTTTCCTCATGCTGCTGCCTTAAACGATTGAGGCACTTGCAGCCAGCGGGTGGGCAATGCATTGAAACCAGTCGCAGAGCTGCTGAAAGCCAGGGGCTGTGGCCGACATAGGCAAAGCTGCCATAGGCAAAGCAGGCCAGGCTCAGCTCCCTCAGCTTCCTCAGCTGCCTCAGTGGGAGCAGCAGGTCGGTGCGGTCCACTCATCTGCCAAGATGTGCCACCTCTGCCCACACCCCGCTGTGCACGCGCTGGAGCTAGCCTGCTGCTGGCTACCACACGGCCTACCACAGTAGCCTGCCACAGCAGCCTCCCACACAACCTCCCATGGCCAGTCGAGAGCAGCTCACTGGAGCATACTGCAGCTCAGTGCTGCTGCAGGAGGGGCCTTGACAGGGCGGCCTCTCCCTGAACCTCCTGGCTGCCGGCTGACATCTCCCACTGGGAATGCTGGGCAGGCCCTGCTGCCCTCCCCCACCAGCTTGACCCCCAGCCCCCCAGCCCCCCTGCGCTGGGGTCCTGCTGCTGCTGTTGGGGAGAGTCAGCAGTCAGGGGAGTCCCGGGCTCCAGCAGGAGGGTCACCCAGGGGGTGGGCTCCCCCCTGCCTGCTCCTCCCTCACCCCCCCCACTGAGGGGGAAGCAGCTGGCCCCCCCCTGCCTGTATGGGTGCGGTCCTGGCCTGGCCCCTGCTTCTATGGCTGGCCACCCCCCCTCTGCCGCCCCTGCTGCTGCTGCTGCCGTCACCCCAGCCCACCCAGCCTCTATGGCCTGCTGCTGCTGCTGCTGGGCCAGGCGGCGGCCCCAGGAGCTGACCAAGGTGGACAGCACCAGCAGGGCCAGGAGGACCGCTGAGCAGCTCACAATGGCAGCCCGGCCAGCAGGGGGTGGGGTGGGGTGCCGGGAGTGGGCGTGGGTGCCGGCTACACCCCGGCTGCTAAGCTGCTGCTGCTGCTGCTGCTGCACCCCAGACGCATCTGGTACCTTGCCTGCCCCCTTGCCTGCTGCTTCACTTGCTCCTGCTGCTGCTGCAGCTGCTGCTGCTGGTCCTGAAGGGCGGTAAGGAGCAGTCCACCCTTCATGCCCAGCTGAGTCCAGGTGCTGCTCACCAGCGCCTGCGGTGCCCCAAGCAAGCATGGCATACATGGCTCAGTGGGTCAGGTGTCAGTGGGATGTGTGTTGTGAGAAAGGGCAGGTCACAGGGTGGGACGTTCACATACCGATCACATGTCATACAGTGTCACACATGTGACGTACGAAACCTGGTGCCAGTCTAGTGCAAAGCATGCACAGTGTTGGTGTGTGATGGTGATGAGTCATAGACGGGGGGTCGCTGGCTGGCTGGCTGTCAGGCAGACTGCCTGTCCGAGTGGCTTTAAGTGACGCAAGTGAGGAGAGCAGGTTGGGGTCCCCTGGCTGGCCCCTGGCACCCCTCCCTACATCAGCGTGCCGCCCTGCCCTCCGGCCTGCATTGCACATGCCAGTGCTGAACCCCTCACCCTGCACACGGCCCTGGCCCCTTGACCACTGTCCTGCATTGCAAGTGTGAGTGTGAGAGATCACACACCAAGGGGGTTGCATGCACTGCTACATCCTACACTGACCAGGAAGGCTGTGTAGACATACACAGGGTGCCAGGCACCCTAGATCACCTCTGCTGGCCTGCCCTCATGCCCTGCATGCCCTGCATGCATGCAAGCCTGCATGCTTGCTTATTTGCCCACCGGGGTTGCCATGCAGTGGCTGCAGCCTGATCTCCTTGCAGCGCTGCTCCTCACTGGCAGGGATGGAGCAGTCCTGGGCCTGCAGGTCCTTGCCCACACACATCCACACCTGCACACATGCACGCCCCGCGACCAAAGCACCAAAGCAGTTGTGCATCAAGCAACTAAAGCATCTAAGCACATCTTAGCAGAAAGTTTTAGGAGCAGGGCCTTCAGGGCAGGAGGGGAATGACAGCGGCCATCAGAGGCCAGGTCTGGGCATACTTACCATGCATCAAGGTGATGGCTATGTTTTGTTCCAACACGCTCTTGCTACCATCTAGGGTGATGACTCACTCATCACCATCCAGGCATGGTCTGCCTCACTGACTGTCCTGCCTTCCTCATTACCTGCCCTGCCTGCCTCAATGGATGGCCTGCCTAACTGCCTCAATCTGTGACCATTCTGCTAGTTTGCATTACTGGTATGTGGCTAGAAGCGTATGGTTGCAGTTGCCACTGCCGGATAGCTGCTGCCTACCTCTGTCAGCCTGCCATCGGGTGTGCAGTGGAGCATGGCGTTGACGCCAAAGCTGTCCTGGATGGCATCCAGCAAGGCCTGCTTAGGGTAGGTCTTGGTGGTGGAGGGCCGGATGCCAGCTGAGGCAAAGGCGGCCTGCACACAGCACCCAACACATGTCAGAGTCCATGTGTTCTCCATGTAGAAGATGATGACACAGCGCACTGTTTCAAATGTTCCAGCAATGCTGGCGGTGCTTGAGCATGCCGCACACTGGCGAATGCCATGTGAGAATGAGAAAGAGGTTGAGGATAATGTCTCAACGCTGGCGGTGTTTGTATATGCTACGCATAGGCAATTGCCATGTGACGACGACAACGACATCAACGACGACGGCGATGATGAGGATGATGCCACAGTGCAAACACACAGCACGGCACACAGCACTTCCGGCACACTACCTTGGGCCTGGGCTGACATGAGGCTGAGGATAAGGTCACAGTGCAAACACACAGCACGACACTCGCGGCTGACAGCGCCACCTAGGCAGTGCTCTCCGTAGCCAGAGTGACAATTCTGTTATAATCTCAACTGTACGGCTACACAACAGCCTGTGGTTTCCCAGTATTGGAAAGGGGTTGCTTTGTTAGGCAGCTCAGCCTTAGTGGGTCTGGGAAGCAGGTTGAAGGCTCTGGGTGCTGGCTGTGGAGGCTTCTGGTCAAACCGGCTGGGTGCCTGGTGTATGGGGTCCATGGCAGCTTGCATGGACAACTCCTCCATGGGCTCTAGAGTGAGGGACAGCTCACTGCACACTACCTGGAAAGGCCAGCCTGGTCACACATGTGTGACTGCCTTGTCCCCCACCTTGAGGTCATACTTCCAGTGCAGTTTGAGGACGGTCTTAAAGAAAGCATGCTCGTCCGGCAGCTGTGCCAAGCTACATGTGCCGTGCTTGTTCCATTCATGCGCCCAGAAGTTTTGGTTGGTGCTGGAGTCCATGAAGGAGGGCCACTCGTCATCCAGCTCAGGCTCCAGGTCTGCCACCAGCTCCTCTGCATGGCGGGGGATGCATGGATGCACATGGAGATGCAAGCATGCACAGCTGGATAGTGGTGGATTGATGTTCATAAACCAAGCATTCACACGCATTTGCATGCACCCTGCATCCTGCCCTCCTTTAGATGTGCATGGCCCGCCATGTTGTTTGGTCAGCTTAGCCAAAGCCTACTGATTGGGTGTGCATTGCTTGTGTCACACTGTGCGATACCTGCCTGTAGCCACTTGCCTACCTCTACCTTGCCCTTGCCCCCGCCCCCGCCCCCGCCCCCGCCCCCGCCCCCGCCCCCGCCCCGCCCCGCCCCGCCCCGCCCCGCCCCGCCTGTGGCGCACCATCAAAGGGCATGGACTTGTCACAGAACTGTGGCCATGTCCCATCCGCATAGTTGGGCCACAGACCGTGGATGGTGAAGCGGTACCTGCACCCGGGTAATCAGTAAAGGGCGTGTTTGTTGGGAGCTGAGGCTCACAGGTCAATGCAGCATGTGTACAGCAAATGCAAGGCTAGCATGGTATGGCAGCAGCATGGAGCACCAGCAGGCATGGCAGCTAGCTATGGAGCTTGCAATGGCCATGGCAGTGGGTCATGAGCCTTGACATGGATGTCACCAGTGTCCGTCCTACAAGTTTGCAGCTAAAGCGGGTGCAGAGAGGAAGGGTAAAGGCAGACAAGCATGTCACGGTAGAAGGCAGGACTAGGGTTGAGGCTGATCAGGACAGATTGCTTCAGCGTTAGCATTTGAGTAGCATCCTTCGGCACCAGGCCCGAGGCCATATCAAGTGACCAGCCAGATGCTGAAGCGAGGCGGTTAAAGTGCAGAAGATGCCCGGCATCACAGGGCGGCATCGCGCAGTCCAAGACAGCCACTGCTCACCAGTCAGGGTGAGTAAGCTTTGGGCACCCATGCGCCGCGCAGAAGGTAGATGGCCATTGCCTGCACTTTGCACAGGGACACTGCCGTATGACTACTGTGAGCCTATCGAGGCCGCTTGCTGGCACCGCGAGTGGGCGGATTACAAAAGAAACGACGGACCTGACGAACATAAAATAGTCAAATGGGTCATCGCTGCTGTGGCTCTGAAGCTTTCTGCCCAGCTCAAGCTCACGAGCATCGCACAGTATCTGGGCTACGCAAACTGCTAGAACGGCGATGTGCATCGTCCATCGGACAGCCATGTTGACGCGGGAAGCCAAGGCAGTGGGATGCCAACAGGGCTTCAGGCCATCTTGACCATCATGGGCATTTATGTTTGCCATGCGCCGACGACATGAATGGCTACAAGTCCCCAAAGCGCCGAAGTGAAGCATGCCAAAGGAGGCCGGTGTGACGCAAGGTTATAGTACACGCATCGATGACGTACATAAGACGGTTTACCAAGACTTTGTCAGTCAGTCACTTGTTAACTTTGCTTCAATTTGAAGGCCAGATTCAGCTGTGACACGTCCTGAGGAAATTTTAAATATTTCTGCGTATCACGTACAGGCCATCCCAGCATGTAAGACATGCACCGCTGGGTTCAGCGCATCGCTGTTATCACCCTGTCGCATGTTAACCCCCGTAGCCCGCATCGGACCAAGTGTAGCATTGGGAAGTGTCCAGTCGACGTGGTGGGGTGCTCTATACCCCGTGCACATCGCAAAGCTTGTTATGGCTGTCGTGCTGACTTTTCTGCCCCTTGCAAGTGATGCGGCCGACGATGCAGGTCAGAACAGTGACGTTTGTTCCATTGCCTAGCTGCAAAAATGAGCGCGTGTGGCTCACTAACCGTGGACCCGACTGCGACCATGCAGGGTTGCTGCAAACCCGGCCCCCGGTCCAGCCACGCCGACATCTGGGCTGAAACCACACGTTTAAGCTCGTTGTGGCATAAGGTACGCAATAAAACCGGCTGAACCACCAAGCATGCAGTGAGTGCACATTGACAGGGAACCACGTCACATCACACACTATGTGGTGCCAAGGAGCACGGACGTGATATTCAGCAACGAACTGATAGGGGTTGTTATATATGGTTCCAGTAGTGCATTGCCTTGATTTCAGCTAAATGTAAAAATGCAGGCAATTACAGCATAGTTTCAACCACAGACTGGAATGCCATGGATGATGTCTCTGCCAAACAACTCTCGACATGCAACACTTGCTATGAATGCTTTGCAGGTGCATGCCAACAGCCCCACATCCCTACAAAAGGCAAGATGTGCAGGTGTGGGGCGCGCATGTGCTACAAGTAGTTCATTCACAAGAGTACCGTTCATCCGTGTCCTTAGTGTCGAGTAAGGCAAGTGCATCAACCAACCCACCTACTGTCCTCGCCGGCGGACCCTTTCCTACCACGCCCCACAGTTGCCTCAGTTGATGTAGGCTGAGCTTAAGTGTGTTCTGAGGCAATGGTTGTATCATGGAACTGTACATGGCTATAACTTGGAGTTGTTGTGTTGCCATCCTTGCCCGAGTGTTTGCTTGCTCCTTCGCAGCCGCCTGTTGCTCCGCAGCCGTGGCCCTATACTGTTGACATGCCTCAGCTGATGCCAGCTTCATGGTTATGGACAGCTCCGCTGCTGCACGCTTCTCTCTTCGTTGTTGCTCTTGTAGCTTGCGCGTCACAGTTGCAGCTCCAGCCCTAGTTGCATAAGAGGGGGTGGCAGTGGGAATGGGGACGAGGGTAGGGGCGGGGTTGGGAGATGGGTCGAGGGTTGCAGCTGAGAGCAAAGGGCTGGCAGTTGTGTTGATGGGGGTGGCTACAAGTACGCATGAGGGGGCCTTGGCATCTGCCACTCGCTGCCGCTTTGCAGCCCTGTTTGTTGCAAGGCTGTCCTCCGTGATGTATTGGTACCAGGTGTGCAATGGCTCTGTGTGGGCCTTGACATGGGCTGCCACCTGCGCCGCTCCCATCCTGTCGACTCTGCTGCTGCTCAACGGCTTCAGGGCTGTCTCGCACCCCGCATTGGTGATGGGCACTGGACGATACACTCGAGCTAGATGCTCTTCAATTCTAGGTGTGAGGTGTCCAGTAAGGGAGGTGTACTGCAAGCACAGAGCACAATTGCCACATGGATTGTGAACATGGGTAGTGGCGGGGTATCCTAACCTTACCATACATAGGCCGACCATCTAGCCTATACTGCCTTGTCCAATACCTGTCCTAGAATGTGTTGCTCTCACCAACAGTTGAAGACGGGATGCTATAGCGTCCTGGGGAAGTTGGTCAAAAACCAGCTTGGCTGCGTGCCGACGTGCCAACACATCAGTATCGCCCAATTGGGCGAAGCTGTAAGGCATGTTTGCCATGAAGCTCATGCGCTCAGTATAGTAACGGCGGGTCTCAAGAATGATAGGATGCACCATGGTCCAAACTTGCTCGGCAGTCAACTGAAAGTCATGGCCAACCTGGAACACCTCATGGATTGGATGATGTTGCTCTTGCCCTGCCTCAGGCTGTGTGCATACACAATCAAGGAGATGCACCTCCCGTTGATGCCGGGAATGCCACTGACAAAAGTGCCTGCTCTTGCCTGCTTGCGCCCATGACATGTAGGGTTGGAAGAAGCAACGATTCATGGATGCAAGAAGTGCGCAATGCACCAACAACTCAGAGGAACCTGTCAACATTACTTGTAATGCCATCAGGTTGGCTCACTAACCGTGGTCTTTGCCGGGGGTGCCCTCCTGCCCATGCCCCTCAGCCATGAGCCCTGCTGAGCGCAGAATTTGCCTCATTTGATGCTCGTTGCGCACGTAGGCAAGGGCGAGTCTGGCCACCGGCGGTAAACGCATGGCTTTGGCCCTGGCAAGCTGTTGTTTGAGCTTGATGACCTCCCGCTTCAATGAACTCACGCGTAGGCATGGGACGGCTGATGTCGGGGCACAAGAGCGTGTTTTAGGTTTTGGGAGGTGGTGGAGGGTGAACGGTGGGGTGGGCACACTGTGAACACATGCAACGCACACAAATGAACATTGTTGCATGTCTTGCATGCTTATGACATGTGTGCATGACATGCATGAATGCAAACATGGCAGATGGCAAAGATGTAGAGATGGCAAAGATGTAGAGGTGCAGTTGCAGTTGGTTTATTGGTCTGACTATGGTGTTAATCATGGAGTGTAAGCCTCTTCTTCACGTACCTTCCATGTGCGGGTGGGGCTGGGCGGTTAGGTGCGGCACCACCCCTGCCCGGTGCGGGTGGGGCTGGGCGGTCGGGTGCGGCACCACCCCTGCCCGGTGCGGGTGGGGCTGGGCGGTCAGGTGCGGCACCACCCCTGCCCGGTGCAGGTGGGGCTGGGCGGTCAGGTGCGGCACCACCCCTGCCTGGTGCGGGTAAGGCTGGGCGGTCAGCTGATGGTGTCAAACGCTGCCAACCGAATATGAGATACTGCAAAGAGGTGAGAGCTCTGTTATCAGGTGTGCGAAGCACCCTGAAGTGCCGGTCCGCTTCTACCACCATTGCGACTTCACGCACACGCAGAGAGGAGGAGAGACGGGGCGTGATGAGGGGCAGCAACTCTGCTGCTGCTGTTGCGGCATCGCCACCCATGAGATGGTCCAGTACGCTGCTGGGCGTGTAGTGCTGCATGAACCCTTTGTTAAGGTCCACGACAACAATGGTGATCCCCAATAGCATGACAATCCAAATGAGCCCTATCTGATCCAGCCAGGCCGCAGGATCGGCGAATTGCTGACCCCATTGCCCAAAGCTCACAGGGTCAGGCCAGCGGCATGAGAACATGGGGGACTCAATGGGAAGGAACTTCTGCTCGATGCTTTGCAAAACCCTTCTTGCCAGCTGGTTCTGCCGTTGCTCAGCCAGGTCCACAAGTGTAAACACACCATGGACCATAAGTTCACGCACGACACTCGCTCCCTGCCAAATGCAACCCGGCACCGGTTACATTAGTCAAACATGATCCCATGATCATGCATGGTTACGTTAGCAATACACACACAACATGCATAGTACCACACCTGTATTGATGTGCCTGGTAGTTCCAATCCATGCCACAAGGTCTCGAGTCCACAGCGGCCCTGCCCAGCGTTGTCATACGGTACAAGCCCAAAAGAGAGCAACTGGGCCAACACGCACTGCTGGGTAGGGGTGGAACCACGGGAAAGGGAACCATGCTGCTGCTGCTCCTGCTGCCCAACACCGGGGCAGGTGGCGGGGAGCGTGGAGAGGGTGGTGCCCACTGCCCCAGCCCCACACCTTGCCCTCCAGCCCCCCCTCCTCCGGGACCCATGCTGCTGCTGCTGCTGCTGCCCAACACCGGGGCAGGTGGCGGGGAGCGTGGAGAGGGTGGTGCCCACTGCCCCAGCCCCACACCCTGCCCTCCTAGCCCCCCCCCCCCCATACCCCTGCTGCTACTGCTCCTGCTGCTGCTGTTGTCGCCCGGCGCCGAGGCAAGAGGCTGAGAGCGAGGGGGGGATGGTGCACGCTGCCCCAGCCCCACACCTTGCCCTCCTGCCCCCCCATCCCCCCAGGGCCCATGCTGCTGCTGATGCTGCTGATGCCCAACACCGGGGCAGGTGGTGGGGAGCGTGGGGATGGTGGTGGCCACTGCCCCAACCCCACACCTTGCCCTCCTGCACCCCCCCAAAGGGCCCATGCTGATGCTCATGTTGCCCAACACTGGGGCAGGTGGCTGAGAGCGAATGCTAGCCTCGACCTTCACCCGCTGCACACATTTGTAGTGGGCTACAAGTGGGAGGTGCATTGCCTCACACCCAGCTCGGAGTGTTTCGTCAATAAGGGTGGCTGGCCCTCCAGCATCACCGCGCTCATAGCGCAGATGGGCCTGGCCGAGCATTGGAGCATCGCGTAGTACTTCCCAAACAGTGTCTGTCCCATCATCATTGGGTGCCATGCACAAAGTTGTCCATGCATTCCATTTGCCAACCACGCATGGTGCAGTCGACAACTTGCACAGCACGCAACGGTCTAATTTGACCAATGCGCCCTCCAGCAGCACATCTTGCCCTTTGTTGGGATGTGCGAATGTTGGCATGTACCTGCACAGTGTACATAGGAAGTTTAGCGTGAGGTGAGTAGTAGGACAATGGCATAAGTCACGGCATTGCAGTCGTTGGTCATAATCATGTAGTAATTGCCTGCCATTTTACATTTAGATGATTTCAGGGCAGGGCATTGCTGTGATCGTTTACAACACCCCCTATTAGTTTCGTACCTGAACATTACGTCCGTGCCCCTTGACACGTGTGTAGTGTGTGATGGGTGACATTCACAGCCACTGTGCACTTATTGCGTGCATTGTGTTGTGACCTGTTTCATTGCATACCTTGTGCCAAAACGAGCAGTAGGTTGGGGTTGCAGCTCAGATGTCGCCCTGGCTGGACCGGGGGCAGGGTTTGCAGCAACCCTGCATGGTCGCAGTCGGGTCCACGGTTAGTGAGCCACACGCGCTCATTGTTGCAGCTAGGCAACGGAGCAAGTGCGAAATGTTCTTACTCGCAGCTATCCCAGCAGAACGGCCGACGACATGTGTTCGGCAAAAGTTATCGACTTGAGCAACGAGCGATACGGGGCAATACACAGCAATTCTAGCCTTGCAGCTGTGACTTAAACAAGCTTGGCATCGAGATGTTAACTTTGGCGGGCGCACGGAACAATCGGTGCACAGCCCTGACTAGACCTCCACAGCAAGCGGGTGAAAAAATCGCGGCACGCGGTGGCCTGGGTGGTCCATGCTGGCCCATTTGTATATTTTCTCAGGTGTGTCACAGCTGAGCCAGATCCTGCAACAATTGTCAAGCATGGTGTTGTTGAGTACTAGTATGCACGAGGTCAATTACGTTCTGATAACATATGCTTTCCCTACATTGACAGCGGCACCAATTCTGCTCTATGCAATGTGTTCTTCACAAGCAACATAGCAAGCTTCGTGCACATGTACATGTCAGTCCTTACCTCGCACTGAGAGGTGCGATGCTGATTTTGTACTATCTCAGACCATGCCCTCACAGATGTAAGACTATGATTTGGGCCCAACACTTCCAAAGAAATAGGACTAGGTGCGCGCCTACATTAAGGAAACAACGTCGGGTTCATTGAGCCGGGAGGAATTAGTACCGCCGGCTGTACTTGCCCTTACAGCCTCAGGAGTCCACCACGTCATTGCGAAGCACCTCCACAATGCACTTGCGCTGCGCGATGTCGTGAGAGCGACCGGCTGATTGGTGGGCGCACTTTTTTCGTTTACGGGGTTCCTGGCATTACGGGCGTATAGCAGACTAAGCGTTCAGCGCATGCCGCACGGTGTTACGCCAATCGCACACTTCCCGGCGCCGGAATGTCCATGACATGGTTGTGTAAAAGGTTTTATCAGAGTTGGGAGGGTCTGACTTCAAATGGCGGGGGTGAGAAATGTTTCGTCAGGGATGATTGCAGGCCTAATTGGTTGCATTTAGTTGGCTGTATCATGTTCTAAGGACCTGGTCTTGCAGCATATCGCTGCGTGGCGCAGATACAAGGCAAATGGCGAGGAAGAAAAGGCGCAAGGTTGTGCCTTGACCAACACCGGAGGAACATGATTCAGAATGAGTTTACTGACGCGCAACGGCAGAGAAAGGCTTCAGGAGAGGCCTGCGCTGCCCGCGATAGAGATAACACATGGCACGCCCGGAAATGTAAGCTAACTCACCTGACCGAGCACCTCCCGCAAGCGCTGTTGGCTGCCTTCCTCCTGGCTGTGCTGCTACGAGTGAAGGCCCGCAGCGAGCGGGCAGTTATCGGCAGCCTGCTGCTGGGCTTCCTCGTTCGGGACCTGTTTCCCCTGCTCGTAGCCGACCAACTCGACGAGCACGGCCAGCCCATATACACGGACATCCCAGTTTCCCAGGCAGCCATCCCGGACCTGAAGTGCAGAAACCTACACCTGTGCCGCGGCCTGCCCGGAGACGGCGAGCACACTCGGCCAAACGCGGCAGTCGCTGCCGTGCTGGCCGCGCACCCCGACCTTCGGGCCCGCCTCGAAGCAATCCCACGATACCTCTCCGATACCAATATGGTGGACCACGTCGCCCAGCAGCTGCAGACCGCATCCAGCAACATGCTCACGCTGCTCTTCGCTGGCAGGCTCAAGAAGTCCGTGTCCCTGGCCGGGGCCAAGGTCCTGCTAGGCACTCATGAGCACCAGCGCAGATTTGGGGTGAGGGGGATGGGTGGTGGGTACTTACCAGCGTGGTCCAAGCGGCAGTGCACCTATGTGCGCCGCATGGTGTGCGGGCTGGTCGTCAGCTGGCTGCTGCGGGAGGGTGGGGTGGTGGTGACTCCAGCCATGCAACAGGTGGCTTTGCAGCGGGGCCTGCTTGAGCTGAGGGGGAGAAGGTGGATCATGACTGGGTGGAGGATCCAGCAACCTGGGGCCGGCTGCTGCGTCATGCGGTGCACCCCACCAGAGAGATGGAGGCAGCCATGGCAGCCTGGCAGCTGGATATGGTGCCCTGGCAGCAGTCAGAGCTCACCGAGCAGCCCGGGCAACAGTCTGAGCCTAGGCCCCCACGTCCCCCCACCCCCTATGCCATCACCCCCACCAGCAAGTGCCGTGCTCGGCACATCTTCGTCACAACGCGGAGTGGCTGGGCGTTGACCCGGGCAATACGAATATGGCCACGGTGGCGCACGAGGAGCGCGACGCCAATGGCAACGTGATCTCCGTGTGACACAGAACGCTAACAGCCGGCTAACAGCAGTACTACCGGGACAGGGGCATCACGCGGCAGGCCCAGGCGACCACGACGTAGCTGACCAAGGTGAAGCCGCAGCTCAAGGCCCTGGCGCAGGTCAGCAGCAAGCCCAGCTTGCTGGCCTCGTACCGGCGGTTCGCCGACACCGTCCTGGAGACGTACGGCGCCATGTGGGCCGAGGTCTCCAAGCCGCGTCGGGCCAACGCCAAGTTCCGGCTCTATTGTGGCAAGCAACGCGTGGTTGCATCGTTTTGGTCCAAGGTAAGGCCTATTAGCAGTAGGCCTGGGAGCTAGACAGTAGCCAACCTAAGTCAGCTCATGCTCTTACACCTGGCCAACTGCTGCTGCTGCTGCCCCATGCTGAACCTGACCTTACACATGTGTGCATTGTATCTTACATGTGTGGCTGCAGCTCATCAAGCAGGCCAAGCAGCGGTGGCCGGACCGCATCCTGGCACTAGCCTATGGGGCTGCTGGCTTCAGTGGCAGCGGCACCATTGGCTGTATGGGTGTCCCAGTCAGCCAAATGTTGAAGGAGGCGTCGAAGCAGTTCCCATGAGGGCGAGTGGTAAGGGTGGATGAGTTCCAAACCAGCCGGGTCAGCTCAGCCAACAACACCCCCAGCGAGACCCTCCATGACACGCCGCCTGAGTCCTTCAGGTGAGGGGGTTGAGGATAGGGTTAAGATGAGGGGTTGGCAGTGTTGGGAGGAGGTGGAGTCAAGGTGACTAGGCGCCATTCCATGCAGACGCAAACTTGTGGATGTGCATACAGTATAAGTGAGCACAGTCCAGAAGGGCCCTATCCTTCCCTTCTCTTGCTTGACTAGTTGCCAAATGCTCCCCAGCCAAGTTGTGTGCTGTACAAACATCTTCATGCAGGCAAGCATGTGGGACTTGCATGTTTTGGTACGAAGTGTGTCCATGCAGGCCCTAAAACTTAGCCACTCTGCAGCCACCGCTGGGCGGGGCAAAGACGCAGAGTATTTCAGGGCAGCAATCAGGTCCCAAGGCCCAAGCACGCACGCTTGGGCCACAGCCGCAGAGCCTCGCCAGGACAGAGCCACAACCACTGTCCCTGCCTGGACTACTGTCTGTTTTCTGCTGTGCTTTGCTGCCAACAGCCTTCAGCCCATCCCAACCGTGCCTGACACACCATGTAACAAGCAACATGGCAAGCAACGTGGCAAGCAACACTGCACCCACATCATGTATGGACATCCGGCGTAAATCAGTGACATCACGTGACAAAGCAACCCCGGTCACCCCGGCCATTGGCCATGCCAATCCGTGACAGGCCTGCGCATCGCACCACGCGCTAGTGAAGGGTAGCTGAAACTACCCCTCATGGTCGGGACCCCTCCTGACACCTGGCCCGGGCCTATCTGTGTCACAGCCATGATTGTGACCGTGCGAAATGCGTGACATGAGATATGCCATGCAAGCTAGGCAAGCGGTTGAACATCACGGGCCTATTCCTGAGTTTTTAGCAATTCAAATGCTCCATTTGCTCTCAACCGCTACACTTTTTGGCCGTGTGCAAAACTGGCTGGCGCGATGCGCGTTCTGACCCCATACGATTCTCCTGCACACCTTTAGCTGCTGGGGGGGCGTCTTAGCAGCGCCAATGGACGACCCTTGGCGACCCAACCGCCGGACCCAACCGCCGAGCATTTCATATTTGCTAGACCCCTTTGCTAACACCTTCAGCAAATTTGAAATGCTCGGAGGTTCAGCGGTTGAGTCAAGAGAATCTGGCACTGCGGGTATGGACTCGCTGCCGGAGCACGCCAAGGCCCTGGCAGCCCTCGCGACAGTGGGCAAAACGAGCAGGCTGGTCACACAGGGCAAGGCGTTATCCTCCGTGGCGCCCAACGAGCATGCCCAACTGGCTGTGTTGAAGTGTTGAAGTGTTGTGGCAGGGTGCTAGGTAAGGGTGCTATGCATCCATCTGGGGTAAGGCTTTCGACTATGCTACGAGGCAGTGGTGTGCCTGTGTGCCTCTTGGCTGGCAGATGTATCGTATTGATGTAAATGATGCTCTGCTTAGGCTAGGCTGTGTTAGAACTCTGCTAGGGGCATGCACGTGTAAGGTTGGCTGCAGTAAGAGGCTTATGTTGGCTATGCTCTCCGCCTTGTACAGAGTGCAATGCAACTCAACTAGGAGCAGGTTGCAGTACAGAGCTACAGTTTGCACGTGAGTGCACTATCCTCTGTCTCGTCTCGTGGTAGTGCAACGATGCAGGTGCTCTAGGTGCGCCGAACTCCCGTTTGCGGGGGTGGTGTCGGGGGTGATGGTGGTAAGTGCAAGTGCAAGTGCGCAGAATGCGAGCTGCGGTGCAATGCAGTCGTGCAAGTCAGGCTGCAAGTCAGACTCTCCGCACCAACAGGACTAAAGCGGGCAAAGCAATGCGGCAGAAACCAAGCACTCTGCTGTGAGTCTCCGGGATCGCTGCTTTCAGCCAGCCAGGCAGGCGCAGGCAGGCGCAGGCGCAGACTGGGCGGAGGCGGTTACCCACAACTGCCCCAACCGCCGAGAATCCGAGCAAATGAGCAAAAACAAAACTTGGGAATAGGCCCCACAACAACATGGAAGCTTGTATGGCTGATCTGATGACATGGCAGAAGTGGTTAGTGGCGGCTTGCATATGTTTGAATAAGTTAACTTGCATGCTTGCATGGATTGTGGGTATTTGTAGTGTTTGGGATGCTGCGGCGGCAGCTTTGAAGACCCTTGGTATACTGTAACACCGACCAGCAGCCAGCTGTAATCACTGGCACTAAGCCTGGAGGGTCTTCACAGCTCACCGCCTGCACTGAAGGCCGCCGCCATTTGGTGACGGGTATCAGCAGTAGACCGTGGGTTTTTGCCTCTACTCACGCTCTCTGTTCTCACCGCATTCTTCAAAGCTCATTGCCCCGGTGGAGGTCGTAATCGCCTCCGGCTAGTGACAGGCGTACGCCTGGGCGCTGGCAATCGCATCTTGGCTGCAGTCTGTACACACCGGGGTGTGCAGGTTGTGGCCAATTGGGTAGTCGGTGCGCGACTAACCGCCGCCAGCACCGCCGCCGCTGTTGATTTTTCGCTCCGCTCACCACTGCCAGCTGCGGTGCTGACGCGAGGTGGCTGAACGCTACGCCTTTCGTGCGGCCACTTTGGCCCGCCGTCTGGAGGAGCAGTACAGTGCAGCTAACAACCCTGTCTTCAGCCCTCATCCACCTACGGCACGTTCGCCACCGGCGCCCTCCCCTGCCATTCTTGCCAGCTCCGTTGACGGCATCTCCCTTCCCTCGCCCCCTTCGAGCGCAGCATCAGCTCCTACACCCGCGTCTACTCGCACACCTTTTGTTTCATCCTCCGCAGCGCACTCTTGTGTCATGAACTATGCTATCACGTGTCATCTGACACCTGAGCCGGGACTTGCCTGACCCTGCCTCCAAGCATGTACAATATCTCATTGAGGTGTCAGCAGCACCGTGCGTGGACTTTGTTTCGCTACCGTGCACTCTGCCAACGCCTTGACCCCATCATTTTGAGGCTTTTGTCAAGAGCATAAACCTTTCGGCCAGTGGTCCTTTCCGCGTGCTTCCACCTTTGTCGGATAGCTGGGCGGGTCAATATTCCGGGTTGTGCTCCAGACGTGCTCTATCAACTTGTGTGGTACAATCAACGACAAAATGTGGCAGTGGGTGATTGTGGCATGGGCCGATCTCATCACAGGGGCGATTGGCGGCGTCCTTGAGCACAACCCGGATGGGTTGGACTCTGTGCTGCCGCTGGGCGCCCTCATCGCTGCATTTCTCGCACTGTGCGCGAAGTTGATACCGAAAAGTGTGATGAGCCCTCCTGGACCCCGACGCCGCGCTGCCCTGGCACGCGAAAATGCGATAAGTGCCAAGCTGGTAAGTAGTGGCAGTGGCCGTGGCGGAAGCCTAAAATGTGGCTGGAACGAGGCAGATGACATGTAAGGCAAAGCACCTTTAGATAAAATCAGTAGCAGCAACTAAGCCAGAATAGCGCAACTGAGCCGATAGAGAAACTGAGCCAATAGAGGAAGTGAGCCAATAGAGCCGAAAAAGTTAACAGTGCCATGCACCCGACTTGCACCGACTTGAGCGAAGCGTGGCGTTACTCAGTCTCGTGGTGTAGTGACATAGCGTGGTGGCATGGCGCACTGCGATGGCCTGCGGCGCACTACGAGGGCTGCCTCTTTAGTGCGAAGTTAGCTACGGACGCCACGGAGCGCCTCGCCATCCTGCTCTTGGGAGTGGGTCGCAACTTGTTTGCGCTATCTCAATTTTCAACCTGGTGGCGGGCGGTGATCTGAGACAAGGCTTCAGTCTAAAACGCGAGTTTCAGCGCGCGTGACTTACCGCGATAGTTTCAGCTACCCTTCACTAGCGCGTGGTGCGATGCGCAGGCCTGTCACGGATTGGCATGGCCAATGGCCGGGGTGACCCAGGCCTATCAAGAGAGCGTACCTGGCGAACAAGATAAACATCTTCCTTTACATCTGTGACCTGGAAGAGAGGCTCACGGCTTATCTCTGAACGGGCTATGAATGTGTTGCCTGGTTTGAAGCAGGGAGGCATTGCTTGAGGAGGACAGTAGTAAGGACGGTGGTACAGGCACAGTGATAGCGGGGGGAGCAGGAGCGGGAGCAATGAGAGCAGAAGCTTCAGAAGCGGGAGCGGGGGGAGAAGCGGAGAAGCAGCAGCTGTAGCAGTAGCAAGGCACGGGCGAGGTACACAATAACGTAACAAATTCGCCCATTTGAACTAAGAAAATGTTAGGTGGGCGCAGGCACCGACAGCTTAGTAGCGTAGTGATATAGCATGGATTGCTTCAGTTGGTCCCGTAGCTCATAAAGGGGCGCGCTGATACAGCGCGTTAAACGGCCAATGGGGCCTGGGGTTAATGAACCAGGGCGGGATCAGACGCAGGGCCAGGAGGACAAGCCAAGGCGAAAGAGCCACTTCGCGCTGATTTTGAAACAAGGGAAGCGCGGACGCAGCCAGAGTAGCACCCTCGTCGCTGGCTTCGCACCCTGGCGCCCTCCTGGCTACATCCCCCCTGCAGTTGCTGCAGGCTCAGACGTCGGGCTGGGCGCTCCCGTCCAAAGTGTGCTGCTCCAATGTCGCAGCCGCTCAATTAGCCCAGGCTGCAGAGGACGTGGGTATGACACCAGTCCTCATGATCACAGCAGGTCTCTGAGCCCAGGCCAGCAACCATCAAAGCCATGTCCAGAAGAGGGAGGTCATGGCTCAGCACTTCCAGCAGCAAACCTCCAACCTGCCCTGTTCAAGAAGGCAACGGCCAGTACCACAGACCGTCCCACATTTGGGCAAGCCCCTCTCAACAAGCCAGGCAGCCACACCGCAGTCCCCCAGCCCTACCCTCTTCCCGACTCCCTGGCTGCCACCCTCCTCTTCAAACCTCCCCCCTCCATCGCCAGCAAGCCCGCTGGCAGACCGGCGAGGCAGTCGTCTGTGCCTTGCCAACGGCCCACCCGTGCCAGCACAGACGGTACCCTGCCCTTGAGGCAGCTACCCCCCCAGCTCTCAGCCAAAACAGCTTCCCTGCTACCCATCCCACCACTCAGCAGCACCCACCCCCCTGGCCCCACCCCCTCCCTCCCAACCCATCCCTCCACTCTGTCCAAGGTACAGGTCAGCTGGGCCACCGGGGGGAACAGCATAGCCGCCCCCCCCCCTCAGCTGGCTGCTCATGCAGAGTACCAGGCGCCCCCCCGCCCCCGGCTGCCAGCACCCCCCAGGGCCCGCCGGGCGTCTGCCTTAGATGTGCTGCATGACCCCAGCACCGGCAAGGCCATTGCCGGCACTGCGGCCCCACCTAACCTGTATGTCACCAAGGACCGGCTGCTGCCCCAGCAAGCGCCGGCAGCTGGGTCAGTGTCTGGCGTGGCAGTAGGTACCAGGGCAGCCGCGTCAGTCGCAGGCACAGATTTCACAGTGGGTGCAAGGCATGATGGGCGCAAGGCACCGCAGCAGCAGCAGCAGGAGACGGGAGCCTGCCTCCAGGCCAGCACAGGCTTGTCTCTTGCACCAGCTCCGGCACAGGCGGCAGCTGACAAGCAGCCCACTGGCCCCACACCCGTGGCAAGGGCCTTGCTGCAGCTGCGTGTCGTGCCCCAGGCGGCAGGGCCCTCCCAGCCGCCCTATCCTGCGGTGCCTGCCCCTGCTGCTGTGACACCCAGCCTGCAAGCCCTGCTGGCGGACCAGCAGCTGCCTGGTCAGGGGCTGGGTGGAGGAGGCGGGTGGGAGCCTGTGGGTGAGCATGCAGAGGCGGCTGGCCCTCCCAGCCCCTCCCTGGCAGCAGGGGCAGCACCTGCACCAGCAGGGGTGGCTGGAGCAGCAGCAGCAGGAGGAGAAGGAGGAGGAGGAGCAGCAGCAGCATTGCCTGGTGCAGAGGGCACGCAAGGGAGCACTGGGGGGCCAGCGACAGGCAGTGGTAGCTGGGCAGGGTCAGGGCCAGGTGCGGGCAGTTGGGCCACTAGGGGGGTCCCGGTTGCTCATGAGCCTGAGCCCCCCACACCCCCAAGCAAGCCTGCGGTCGGCAGGTGGGGGGGCGGCGCTGCAGGCTCGGCTGGCTGCCCTGTGGAGGTGGAGGTGTTGCTGCGCACCCCAGGCATGCTCACAAGCTCCTCACGGGTGCAGGTGCGCCAGGCAGCAGCACAGGGCCAGCCTGGGCCAGGGGTCAGGGGTGACCTAGACCAGGGCCCAGGGGTTGGGTGAGTGGAGGGTGCGTGGGGGTCCAGGCAGGGGGTGCACAGACAGGTCATGCTAGACAGTCTTGTGAAGTGATGTCTAGTGTGCAGTGATAGATATCTGATCCAGAATCTATCTGGGACAGAATGCTAAACTAAGCCTAGCGCTCGTCTAGTCTAGTCTAGTCGAAACAAGTCTAGCTCGGAGGTCAAGCGCTAGGATGAAATGTTGACACAAGCACAAGCTAGCAAGGCAGTGGGCAACCTGGTCACGCAGCATCTGGTCCTTGGCCAATGATGCCAGAGCTAGTGTAAGGGTGGGAGGGCACTGGGTGAGGGTCAGGTGCTGCTGCTGCTGCTGCGGCTGCGGCTGCTGCTGCTGCTGTGGCTGCTGCTGCTGCTGCTGCTGCTGCCGCTGCTGCTGCTGCTGCTGCTGCTGTGGCTGCTGCTGCTGCTGTGGCTGCTGCTGCTGCTGCTGCGGCTGCTGCTGCTGCTGCTGCCTCCTTGCAGCTGCCAGCATTGCTGCCGGCTGCGCTTGCTGTTTTGGCTGCCTCCTTTGACCACGCTGCTGCTCCTGCTGCTTGCCGCGTGCTGCCACCTCGTTGCTCCCCGCACCCGCTGCAGTGCTGCTCCAGTGCTGCTAAGCCGCCGCTACCCACTTTGGCACATTGCAATGAGCGCTGCTGCTGCATCACTGCAGTATTTGCTCCTGACTCTGATCCTGGCCCTGACCCCGACCTTGGCACTTACCCTTACCCTGGCCCTGACCTCGGCCCTGACCTCAGCCCTGACCCTGACCCTGTGATTCACCTTGACCCTGAGGCATGTCCCCACTGCCCAGGTCGCTGGCTGCCGCACCACTGGCTCCGGCTCCCGAGGCGCCACCTCCTCCCCTGCCGCCCCTGCCCAATCCCTCTCCGCCCGCAGCCCAGTGTTTGAGGCCATGGCCCTATCCCCAGCCTCTGCCCGCCAAGCCAGCCCCAGCTACGGCGGCAGCAACAGCCCACCCGGGCACACCGGGGAGGCGGGCAGGACACATGGTGGCACGGACGGCACGCATGGCGCCATGCATGCCGCCCATGCCACCATGTGGGGGGCCGTTGCAATAAGGCAGGTGGAGGAGGGGCGGCAGCAGGAGATCAGGCGCTCCAGGGTACCAGCAGAGGACGTCACCCCCTGCTCCCACAGGGTTCGTCAGGTGGGTGCAGCGGTTGGGTGAATTCAAATGGGAGCAGGTGAGTGAGAGTGTGAAGTATGGATGGTGAGAGAGTGTGACAGTATGTGTGAGACTGGCATGAGGGTCAGGACAGAGGAGCCCTTCTGTGCATGGATAGCGGGCAGCCCAGGTCAGCTCAGATCACACGCGTGCGAGTGCCTGCAGCATCTGACATATGAGCATGTCAGCGCATTCCCCTACTACTAGGAGCTGCGTTAGCTGTAACCCGAGCTTTTGTTCCCTATATCCAAAACAACCAGCACCAATACCTAATTTCCTACCCCCACCTCCTTACGAGGATGGGGCGATAGATGTTGGCATGAAACACATGCTCTGATGAAAACAACAGCTTCAGCTTTGCCTAGGGCACACATGCCTTGCCCACTACCGCAATGGGCGCAAGAGGGGGCTGCTGCTGCTTTGCCGCAACGCGGTGCAGGCCCAGCCAGAACGAGCAGGCGTTGGTGCAGGCTCCTACACTGTTGCAGCCGCGGGTGCAGCTGCTGGAGTTGGCACCAGGCTGGGCGACGAGACTGGCAACGTCCCAGCCTTGGCTTTGGCAGCAAAACGAGCTGCAGGGGCAGCGGCAGCAGCAGCAGCAGCGGCAGCTGACCAGGCCCAGCCAGCTGGTGTTATGCTGGCTGCTGGCCCCCCTGCAGCTCCCCTGGCTGAGCTGAGTTTCAGTGCCAGCATTCGCACCTCCCCCCCAGCCTCCCCCTCCTCCTCCGCACCTGCCGCCCCCCCACCCCCCCCCCGTCCCCCGCGCCCCCTCCCCCCCGGCCCCCCCTGCCTCCACCCCACAGCAGCCAGCCGCCCCGCCTCACTCGGTACCCCAGGCAGACCGACCTCGCTCAGGGGCTGCTGTGGAGGGCGCCCTAGCCCGGGTCGCCGCCCAGGCCAGCGTGCTGACGGCCTCTGCCCGAGCCGCTGTGCGCTGCAGCCTGGGCAGCCTGACCTCAGCCAGCCCCCTCTGCACCGTCAGCTCCCTCAACTCCCAGCCCAGCAACCTGTGCGCGGCGACAGGGGCAGGGGCAGAGACAGGGGCAGAGACAGGGGCAGAGACAGGGGCAGAGACAGGGGCAGAGGGCGGCATGGCTTGGGTGCAGCAGCTGCGGCTGACGGCGGAGGCAGCCGGGGCCAGGCTGGGCTTCGGGGCTGGTGCCCCCGCAGCGGCTGCTGAGGCCAGCAGCAGAGTAGCGCACAGCCTGGGCGGCACAGGGCTACCTGGGCTGGCGGCAGTGGGTCAAGGCAGCGGTAGTGGATCCAGGCAGTGGATCAAGGCAATGGATCAGGCTCCGCATAGCCCTGGCGGCACTGGCTCGAGCGGCAGAGCTGATGAATACCGGACTTTCGTGAAAGGCATGGCCGTTGACCCGTGCAGCACTGAGGGGGCTGGTGCAGCTGCTGGTGTGGGGCTGGCACCACCTGCACAGGCCAGTCCTGCTGAGCCAGTGGGCACCACCGCAGTGGGTCAAGGCAGCAGGCGACCCACCTCTGCTGCCCTACCCGGCCCTCAAGCTACTGACGAGCCGGACCTGCGTGGTGTGAGGGTGGCAGTGGGTCAAGGCAGCGGGCTGCACAGCCCAACATCCCTGCCTGGTCCCCAGCCTGTTGATGAGCCAGACCTGCTTGATGTGAAGGTAGCTGCTGCCCTTGCTGCCAATGCCCCTGGACACCCGGCCCCATCTGAGCCCCTCCCGTTGCTGCCACATCTTCAGCAGCAGCAGCATAAGATGGACAGCAGCAGCAGCAGTAGCAGCAGTAGCAGCAATAGCAGCAGCAGGGTGTTGATGTCTCGTGCAGCACCTCACGCCATAGGCTTACAGCGGCAGCAGCAGCAGAACCAGCCGCCGCCGTCGCAGCAGCAGCAGCAGGAGGAAAAGCAGCAGCAGGAGCAGCAGCAGCAGCAGCAGCAGGAGGAGGAGGAGGAGGAGGCTGGGCAGGTGCAGCCCCTAGCCAGCTGCACCCCTCCCGCCCCCTCCGCCCCCCGTGCCCCAGCCGCCCCAGACCTGACCCCCCCCCGCACCCTGATCAAGACCCCAGGCGCACTGCTGTCGCAGCTGATGGGCTGGATGGACAGCCCTTCTGCCAGCACTGCCACTGCCACCCACGCCTGCAGCCCAGCATCTGGCCCAGTGGGGGGCGCCCTCCTTGCACAGCTTGTGGCTGCTGGCCAGCAGCAGGCCAGCAGAGCAGCAGCTATGAGCAGCAGCAGCAGTGGTGGTGGTGGTGGTGGGGCAGCAGCTGGCAACAGCCAGGAAGGCACTGGCCAGGGCCACCAGGAACTGGAGGGTGATGTGCAGCTGGACACTCATATGCTGAGGCTGACACAAGGGGCAGGGGTAGGTGCAGGGCCAGGGGCAGGGCCGGCAGAAGGGCCAGGGCCCACGGCAGGGCCAGATGCAAGGGCAGGGGCAGGGCCAGGGGCAGGGCCAGGGGCAGGGGCAGGGCCAGGGGCAGGGGAACAAAAGGGCTCTCCAGCAGGTGTGGGCAGCAGTGGTGGGGACAGGCTGGGTGGGTCTGGGTTGGGGCCAGGCAGCAGGGATGCTGTAGACCCTGGCACCCCCTCAGGAGCAGGTGCCAGCACAGTCACAGTAAGCAGCCCAACTGGCAGCACTGTGGGATGCCTGCCTAAGGCCCCTGCACCACCACCTCAGCAAGCAGCAGCCCCGGCAGCTGAGCCTATAGCAGCACCCGCCCTTACCACCGAAGCTGCAGCCACCACCACCACCACCACCGCTGCTGCTGCTGCTGCTGCTGCTTACTCTCCTGAACCCAAGGCAAGTGATGTCTCCCCCCCTCCCCCTCCCCCCTCTATCACCCTCTGCTCCTCATAGCTGCCTCCCCATCTCCCCTTCCCTCCCTCCCTCCCTCCCTCCCATCCACCGGAATGCACCATCGCCAGCTGGTTTAACCAACCACATCCATTTGACCATGCCAAACCATACCATTTGTGAAGTGCGACCATGCCAAACCATATTATCTCTTATCTACCTTTTGTCCATATCATGTCCAAGCTGACCGTGGTTGTGTTTTGGTAAAGTATGGTCCTTTCAACATGGACGTTTGATCATGCTGCAATTCAACATGCTGCATAGCCCCCCCCATGCTGTCTAGGGTAACATTCGGACATGCCAGCATCATTTGTTTTGGTCGTATCTGGCAACGTGAAGTGAATGTTTGATCATGCGAACATGCTGCATGGTACCTCCGCCATGCTGTGCAGGCGGCCCGCGTGCTAGAGGATGAGCCGTCTTGTGCCTCCGTCAGTGCCATCAGCGCCTACTCCCTGACCCCCCGCCACGACCTGCCTCACAGCCCCTCCTGGGCATCAGACCCCAGCAGCAGCGCAGGCGTGCACAGCTGGCACGGCAGCGAGCAGGGCCCTGAGGCGCAGGAGCTGGGCAGCTGCGCAGGCGGCCAGGGGCTGCAGGGGGAGCAGGGGCAGGGGGAGCAGGAGCTGGGCAGCTGCTCAGGAGGCCAGGGTCTTCCGGGGCTTCAGGGGGAGCAGGGGCAGGAGCCGCCCTGGCCCTGGCCTCGAGGGCTGGGCCAGTCGAGGGTGGCGCTGGCTGCCACAAGGGAGGAGGTGGTGGTGCCCACCGCCCTGATGAGCGCGTTTGTGGATGCCGGAGCCGAGGGGGAGGGGGAGGCAGCGGAGCAAGGCTGTCCCAGGACAGCCGGGCTTGCTTGCGGGGAGGGGGAAGCTGTGGAGCAGCTGGCTGTTCAAGGCCAGCCAGGCTTGCTTGCGGGCAGGGTCTCCAGCAGGCAGCAGTCCAGTAGCGCTGACAGCTCACTCCAGGCAGCTCCTCTTAGCCCAGGCCCCCAGGCAGGGGCGGCTGGGTATGTGCCCATCAGGAAGCCCCCCACCTCCCTCCACCTCCGCGCTCAGCACAGCTGTAGCACCAACTTCACTGCTGCTGGTGCGGGAACTGCAGCCACCGCCCCATCCACTGCCACCGCAGCTGCAACCTTGACCATAAACACTGTCACTGCTGCGCCATCCACAACTACTGCAGCCACTCCAGCTGCTGCCAGGGTGCCTGCAGCTGCAGGAGCTGCAGTAGCCACCACAACAGCAGCTGGCTGCCAGACTGGCCTCCCCATCTCGGCTGCTCCCCCTAGCCTCTCCGCAGCAGTGGCCACCACACTAGCAGCTGGCTGCCAGGGTGGCCTGGCTGTTACCCTGGCCACGCCCCCTAGCCCCTCCCCAGCAGCAGTGAGCACTGAGCTGCTCTCCCTCGGCTCTGACTCAGAGGAGCAGGGCCAAACCTCCCTCGACTTCGCCACCTCCTGGCTCACCCCAGAACGCATCAAGCAGGGCAGCGCCAGCAGCAGCGCCAGCAGCAGCGCCAGCAGCAGCGCCAGCAGCAGCAGCAGCAGCGCCAGCAGCAGCAGCAGCGGCGGCAGCGGTGGCAGCTCCAGCAGCGGTGGTGGTGATGGTGGTGGTGGTGGCAGCAGTGGTGCAGTGGGCGCTGCTGGGCTCTTGCCTGGTCTGGGTCAAGCAGGTCTGCGCAGGCCCAGCAGCCGCAAGGCAGGGGGAGCGGGGTGTGAAGGCAAGGGTGATGCAGGGGGTGGATGCAGGGCCGGGGCCGGGCCAAGCAGAGTGGGTAGCCCGGTGAAGGTGGTCCGGCAGAGCAGCATGGTGCTGGACGCCCGGGGCTTGCTGGTCAGCCTGGCAGCAGCAGACATGCAGGGGGCAGAGCGGGGAGGGGGCCCAGCCCCTGTGGCAGCTGCTGCTGCTTGGGGCCAGGCGCAGGGCAGTGCTGGCAGCTCTGCACAGGGCGCCAGTGATCTCACTGCCACCTCCACCACCACTGCCACCCACACCCACACCCCTACCCCAACTACTGTTGCTGCGACAGTTGTGGGTCAGGCATCGTGCGGTGCAGTGGTGGCCGAGCAGCATCAGGCAGTTGAGCAGCAGGGGGGTTCCGCAGTGCCCAGCACCCAGGCTAGTATGGGCCGTGCAGCTTTCAACCGGGCTGCCCTGCATTTGGACCTGCAAAGCCTGAATGCAGCCGCATCACAAACAGGTGGGTGCCTCCCCCTCCCCTGCACCTCTCACACTCCAGCTGCTGCCCCTTCTGCTGGCCCTCCTGCTGCCCCTGGTGCTGCCCCTCCTGCCTTCCTTGTGCCAGGTGTCCCCTGTGCCAGCCACCTCCACACCTTTCGTGCCCCTCACTCCCCTCACTCCCCTCACGCTCCCACTACTGCCTACCCTTACACACTTGTTGTGCCCCTACACCTCAGACGCTCTAGCTGCTGCCCACCTCCACTGCTTTGTAACCCCTACTCCCCTCACACTCCAGCTGCTGCCCCTTCTGCTGCCCCTGCTGCTGCCCCTCCTGCTGCTTTCATCATGCCAGGCGCCCCCTGTGCCAGCCCCATCCTGGACAGCAAGGCACAGCCCACACCCACAAGCCTACATGAGTGGCGGCCGCTGCTCAGCCCGGGACGCAGCCCCAGGACCCACCTGCCTGCTCGCTCCCTCACCTTGCCCTCTCACACGCTGCTGACCACACCTCCCACTTCCGACCCACTCCTCCCAGGCATCCACACAGCTCCCATGGACCTCAGCTCCCTGCCAACCACAACCACCCAGCTCAACCGAACAACCACCACCCCATGCCCAACTGACAGCCTGACCCTGCTGCAACTGCCCCTGGCCTTACCCACTGCCAGCCCCACCCTCAGCCCGCGGCAAGCATTCCGTGCACAGCAGCCCTCCTCCCCCGTACCCCACACAGCCCCTCACCTGTTGGCTGCATCACCAGAACCCCCTGGCCACTGTCCTCAAGCAGGGTCTGGGCCAACCCCCCTCCACGCCCATACAACCGCTCAGGTCAGCACGTGCATGGCCCGCCTGCCTGCCCGGGCAGTGGCTGCGGCAGGCAGCTATGCTCAGCTGCTGCGCACCTGGTCCACCTTGTCCCACCAGCAGAGCCATGAGCTGCGTAGCACTACGGAGTATTACGAAGCAAGGCAGTCACCCATACTGTCGCCTCGGACCAGGCCTCGGGCGGGGGAGGCAGGGGCTGGGGAAGTGTGCCAGCAGCAGCAGCAGCAGCAGCATTACCAGCACCAGCTGCAGGACCCGCAGCAACAGCAGCAGGACCAGCAGCAGGAGCAGCAGCAGCAGCCTTCTGTTCTCCTGTCAAACACCAAGCATATGGTAGGAGGTGCAGAGGGTGTTGATAGGTACCTGCAGCAGCAGCAGCAGCAGCAGCAGGCTCCTACCTTCCACGCGAGAGCTGTGGCAGGAGTAGCAGCAGGTGAAGATGCCCACCAGGATCAGCAGGCACCTGTCCTGCTGCCTCATACCCTGCCCACAGCGCCCTCATCGTCAGAAGGGACCACAGAAGCAGCAGGTTCAGGGGCAGGAGGTGTAGCGTCAGCAACAGGGATCGCAGCCAGGGCCAAGGATGCCCACCAGGAGCAGCAGGCCTCCACCCTGGCTGCTCTCACTAAGTCAGCGGCAGCAGCTGGGACAGAGGTTTGCCAGGAGCGACAGAAGCAGGAGGAAGATCAGGAGCAGCAGGGGCAGGGGCAGAAGGGGCAGGGGCAGGGCACAGAGGCCCTGCTATCAGTGCATGAAGTGCAGGAGGCTCAGGGCAGGCCCAGCAGCCCAGTGCAGCTGAGGCAGGCCCTGGTGACTCTGGACCCCCAGCCCCACTGGGCAGCTAGGGAGCAGGTGGCAGGCAGGACCGCGGCAGCGAGCACAGAGCTGCAGGCAAGCAGCGACGAGCTGCCTGGCCTGCTCATCACCCTGGCCACCCCTGTGCAGCCCACCCGCGTTGCCAAAAAGCTGGTGCTGAAAAAGCAGACCACGGCCCCACAGCCCCAAAACAGTAATAAACAAGGAGGGCAACGGGATTTGAAACCGGGTGGCAGCGCAGGTCTGACTGGTGCAGGACTGGCAGGCAAACCACTTGACCCCCAGCCTGGGCATGGGGCCACGCCACGCCTGTCCAGCTCGCACCTCTCGGTGGCGGCTGGTCAGCAGCCAGGCGGCAGCGAAGCAGGCAGCAGCACTGCCCCGATCAGCCAGCCCGGGAATGCTAGTGGGCACACTGGCAGTGTCCCCACCTTTTCTGCCCAGCCAGGAGGGGCAGGCAGGCAGGCGAGCCAGACAGGTAGCCACAGCTCCTATCATGAGGATCTGCCCCTGCAGGTCAGGCTGGCTGACCCAGTATACCCCTGCCAAAAGCCAAGTGCCTGCCACACTGCCAAGCCTGCAGGGCACAAGATGCTACCTCCTCCCAGACCCGGCTCAACGGTGGCAGCCACAGTGGAAACTGCTGCAACCGCCCCAGCCGTATCAGATGCCAAGCCTGTGCCTTCCCTAGCAGCAGCTGCAGGACCAGCAGCCCCAGCAGCAGCAGCAGCAGCAGCGGCAGCTGCAACCCCAGCCCCAGCAGTAGCAGCTGCGGCGGCGGCGGCCTCAGCAGCAGCACGGTCTTCAGCAGCAGTCCAGTCTGCTACTGAGCTTCCCCTAGCCAGCCAGGCTCGTAAGCGGTCGGCCCTTCTGGCCGCTGTCGATGGTTTGGAGCTGCTTGGCTGTCCAGCATCCCTTGCCGGGGACCCTGGCTCAGGCAGCTGGGGGTCAGAGGGGCAGGGCGACCTGGTCGTCCGGTGGCTGGATCCTGTAGTTCCGGCTGCCCCTGCTGCCCACCTGCCCAGCAAGCACAAGCGTAGTAAGCAGCTGCCAACAGCCACCCCCACTGCTGCTGCTCCTGCTGCTGCTGCTGCTGCTGCTGGCCAGGCAAAGGCAGCAAGTCTAGGAGCCACTGCTGGACAATACAGCAACCACAAAACGACAGCAGCAGCCACTGCACACTCTGCCGCCACCCCAGCAGCAGCAGCAGGCACTGCAGCAGCAGCAGCAGGCACTACAGCAGCAGCAGGGGCATCAGGGTGGTCTGGGTCCCGGCACACCTCAGTGCTGCCACCCCTGAAGCTGCCAGGCTCGCCCACCCCTGCACCCCAAGGCCATCCACCTCTGCGTGCTTGGGAGGGGAAGAAGCCTGACTCGCCCTTCAAGCCGCTTGCCACTCTGCCCTGGCCCGGCTCCTTTCAGCCCCCTCCCCCTGGGGCCTCACTTCTGCAGGGGGACTTCTGGGCTGCTCCTGCTGCACAGCAGGAAGGCTGCGAGGGCCCCTCTTCACGACCTGCCTCAGGGCAGGCCGCCACCCAGCTTGCTGGCAAAATGTGTGACCTGCGGCACCAGCTCACACACCTGCTGCCTCAGCCGTCAGTCTTGGACCTGCTGCCTGAAATGGTTGCTCCGACTAATGCAAGGCCTCCAGTTCAACGTGCACTGGCTGCTGCTGGTGCTGCAGCTGGTGCTGGTGCTGCAGCTAGTGCTGCTGGTGCTGCTGCTGGTGGTGCTGGTGCAGCTGGTGCTAGTTCAGCTGCAGCTGGTGCTGGTGGCAGCGGGGCTACCCCTGAGCATGTCGCTGACCCGGCTGCTTGTACTACTGCTGGCCGCCCTGGAGTTGGTGCCTCAGGCGGTGCAGCAATGGGGCTGCAGGCTGAACAGTCTGGGTCAGGCTGGGTTCGAACCCTGTCGCTGACCTCAGGGGACCATTTGGAGGTGAATGGTCCACCCGCCAGTGGCAAAGGAGCATCAGGGAGTGCTGGGGAGGACAGGACACAACAAGGCCCACCGTCATTTCATTTTGAGTGCCCAGCGTGCACACAGCAACAGCAGGAGCAGGCCTCTCCCTCCTTTGGCTTTGCTGCTGATGAGCCCCAACAATGGCAGCAGCAGCAAGAGCAGGCCTCCCCATCCTTTGGCTTTGCTGCTGATGAGCCCCAACAACGGCAGCAGCGGCAGCAGCAGCAAGAGCAGGCCTCCCCATCCTTTGGCTTTGCTGCTGATGAGCACCCACACCTACAGCAGCGGCAGCAGCAGCAAGAGCAGGCCTCCCCATCCTTTGGCTTTGCTGCTGATGAGCACCCACACCAACAGCAGCGGCAGCAGCAGCAAGAGCAGGCCTCCCCATCCTTTGGCTTTGCTGCTGATGAGCCGCAACAATGGCAGCAGCAGCAAGAGCAGGCCTCCCCATCCTTTGGCTTTGCTGCTGATGAGCCCCAACAACGGCAGCAGCGGCAGCAGCAGCAAGAGCAGGCCTCCCCATCCTTTGGCTTTGCTGCTGATGAGCCTCAGCAACGGCAGCAGCGGCAGCAGCAGCAAGAGCAGGCCTCCCCATCCTTTGGCTTTGCTGCTGATGAGCACCCACACCAACAGCAGCGGCAGCAGCAGCAAGAGCAGGCCTCCCCATCCTTTGGCTTTGCTGCTGATGAGCACCCACACCAACAGCAGCGGCAGCAGCAGCAAGAGCAGGCCTCCCCATCCTTTGGCTTTGCTGCTGATGAGCCTCAGCAACGGCAGCAGCAGCGGCAGCAGCAGCAAGAGCAGGCCTCCCCATCCTTTGGCTTTGCTGCTGATGAGCCTCAGCAACGGCAGCAGCAGCGGCAGCAGCAGCAAGAGCAGGCCTCCCCATCCTTTGGCTTTGCTGCTGATGAGCCTCAGCAACAGCAGCGGCAGCAGCAGCAAGAGCAGGCCTCCCCATCCTTTGGCTTTGCTGCTGATGAGCACCCACACCAACAGCAGCGGCAGCAGCAGCAAGAGCAGGCCTCCCCATCCTTTGGCTTTGCTGCTGATGAGCCTCAGCAACAGCAGCGGCAGCAGCAGCAAGAGCAGGCCTCCCCATCCTTTGGCTTTGCTGCTGATGAGCACCCACACCAACAGCAGCGGCAGCAGCAGCAAGAGCAGGCCTCCCCATCCTTTGGCTTTGCTGCTGATGAGCGCCCACACCAACAGCAGCGGCAGCAGCAGCAAGAGCAGGCCTCCCCATCCTTTGGCTTTGCTGCTGATGAGCCCAAACACCACCAGCAGCGGCAGCAACAGCCGGAGCAGGCCTCCCCCTCTTTTGGCTTCCCTCATACTGCCAATGGCGCCGCTCCACCCCCTCCCTATCCCTGCCCAGACAGCCCTTCCGCTGACAAAGAAAACCAGGCTACCATCACCGCTGCCGCCATCAACTGGGCAGCCGGCCCACCTAGCCAGTCTGCCTGGCTG